>CM059267.1:9204085-9246585 GCA_030347295.1 Setipinna tenuifilis | reverse complement strand
TATTGTGACAATACTACAGTGTCTGTTGTTGACAGTTTCTCTCACCATCTGTCTTCCTCTGCCCCTCTTTTTTCCATGTGTCTGCTGTTCCCAGCTGAAACATCTTGTTGGATTAATGTGAATGTCGATGTGCTGAGGAACCAGTTCCTAACCATACAGGCACGACGGATTGCCCTCGGTAAATAATACTCAGCCATACATCACAGTTGTTCAAAAACACACACACACACACACACACACACACACACACATACACACACACACACACACATACACACACACATTCACACACACACTCTCTCTCTCTCTCTCTCTCTCTCACACACACACACACACTCTCTCTCTCTCTCTCACACACACACTCACACTCACACACACACTCACACTCACACACTCTAGTGTCCTTTGAAGAGGAGTGTACACAGACTGGAGGCACTGTCATGCTGCCCAGTGAATCTCAGTTTCCACTGCTCTCATCAAATGACTCACACTAGGACACCCACAGGTGGAGCAGACAGTGCAGTGCCGTTCCAACATGATTTCTCTCTTTTCCGTCTCCTTAGAGATGCGGAGGAGAGCGTCGCCATGGCAGCGTAACCTTGGCTACCCTTTCGCCATGCTGCTCCTGCTCGCTTTGACGGTAGGCAACAGACCACAGATGTCTAATCTATGTCTCATTTTATCCATAAATTATTTTTTCTTGATCTTACTTTACTGGAGCTTAGTGACATACATATAGTTTCTTTCTCTCCCTCTCTCCCTCTCTCTCTGTCTTTCTGTCTCTGTCTCTGTCTCTCTCTCTCTCTTTATCTCTCTTTCTCTCTGTCTCTCTCTCTCCTAGGTGGTGTGTGTATTGATAGTGTGTTTCCATGTGCTGGAGCTGTTGTTTGATGAGACAGCATTGCCTCAAGGAATGGAGGTACCTTTTATGTATTATCTACTAGAATTGTTAGATGTTCTTTAGACACTGCCGCTGTCATACTGGGTACTTGCATACTCATGTGGTTTGACTGAAGTGTTGTGTGTACAGTGTGTGTAATATTTTGTGTGTGTGTGTGTGTTTTTTCTGTGTAGGATCCTCTGCTGGGAGCTGCCTCCTTCTCAATGTTTGGATCTTTGGGTGCAGCTGTGCAAGTCGTCCTTATCCTGTATCCTTTGCCCTGACACTTATATATTTAATAAGTATGTTGTTTAAAAGAGCATGAAACCTACACTCAGGAACACTAACCATAATGTGTGTACCTGTGTATACATGTGTGTGTGTGTGTTTGTGTGTGTATGTAGAGAGAGAGAGAGGGAGCTAGAGACAGACAGACAGACAGAGGCAGAGGCAGAGAAAGATAGATTAATTATGAGGTTAAAAAAGTTTAGTTTAGTTGGGTGGGTGAGAGTATGTGTGTGTAGTGTATCTCTAGGTGTATGTGTATGGATATGTTATGTGGAAATATAAGGCCCCATGCAGTGTTTCCCTTCACTCGGCCTCCACCTCAGATATCTCATGCTGTCCTCTGTGGTGGGCTTCTACAGCTCACCTCTCTTCTCCAATCTGCTACCCCGAGCTCAGGACACCACACTCACACAGGTCTGTTCACACACACGCACACACACACACACACACACACACGCACACACACGCACACACACACACACACACACACACGCACACACACACACACACACACACACACACACACTCTCTCTCTCTTCTTCCCTCATAATTCATTTCTCTGTCTCTCTATCTTTCTCTGCCTCTGTCTGTTTCTCTCTAGCTCCCTCCCTTTCTCTCTCTCTCTCTTTCTCTCTCTCGTCCTCCTCTTTCTGTCTTTCTTTCTTTCTTTCTTTCTTTCTTTCTTTCTTTCTGTCTTTCTGTCTTACAAATACTTGACACACAAACATGCAAATGTGCCATCGTCATTGTCAACTTGCTCCAAATGCTCTACCCTACAGATCATTGGAAACTGTGTGTGTCTGCTGGTACTCAGTTCAGCCCTGCCTGTCTTCTCCCGGACTCTTGGTAAGGAAGAAAAAAGCTTCACTGACCCTCACTGATATATATCTCGTAGACTGATCTGAGGGGCTGTGTTATTTATTACTGTATTATCCGCCCATCTGTGTGTGTGTGTCACAGGCATCACTCGCTTCGATCTGCTGGGGGACTTTGGTCGATACAACTGGCTGGGGAACTTCCACATTGTGTTCCTGTACAACGTCCTGTTTGCTGGACTCACATCTGCCTGCCTCATCAATACACTCACATGGGCCGTACAGCGAGAACTCATACGGGCATTTGGTAAGATGAACGCTAACACAGACTGACAGACATACAAATGTTCATTGATAAAAAAGCACACTACCAAAATGTCTTCTTCCTCAGAGATTTAAAACAAAAGATGTAGACAAATATACCACTGTCAGTGTTGTGGTAAAAGAAAACATGGGCATACTATATGTGCAGCAGTAAAAACCACTATACATATTCTTAAAATTAGAAATGATAATGAGTCAAATTCTGTTTTGTAATTTCAAAACTTGTGCAAATGCTACTTACCGGCCTTTACCCTACACTAGGTACAAGCACATGGTCATGAGTTGGAGAATAAAAGCAGTAACTTAGTGCTCATTAAACTGATGCAGGAGGTTGCAATGAATTCTATTCTATTTTATTCTACTCTACTGTACTGTACTCTATTCTATTTTATTTAATTTGGTTTTATTGTATTCTCTCCTCTCCACAGGCCTGCATAAACTGCCTTTGACGGTTTCTCGCTCAGCCATCCCTCTGAAGCTCCTATTAGCCAATGGCCTCTCAAAGATACAGTGATGACTCGGCAGGATTCCTATAGCCTCATCATTCAAACGAGCTGCCTCCTACCAAAGACTCCTTAACCCTGGTGTGGTTGTCGGTAGCTGGATTTGTGTGTTTTCTTTAAATACTTGTGACGGTTGGTCAGTTTGCCAACACATTTGCTGGACCTTTTTTTTTATCAGGGCCTGATCATCTCTGGTGCCACCTGAGGATTTTACTCGTACTGTATATGAAAAAAGCAATATCCTGTTCAACAGGGACCAGTTCAGCTTTTGCCCTGATTTTAGGGACTAGTGCAGGATGCAGTGAGTAACTGCAGATAATGACTATTTCTGCCAAAATAAGATTAATGAATGTGTAATGAAGTGGAATTTAGTCATATAAAGGGATCATTGCAGGTGTTCTTTTTTATCTTATACTCACAACTTCTCTTTGAGTGAGGTCTTTGAAAGGACGAAGAGTGTGATTAAAGGTTCCTTCTCTGCAAAGTCTCAGAGGGAAGAGATAAAGGGAGGGAGTGAGGGAGTGTTGTAGAGAAATTACGCAGATTTAATTCTCCTAATGAAGAATTACACATACTCCCGCTTTGTATGATTTGTTTAAAATAGACTAAAGACTTTCAGTGTAGTTTCTGTAATACAAACTGTTAGGAGTGCTTAAAATGGTCTTAAAACTCTGATGGCTACTGTAGAAAAGATGACAAAAAATGTATTAACTTCCCCAGGGGTTTCCCTTTGCAGCTAAAATTTAAATATAGTCTAGATGCTGTATCCATTTACAGAATCCTTCATTCCTAATACTTCATGTAATAACAGATGAACATGCCAATGTCATTTTAGATCCCTAAACAATTTGTACCAGCCTTTGCACCAGCCTACACCTACACCTGACTTTTTATTTTAATATTTTGACCTCTCTCACCAGCTATCAGATAGTACTCATTCTTTTATTTCTCAGGCTAGTGTTATCCTTTTTTTAGATGTGTACTTTAATTCTTACTGACTATTTGAGACAGTACAAATAATGAACTGGAGTAACCTATTCACAAGAAATATTCTTGTGTCCTATATATGCCTTTACCAGTAATATTATTTGTCTACATTAGATGGTAATAATATTTTTTTTATCTCATCTTAACAGTGTATTAGCCATCTTTTCATTGTTTAAATAGTATACAAAGGAGGCTCAAGACCAGAGACAGGTCAAATACAGTCTATGTGACCAAGTGAAACTATATAAAACGTTTACATTTTTTGTGGGGATATGGTTTCTCTGTATAGTTTTTCTATTTATGTTTACGTGCCTCTACCACTCTATATGTACAGAGTATTCAGTATTGTGTGTGTGTGTGTGTGTGTGTGTGTGTGTGTGTGTGTGTGTGTGTGTGTGTGTGTGTGTGTGTGTGTGTGTGTGTGTGTGATCATTTCTATGTGCAATACCATTTCATACTGTAGTGACAATCAGTAGTCGCGGATGCAGATTGTGCCACCCACCAGAAGCAGCTCCAGTATGATTCTGATGTTCATGTGTGAGCCTCTGCCTTTCTTCTCTGATGCATTTATTTTGAAATCGAAGGTTAGACTATACTTCTTTTGTACTGAGCCTTTGTTTCTGTGAGTTAATCTATGCATTTGTGTGTGTGTGTGTGTGTGTGTGTGTGTGTGTGTGTGTGTGTGTGTGTGTGTGTGTGTGTGTGTGTGTGCGTGTGTGTGTGTGTGTTTGAAACTGTGTGTGTTCATTCATAATGGAAGTAAGTGATTTATAATGATTATAACTGGTTCACATAATCTTATATCTCACCAAAGAAAAGTTGAGTGACTGTGTTGAAAATGTGATATTTTTTTTTATATTGTTCTGTAAACTACTAATGACCGTGTAAACAGTTCTATATATAGGGCATATTTAAGACAAAATATCGTATATACATATTAAAACCAAAAGTACACAGCAAAACCAATGGTACTCATTCTGTATGTAAGGTGACATAGAACATTTTATTTAGGTCTATAATTGTTTAGACAATCATCCAATTGTGCTGTTTCTGTTAATGTCGTAAAATGGATTAGGTCATCAGACTCCCACCTTGCAACAGAAAGAAAATGTGTCCAAACACAATTTTTGGGCTTATTGTGTAAGTATGAGTTTGAAAGTCCATGTGTCCAAATGATAGTGTTTTAGGTTCAGCAATTTCTCAACAAGGGGTATTGTAATGACATCCATACTGTCAAGATTTGGAGAATCACTTATTACCGTTTTATTGTCCGAATGCTCTGTTTGCTTAGAATTGTGAATGAGAATCACCCTATAGAAAATGTGAATAATCTGTGTGCTGTCTTTGGGTGTATGTTAAAAGCTGTAGAAAACATCCTGTAATGTTCATTAAACATCATCTTGATGCTTTGTATTTCTCTTTGTGTTGTTCTCTCACAAATCAATTGTATAACCTGGGTAGTCTAATGTATTGTGGTACCATCATCTTAAAACGTGCACTGAGAATCTTTGCCTCGGAACCTGCATGCCCTTGCTGGCCACCTACATCTTAAGCTAAATCAAGCCTATGAGAGCAGGCTAGGCTGTAAAACAGTTTGCATGTCAGGATAAACTATTGGTTTAATGTTTTACACTTACAACATATGAGCACAAAAATGTTTGGTTGCACATCAGTCTGCTATGTGTGGGGATACAAACTAAACTAAGTAAGTAATTGACTGAGGAAGACCGTCTTGGGAAACAATGAACAAAAATAAAGATTAAGAAAAAGAAGCAGAGCACTGAGTAAACGTGTGGGGCATTACACAACAGAGCAAATCAAACTGGAATGCTACAATGTGTCTTATTAACTGACCAATTGTGTCACTGGTGGCTGGAAGATGGCTAAATGATTTGTAGCTTGAGAATGCACTTGTAATGAAACCCTCCAAGCCAAGGCACACTCCTCAAAATGTGACATAAGCATATTGTACAGGATATGTTTTTTGTTTTTATATATTTTTTATCTGGAGTCAGTTGTCATAATTATTTAAGATTATTTTAGATCAATTGGAGTGGGAAGTACCAGGTTAATGCTCGTACTACATTGGGTGAGGAGGTGTTCTTCATTGATAACAAATAACAGCGAGATCAGTGGATGACAATGGTGAAGCACGGGGCAGTAAAAGGTGCATCATCACACTGGCCACATTTACATATATTGTATTTCAGTATTGCACTGTCAAGTCCAGGGCAAAGGTACAGCAATCCAGGAGGACCTCAAAACAGAATACAGGGCAATTAAAGCATTCTGTTAGCATGGAAACAAATGTTTCCCTCAGTGCCAGTATCTTTATTCTATTTATGTTGTTGTATGTAAACCTGTCTAAAACTAGAGATGTATCGCATCCCTGGTGTGAAAGACCAGAAGTTTTTTTTAGCACAAATGTTTAGAAGCATTAAATGCATTGTGCCAAGGTCTAAGTCAAGAAAGTTTATAAAAATACGTCATTTATAATGTTTGAATTGATTAACACAATGTACAGTCGACTCACATACTGTAGCCCAATTTATTCATGGCACTGCATTGTACATTGTATGTGGTAATTTGACCCAAACTATACGGCAATGTGTAACTAATCTAACTATTACAATTCATGTCACGTTACATCTGGGGGTTATGGTTCCAGAAAATGTATAGTGGTGTTATCACTTCACTATCATCTCCGTATAAAAATAGTATAAAAGTGCCATTCACAATTTGTTACAAGAGAAACATGCACAACCCTGTATCAGAGCCCTCTATAGTAACTATAGAGGGCTCTGCCCTGTACATGGTCTATGTTACGATAGTTTCCTAAAATTTACTACAACAGCGCCTCTGACGTAGCCTCTTTTACGACGGCATGCCGTGTCTGATCTAAAGGAGTCTAATGGCCATTTTCGACAGTGTGACTCGAAAGCGCCACGGCAGTGAATAAGCCGTTTTTGGTTTACGAGTAAAGTATTAGAAAGTAATAGCAAGTTGGTCAAATATAAGAAATCGAAGTCTATAGATTTATTACACATCAATATTGGGTCGATATCGTTCGAAATACAAGTTTTAACGCGCGCCACCCCTTCAACTCAAGCTCGAGGCCCGGCGGACAGCTAGCTCGAGCAGCCTGGAAAAGTTTGTTGTTGTCACGTGACAAGATACGAATGTGGCGATAAAAGTTTTTTCTCCTGGTATTAAAGCATCGCGAATACTTGATATCGTCTTATATTTCCTATTCTCAAACAATGCCTCAACCGAAATACAGGAAGATTGCAGTGATAGGGTACAGGTCTGTGGGTGAGTAAAAGCTGGAATAATGTGGTCTGCTAGCAAGCTAGTCTTTGTTTTTGTTTGCATAGCAATGTTGGCTAGCTAACTGAAATAATCACAGATAAAGAAACTTCATTTATATGTTTCTGACCGTGTGTTTAACAATCAATTACGTAAAACTGAGGGTGTCTAGTGTGGTACTATATAAACAATGATTTGTTACATTTTCAGGTAACTCATTGGGTAGTCAGCTAACCTTTAAGATAACACATGCGAAAGTTGTGGTGATGTTAGCCAGCTAACAATGTATGCTAGTCCAACTAGCATAGGTAGCTGCCACCCCATTAAGGTTAAGGAAGGTTAGCCAATTGTGTTAGATATCGGTGGCTATTTTCGTATGGTTTGATATCAACAGGAAATTGCATGTTTGCACATTGTATGCACACGCAAGCCGTGGGCTGATGCGTGCTTGTAACAGGTTTAATTTGTGTCCTCATCAGTACCTGCTGAAAACTTCAAGGCGAGCTAACTCGATGTTTGCCCACATGACCGTATTAGGATATAGTTGTGTCGCTGCGGTATTGTGTCGCTGTGTTGACATGTTCTTGCACTGGTTGGAAATGTCAGATGCATTACTAAGTTACCAAAATTCTCTATTTATAGGGAAGTCCTCTCTAACTATACAGTTCGTGGAAGGACAGTTTGTAGATTCATATGACCCTACTATTGAAAACAGTAAGTGTGTGCACTTTATTTGTTGTTATAATCTAACAGATGCAAACTCTATGGTCTACTTGACAATTTGTAACTAATTCTGTTCATCCATCCATTCATTCATTCATACATTCATTCATTCATACATTTTTAGTTACATGTACCCGTTAAAAAAAAAAAGCTATAAATCTGCACCAACAGGTGTATCAGTGAAGTGGTAAACCTCACGATAACCTGACACAATTACTCTATATAATAGCTTGACACAACTCTGTTGTTCCTTATTGTTTTTGTTGCAGCTTTTAATAAAATGGTATCTGTGAACGGCCAGGACTTTAATCTTCAGCTTGTCGACACTGCTGGTCAGGTACTATTGACACACAATATTCTAGTCACCCCTAGGGACTGTGTAAATTCCAGTCAGAAGCCCTCCTGCATGGATGGAACATTTTATGTATGAATAGAGTTGCCAGTTTAGAGATGGTCACTTATGTCACGTGTTGCATGTATTGTATTTAAAATCTTAATTAAAGAGGGTTTACTGCAGTAGCAGATTTTGAAGATATATTTTTGATGAGATATTGAAATATAACCTGTCATTTTATCCCTCTCCCAGGATGAGTATTCAATTTTCCCTCAGTCTCATTCAATGGACATCCATGGATATGTCCTTGTCTACTCTGTCACTTCCATGAAAAGGTAGGTGTTGTAGTTCCCTAGTATTTTACTAAAGCATCTGCAAATATTTGGTAAGACAAGGGAGTGTGTAATAGGATGTAGATTGTATCATCTGTAACTAGAAGGACACAGGGTGAGTGCAGACCTACACAAGTCGAATACTGTATTCTGTGTCTTGCATTGAGAAAAAAGTGGGGTCCTGGCCTGTAATTAAATGAGTGCTTAGCCCTTCCTACACCTTCCACATTTCTTTTATAAAATGTAGTATCAGCAGTTTTTTGTGTTACATTGCTTAGGCTACATACACAACAAATACCACTATAACAGCACTGCAGACAAACAAAGCACATCATAGCACGGCTGCTTACAGCAAAACAAACCACACTAAAGACTACTGCCTCTTTGGCAGAGGTAAAACTGTATATGTGATACAATTTCTTTTTGAACGGCCCCATGAAGAAAAGAGATGCAGTGTTCCTTGTAATACTAGTAAATGTGCAGTGGTGAGGCCCTGCTCCAGTGAAGGGTATGTGTGAATTTATGTGAAAGAGGAGAGTAGCAAAGTTCTCAGCATGCCATATCTGATGGTCGTTAATCTTGGTGGAGTTTGCACAACCTGAAATAAAGGCGGTGAAGATGCATACTCGAGATAACTGTCCTTTGATGACCTTGCTACGTTGCTGTACATTGGCACCTTACATTTTCCCCATTTCTTTTTTTTCCCCTCCTAAACAGTTTTGAAGTTGTTCAGGTTCTTCACGACAAGCTGCTGGATATGGTCGGAAAAATTCAGTAAGTTGAAAGCTTTCCCCTGCGTTTGTTCTTTTAGCAGGGGAATAATTTTTAGTTCATGCAAACGCACAAAACTGTTCTGAAAATACCTGTGGTTTGTCATCCCAGGGTGCCTACCGTTCTGGTTGGGAACAAAAAAGATCTTCACATGGAGAGGTAAGAACAGTCAAACAACACGGCCAATAAATGTGTTTAATAATAATAAATTTCTTAACAACATCTACATACAAAGTAGATTTTCAAAGTAGAATTTCTTAACAACATCTACATACAAAGGGGTACTTTCTAGCAGCGTTGGTTTGTATAGCAGGTATGTTGTTACAGCATCAATGTATTTGTGAGCTATATTGTCTGGTCATTAATGTGTCTTTAAGGTTATGGATAATTGGGAGTGAGGCTGAATCCGCTGGTATTGGTTGGCAATGGAGTAGTTAAACCTTAACGCAATTAGCTGGATAAATGACTAGATTGAATTCTGTTGTGGAACGAATAGAGCTAGCTTTAACAGCATTCCTTACCTAATGTGTCTGTTGTGTTGTGTTGTGTTGTGTGTGTGTGTGTGTGTGTGTGTGTGTGTGTGTGTGTGTGTGTGTGTGTGTGTGTGTGTGTGTGTGTGTGTGTGTGTGTGTGTGTGTGTGTGTGTGTGTGTGTGTGTGTGTGTGTGTGTGTTTGTGTGTATGTGTTTGTGTGTTTGTGTGTGTGTGTGTGTGTGTGTGTGTGTGTCCAGGGTGATTAAGCCAGAGGAGGGAAAGAAGCTGGCTGATTCCTGGGGTGCTGCTTTCATGGAGTCCTCTGCTAAAGAAAACCAGGTACAGCAGACGTACAACAAACCTCTCAGATCTTCTCCAGTTTATGATCTTCTCCACTACTTGTTTGTATTAAAAAAAGCTACGATCATGAAGGAGAAAACTGCAGAACTCTCATTTCTATGAAACACCCATAAAAATATTTTTATGTATGAAAACCAAAATCGAAATTGATGAATAGTAATGTGAACAATGTGTAATGTCCTTTTTAGTAAAGAAACATTAGGCAACTGCGTAAGTCCCCTGCCTGTTGTGCGTGGCACACTTGCAAAATAGTTGTCTTCCTTTGGGAGTGTCCTGATTGGCCAACACAAATAGACCATCTTGAAATGTACTTGTTCATTACAGGGTCCAGTTCTGTCTTTGCTTGATGGTGACAAAATAGAAAGACTGCAAAGCCTGTTAGTTAAAATATGCTGAAAAGTATGCTACACAGCAGTTTTACCATGGAGGCATCCTATAGACCTAGATGGATTAAGGAAATGCCATTCATTTCATTTCAGTGGCCAATTTTAGGCTAGCTGCTGTACGTCAGCCCAGGAAGTAGAAAATTTAAATTGTGTTTTGTAAAAATCTGTCCAGAAGTGAGCTCCCATGGCACAGCATTGTTAAAAATTCTTATATGTCCCATTTGGATGCGAACTGGATGAGGCGAATTCTCCAAATGCTGACCTCCTGAGTTTGGTGCTACTGAGTGTTGACAGACGAAAGGTTATTTAAGGAAGCATCAGTCGAATGCTGCTGAAATGACTGCTTTATCTCTCCCGCACAGACGGCTGTGGAGGTTTTCAAGAGAATTATCCTGGAGATGGAGAAGGCAGATGGAAACGCCCCCTCAGAGGAAAAGAAGTGCGCTGTGATGTAGGCGGGTCCAGGCAGACACAAGCAGTGGGCCTATTGGCCAACGCCAGGAGACACAACATCACCAGTCAGCCAGTCGTAACCCGCCAAACCACAGCGTTCTAGTTCAAGGCCCCCCCCTCCGCGGCAAAGACCTGCCGCGCTCTGTCCCCCTCTTAATGACTGTGTACAGTTCTTTCTACAGCTCAGAAACGGTGATCTGAGGCCAACTGAGTGAAACAACAGCACATTCTGTTTATTCTTTTTTTTTTAGTATATCAAACATATATGGATGAAAAAAATGAGGTATGGAACTCACTTAACAAGGTTTTTCCCAGTGTGATTAAAGAAGATATGTAAAAAGCAATGCAGAGACATAGGTATTGCTGTGAAAAGTACTGTAGTCTGTTAGGTTGGTTGGCCTCAGTCAAGCAACACTTGGGAAAAGTAAGTTTATGACAACTGCCAAATATAAACTGAATGGCCACATGCTGCATTTTTAATGTTTTCATCGCTGCGTTTTAATGTGATATTATCACACGGTGTTCATTTTTCACAGCATTACATTCATTGGATACTAGCTATCAGCTCTATATGTCCAGTCAGCCAGGTGTCAGGGGTGTTGGGTGTTATGACCCTTTGTTGTGTCAGTCCACTCTCACTGGCCGGCTCGGCCTTTAGACACCACTTCAGCCAAACAGTCACTGGTGCCTTACGACAAGCACTCAGTCTACTCGCTCAGGTTGTTTATAGATTCCAGCCAATCCTTTGTGACTCTTTTTCTCGGTCTGGCGATCTCTTACAATCCTTAACCAGCTTGTCCGCATCTCCGTTGAACACTGGCTGAGGTCGCGGTGGGATTGGGGAGGAATGCAACATTCAAAAGCGTCCCCCCCCACAGCGAGTCCTCAAAAGCCAGTGCTAGTACAAGACTGGGATGTCTGGAGAAGCAATGGTGTAGGGTTGAAGATGCACCTGCCTTTTGACAGGAGTCTCACTTTCAACTGCTGTAACTTCGTTTCATTAGCTGTCAAAAGATTTTTGGGTTTGTGTGTGGGGTTTGAGCTTGCATTTCTTTTGATAAAATCATTTACTTTCTTTCGGACTACCTGCAGGTACTCAACTCTCAACTGCCTCTGATGAAAATATTGCAGCAGCATATTTCTTTGTATGATTATAAATCATGTTTTTTTTTTTTAATCTCTCTTCATTTTTAATTAGAAGCAGTTTAATCATCTCTTCCTGTGTTTGAAACCTTAAGGGGTTTCAAATATCGACTCGATGTTGAACTGAAGGACCCCTAATCCCCACAAATTTAGCTGTATTTAATGTACAGCTTTGTTTCTTTTACAGATATTATTTTTGTTTGAAAGCATCACCTGGGATAATTGAAAAGTCTTGATTGATCGATTGATTTGTTTGGTTGATTGGTTGGTTCATTTTGTAATTGAGTGGTAGTGTAGAAGAGGCTGGTGTTGCTGGTGCTGGTGATGCTGTGTCACGTGCCTTACCTCCCCCATTATATGACTCGTGTCCTATCTCTCTCCTCTCCCCCCCCCCCCCCCCCCCCCAAAAAAAAAAAATCCATCTACAGACGTACACAGACCATTGACCTCTGCCCTACCTGATTTAAGGTGTGCTCTAGGGTTTTCTCTGCTCTGTCTTGACTTGACTTCCACATGGCTTTTGAGGAAATCAAATGGTGTTGTTGCACCTCAACACTCAATACCCCACGTGGTGGGACTACAGAAAATTTTGCTGTAAACAGTTTTGTATATAAAATAAATAAATCCTTTACTCTTGAACTTGAAGTTGTTACGTTTTTTTTATTTTGTTTATTGCACAGTAACATTGCATAGACATAATGAATATCAGGATTAAAGTCGCCCCTATTTTAATACCGTTTAATGCTTTGATGATGCGTCTTTTATACATGCGCAGTTCAGAGCTTCACCGGAAATAAACAAGGGGGAGGTCACTAGGGAAGCAGGCGCATAATAGACCATCGCATCCACGTATCTATTTGGATAGTGTGTAGTTTCATTGGAAAGTCTTTTCAAGGAGAAAAAGCTGTCGTGCTGCGCGTAAAAGAGTCCGCAAACGGGACATGGAGTGTGTAAGTAATAATGCGTATCTGTCTTTGTTAAAGCGAGCGCGCTATGCTGCATCCTGGCCACCGGTTATTTTAAGATAGCTAACATTAGCTAGTCAGTTAGGCTAGCTAGTGCAAACAGTGCCAGTCTAGCAACGTTATTAATGTATGTGTCGGTGAGACTTGTCAGCGGAGAGGCGAGACAACCATATGCACAAAGGAAAGTGTAGGACAGATCATTGGTGGACCTTCAGAGCGGTTGTCTATCAGTTTACACTAACCCTACTGAACTCGGCAGCTGACTGTTTTTGATGCTCCCTGTTCGGAAAGTGTGATGTGTCCCTAGCGGTCCTAGGTCTAGTTGAACTTGAGCAAGCTATCCCTAGTGTGGGAGTTAAGTCAGTCAATGGGAATGAGAACTATTAGTTAAACGGCTAGCTAACCACAAAGTTAGGTCTCTCGGCTGATGGGCTGTCGGTGCATAGTTTTGAAGCAGTGTTCGTGCGTACAGTGTCTTCGTTATTTGTCCATCTAACCAATAATGTATACAGTCATTGATCTATCCCCAGAGAAGAGTTTGACGCCGTGTATGCTTACGGAAGAGTTTACGGAAAATGCCTTAAGGACAGAGTTAGCAGAGGGTTATACAGAGTTGCGTAGGATCCGTGGTTATCAGTCTTGATGGCTACAATGATAACATGGTTTGAAATGGTAACATAGTTTAGATGTAATTGTTGGTGGGTGTGTCACCATTACAGTGTATTTTTCATTCCCCTTTAATTGATGTTAAAATTCTTTAACAACGTTAATTAACTTTTGAGAAGACGTTTTCAAAATGCCTAAGATTTAATGAGAGGGTGGTGAACCTACAATGTATTTAATCGGATGGTGTAATAAATGTGTCATTTCCTGAATATGGCTCCGACAGTTTTGTACATTTCAAGACTCGGGCCTTGTGATCTGACCCATCAGTTTTAGGTGTACTGATATGTCATACTCCAGTAATCTCATATTTCGCTGACATACAGGCCTAATGCCTAACAACATGTGCATATGCTGTAAATGATCAGTACAGGTCAACAAGGGTGGAAGTTATTGTTTGAGGACGCACTTTTTGGTAATGTGTAATATTCAATGAACAGCCAGTTAGGTATTTCAGCAGCTTTGCACAGTGAACTGTGGGCGGACCTGCCAGAAAAAAAGCTTGGCTACTCACACACAGTTGACATTTTTAGCACAGGTTTGGGGGCAGACCGTTAAGATGGCTGTTATCGTGTTCTGAACCATATCTCTGTCCAGCTGACTTTTTTGATAGGCTAATAAAGACATTTGAAGGGCAAGGCAAGGTGTGTGTGTGTGTGTGTGTGTGTGTGTGTGTGTGTGTGTGTGTGTGTGTGTGTGTGTGTGTGTGTGTGTGTGTGTGTGTGTGTGTGTGTGTGTGTGTGTGTGTGTGTGTGTGTGTGTGTGTGTGTGTGTGTTTAAGCGAGTGTGGTTGTTAGTCCAGCTTCTTAAAAGCAGTGCCAAGACATTTTCTGTTTCTCTTCTTCTGGACATGGCAGCACCAGTGATATTTACAAAACAAATGATGTGTGTTTTAGGTTCCAGCTTCTCTTGATGATGTAGGCCCAGAGGTGAAAAAGGACCCAGTTGTGGAAGGTGAGGCATAGACCTGAAGAAATGAAATGTGTGTGTGTGTGTTCATGTTTGTGTTTCTGTTCGCTCCCTTTGAGAAAACAGATATCCTTCTCCAAAAGCAAACTCTTAAATGGTCCTCATGAGAAAAAAATGAATGTAAAGTGGTGGGAAGCTTGTCACAATGATCTTTGCAGTCGATCACTGGTGTGATTTTGACTCGGTCAGGGTGAAATTTGATTACCTAGGAGGCCCTGAGATTCACTGCAGGGTATAAAGAAACACATCACATTGAAAACACACACAGACACACAGAGACACACACACACACACACACACACACACATTATGTCAGTGTTTCTCAGCCACACCACTGAAAAAGAGTTTAGTTTCACACTTTATGTTGCCAGGAAATTGGATTTGTTTCCCTTTCCTGTTTGGTCTCATATTTCCTGTCCCCTCTCCAGACCCAGAGCACAATGTTTACACACGCTTCATGAAGTCGCACCGCTGCTACGACTTGGTGCCCACCAGCTCCAAACTAGTCGTCTTTGATACATCACTTCAAGTAAGTGCGGTGGTACACCATGCCTTTCACTACCACAGTCTACACACTTGCAGCCAGATGTAAAAACATGTACAAGGAGGTGGCAAGGATACAAGGATGGTTGATTGTCACATGCATAGACATACTGGGTAGTGTAGAACCTGCAGTGAAATTGGTGGTTGTTAGAAAAGATTTTTTAAATGGTTTTTATAGACTCTTTAGACTATTTTCCACTGTGTTATCGCCACTGCACGTCTCTTCTTTAAACTGAGGTTTTGGCAGTGAATATAAGGGCGCATCAACTTATGTAATTACACACAGTAGCTTTCTGATGGTGTTACACCCAAGCCTATGTGATAATATTGTGTTTTCATGTACCGTACTAGGTGAAGAAGGCGTTTTTTGCACTAGTATCTAATGGGGTCAGAGCAGCTCCCCTGTGGGACAGCAAGAAGCAGTGTTTTGTTGGTAAGTATCCGCTTCTTTAGACCAACACTATTGCAATATCCCAGGCCAGTGGTGTCAGTCTCAGGCTTCGGAAAGCAAAAAACCCCTGCCATGAATCCCTTCTTGCCTATGCACTTTACACAGGTGTTCACTATAATTACATTCATGATTATTTGTGTGGTCATTAGGATCAGCTAGCTCTGAAAAAATGGCAAGATCAAATATGCGGCACGGTTTTTATTTTCTGAAGCCGAAATTGGCCCATCTGTCCTAGGCACTTGTCCGTGCCCTCACACTGCTCTTCTCTCCTCTCTGCAGGTATGCTCACCATCACCGACTTCATCAACATCCTTCACCGTTACTACAAATCTCCCTTGGTAGGAGTCCAGCTTTCCTAATTGCACGTCCAATCGTTTGTAGGGAGGGCTGGGCCCCAGCAGTGTCCTTTCACCTCAAAGGCATTATATAGTAGCCTTTATCTTGACACAAAGGGAGCAAGAGAGATGGGTGTATGCTATAGCTGCACTGAGGGCTATTGTAATTGTTCAGCCACACCGCACACACACACACACACACACACACACACACACACACACACACACACACACACACACACACACACACACACACCCCCCTTGTAAAAACGTCACCGCTGTTCCCTAATAGCTCATAGGCCTGTGTTAAGGCAGAGATGGATCCTCACACGACCTCTTCCTGCTTTGTCCTGTCCTCAGGTGCAGATCTACGAGTTAGAGGAGCACAAAATCGAGACATGGAGAGGTGAGCCAAGCGGTGTACTCTAGTGAAGGTCTGTGTTTTTTAAAAGTTGTAGTTTCTAAAAGTTAGGGAATAACTGTGTTTGTGTGTGTGTCTTTTGCTATCTTACAGAAGTGTACCTTCAGGACTCCTTCAAACCTCTTGTCAGCATATCACCTAACGCAAGGTATCACAGGGTCATTTCTATTGTTTCTCTATTTTCTTATCATTTTTTGCCAGTATTGTTGTATAGATGTCTGTCAGAAAAATTAAGTGCACATGTACTTACCTGCACCTGCAAAAATGGTATAGCTTTAGTGATGTATTTTTTACAGCTTGACGATGTCTACTATGTTAAGCTTTTTTCTGTTCTCCCTGTCTCTGGGTTATAGCCTATATGATGCCGTGGCGTCTCTGGTCAAGCACAAGATCCACAGGTTGCCTGTAATAGACCCGTTGACTGGGAACACTCTGTACATTCTCACACACAAGAGGATCCTCAAGTTCCTCAAACTTTTTGTGAGTCCCAGACCATTCACACCAGCCCACCTACATGCGTAGGCTCACTTCACACTCACTGACTCCTTCCATTCTTCTCTGACCAGGCTCAATGCAGTATCAGTACAGTACTGGAGAGCTTTAATCCTTTAAACATCTTCCTTTCTCTCTCTGTCTTGCCTCTGCTCTCTGATACTCTCTTGCACTTTCTCTGTCTCACTGTCTCTTACTGTCTGTCTCTCTGTCTCTCTGTCTCTCTCTCTCTCTCTCTCTCACTTCTGCTCTCTCACACTCTCTTGCACTCTTTCTCGCACTCTCTCTCTCATGTACTCACTCTCTGACTGACGTTAAAGAAAACCTTCAACCATTAGGCCTCTATGTTTCATGGATTATAATGTATGGCAATGTGCTATTCTCTCCCCCTTGTGCCATGTCATATTAGTTCTATTCCGCTAACCTGCTCTGTCTCTCTCTCTCACACCATTTTTTTTATTTTAGATTTCGGAGATGCCCAAGCCAGCCTTCATGAGTCGTAAGCTGGAGGAGCTGAGTATAGGGACGTTTGATAACATCGCTGTGGTGCGCTCGGACACGCCGCTCTACACAGCCCTGGGGATATTTGTGGAGCAGAGGGTTTCTGCTCTGCCTGTTTTAGATGACAAAGGTAAGGGTTAGGGGCTTTTGGTCAGTCAAATGGATGAAATTGTATATTTTCCGCCATGATTTCTGCAAAAATATCCTGTTTGTTTTTGGTTCATGGCTTTGTTGGTAAAGTCGTTGCCTCTTTTTTTTTTGTTTTTTTTTTGTTCTTGCTTTCTTTTAGGACGCGTTGTGGATATTTACTCGAAGTTTGATGTCATAGTAAGTCCTCTGTCCACTTGCTGTTTGTGTGTGTGGGGGTTACCTGGAAACAATAGCATAAAAAATGATGTTCTTTTCTTTAAAGTTCCCTCTTAACTTTCATTTACCAACATACATGCATATCATCCTTATAATGGCATGGGTCCTTCTACAGCACAATAAATAAAAGTGCCACTCTGGTGGGTGCTGCTGGAGCACTGCTGCCTGGGTCATATGGGGATGATGGAGCGTCTTTTTGAGCACATTTCCTGGGCGACAGCAGCCACATAGGCACCCCTTATTCTGATTGGATGATCGCAAGGCGAATGCTGAGCGAGGGCTTAAGGGCTCTCGATCAAGGTGTTACTTAATACAGTGTCAGAGGGCATAGAGAGGACAGTAGCGGGTTGCTATGCAACGTTGCTCAAAAGGTTTCCCTGCGTATCATCACCTTAAAAGACCCTCTCTTATTTACCTGTGGTCTAATGCATTTTGCAGTAGCTGCTGATCTGTGTGCTTTGGTGAGCGTTGTGTTTGGGTGTGTGTTCCCTATGCTCTTGTGTTTGTGTGTGTGTGTGTGTTTGTGTTTGTGTGTGCGAGTGTTTTGGTGTGTGTGTGTGTGTGTGTGTGTGTGAGTGTTTTGGTGTGTGTGGGTGTGGGTGGGTGTGTGTGTGTGTGTGTGTGTGTGTGTGTGAGTGTTTTGGTGTGTGTGGGTGTGGGTGTGTGTGGGTGTGTGTGTGTTCCCTATGCTCTCGCTCTGTTATCGATGTGCCCATGGGAGGTCAATAACCACCAGTCCCTTAGTGCAGGAGTGGCTGCAGTGTCAGTAAATCCAGCCTGCATCCCTGCGCTGCTTTAAATAGAGTCACCCGCTCACTGCCCGCTCACTGGACGCCCCCACAGGCTCCGAGTGAACCCATTCACCACGGCCCCGCACATGCCCAGTGTGGAGCCACCCATTCACAATATGGCCCCCCCAACATGCTCAGTGTAAACCCCTCCTTCGCCACATGGCCCTGTCCCTCTAGCTGCGTGCCCTTCATGGGATGCCTGTGTGTGTGTTATCCTGTGTGTGTGTTATCCTGTGTGTGTGTTCTCCTGTGAGAGAGTATCAGAGTGGGGGTTTTGTCAAGGGCAAGGGGAGGCACTGGACATGGTTTGTGTGTGTCTATGGGGGACTAAGAGAGAGAGACACACACACATACACACACAGACAGACAGACAGACACACACACACACACAGACACACACCGATTGGGCGCAGTAGATATAGTGTTGGAGAAAACTGCATGTGTGTTCACATTAGGTAATGTGTGTGTGTGTGTGTGTGTGTGTGTGTGTGTGTGTGTGTGTGTGTGTGTGTGTGTGTGTGTGTCTCTCTCTGTGCGAGTGTATGAGAGTGGTGGCTTCATTAAGGGGAGGCATAGGACATGTGTTGTGTGGATGTGTGTTTGTTTGTGTTCTCCTTTACACTATTTTTTTTTTTGTAACACCCTCTATCTCCCCCCCCCCCCCTCGCGCTCTCTCGTTTAGAACCTGGCAGCTGAGAAGACCTACAATAACCTTGACGTGACGGTCACTAAGGCCCTGCAGCATCGCTCGCAGTACTTCGAGGGCGTGCTGACCTGCCACAAACACGAGACTCTGGAGACCATCATCAACAGACTGGTGGAGGCAGAGGTAACATTATCACAGTGGCCTCCCTACCTGATGCTGCCCATGATGTCTACTTCTTTACTGTTTTTTAGGCCTTAAATTTGATACTGTTATTTGGTAAGAGGCATCAGACAACCTTTACGCTTGTTTGTCTGTATTAAACAGTGGCTGTGAAGAAACAATTGGTCATCATTACATTACATTACATTACATTACATTGCATTTGGCAGACGCTTTTATCCAAAGCGACTTACAAAAAAGGAGGACATAAGCAACAGAGGTGTAAAAGGACACAAAGTAGGGACACAACAGACATATGTACTTCTGCATAGGGACAGAGAGAGAGAGAGTTGGTTTAGTGTTTGTTAGTTATGTTAGTTTTGTTAGGAAGGGAAGCAATCTTGGAAGAGGAGGGTTTTTACAAGCTTTTCAGGTATGTTCTTGTCAAAGGAGGAGCCACTGTGGTTGGTTCTAGGTGGACCTGATCAACTATTTGTGCCCTACCCTCACATACATTATCTTTTTTTATTTTTGTGTTGAGCAACACATGCCATCTGGACTGTATATTGGCCTTAATGTCCCTCCTGTCTTGTTTTTTTTCTGCCCTCTCCTCTCTGTGCCCCAGGTGCACAGGCTGGTGGTGGTGGACGAACAAGAGGTGGTCATTGGGATCGTGTCCCTGTCCGACATCCTGCAGGCCCTGGTGCTCACCGAGGGGGAAGAGGGTAAGCCCGTGCCCTCACAAGGGCCCCTGCCTGGAGAGGAGAGAGACTGAACTTAACTTGAACTTTTATTGTCCCCCAAAGGGTAGCTGTTTTTTTGCAGCATTACATCAAAAGCAAGTTTTGAGACATAAGACAAGGACACAGACAACAAAGAGCGATGCTGAAAGACAACAACAAGCCAGCCAGAGTGTACTCTTGCACATATGGAAATATATGCGCATAACGCATCGCAAACCCTAGGCACACTTGTTTGCCTTTTGTCTTTTGCCAAGGCTTGCAGTCCTTGGTTTCTGCACGCTCTCAGCAAAGCATAGCCCATAGCTACAGACTGGGAATCAGAGGTGTCAATCCCAGGTTCAGAAAGTTAAAAACCCTGCCACAAATTTGATCCAACCAGCCCTGAATCAGCTGATCGTAATAGGCACCAACAGACAGGTAGATCAGCTACTCCGTGGAGTCACCTTGTGTTAGAAGGAAAACGTGGCAGGGTTTTTTTACTTTCTGAATCCGGGATTGACACCTCTGCTGGGAACATGCACAGTAGATGTCCAGGTGGATTCCAGAGGTATGACAGGCCTCATGGAAACGTTTTCAGTTGGAGTTTGTCACGCTGCCATGCAGTAGGGCATGCAACAGCAAACAAATATCGATTTCTGGCAAATTTGGAACTTGACCAGGGGTTCGGTTTTGCACATGCCCAGTAGCTTATGTACAGGGCAGCTTCTGTGTGCTGCAGTTATAGCATACAGCCCCAACTAAGTATTGAGTGCTGTATGTGTTCATACTTTTCAGTTGTTCAACATTTCTAGAAATCCTTTTTTCTATCGGTAATTAAGAATTAAGTAATATTCTATTTATTTTTCCATTTCCATTAGTTCTCAGTTATAATCATCAAAATGAAAGAAATGCTCATTTTAAATATATCAGTCTGTGTGTAATGAATGAATATAATATACATTCACTTTTTTGACACTTTTTGAATGGAATTACTGATATAAATGAACTTTTTCATGATATTCTAATTATATGACCAGCATCTGTAGATTTTATCACACACTCTTATGCTGCCATGGACATGTGGAGCAACACCCGCAACTAAGAAAAACTCTTTGTCGTTTCAGGGACAGCTCGGTAATCTGGTGTGGGAGAGAGGAGGGAGCTTTTTGTTCCTCACTCTTTCTCTCTCTCCGCCTCGGTCTGTGGAGGATGGCTACAAGATTGGCCCAATGAAGATCCTGAAGAGAGACTGTGAGGGAGAGATGGTTCGTCAGGAAGAGAGAGGAGTGCTTTCTACATGATACTCCTCTTGGGTCTCATCCCTACCTGTGAAAATTGGCAATCTCTCTTTCTCTCTCTCATCTTTCTTTCTTTCTTTCTCTCCATCTGTCTCATCCTATTTCTTTCTCTCTTGCCTCTTTCATTGTCAGCACATGAAGGATGTCTGTTAAGCATTGAATTCAGCAATATACACGTAAGCACTATAAGGGATGGACAGCTCAAGCATTGAAATCACACCAAAATTTAAGCCAAGCAACCAAACACACACACACACACACACAGTCCACATACCAAAATGCTTGCAGGGGGAACAGCCCGATCAAGGCGCCACCCTATTTAGCTTTCTCTTGTCGGTTGCTCAGGTGTATATTATGCACTCACACCGTTTTTTTCCATCATCAAAAGGGAAGCAAGTCAAGTATTTTTGTTTCTAATAGTGATGGGGTAGGGGCAAGACATTTTAAATCTGGACGTTTCTGGCCTTGAAAAGCACACTGATGGACACACCTTTGCAAACCTGTCCTCTGCTTTGTGCCCTACAAAACTTCTTCTCTAAAAACAGGTGGGTGTGAGAAGTCAGACCTGCATCTGAAAAATTCCCCCTCCTTCCCCAAGAACAGTCATCCTAACTCTTAGCACTGCATTTCATTGCATTTCAGTACAAGGCTTCCACCCTGGGCTGTCAACAGCCAGGCAAGACATTCTCCACCAGCAATGTTAGCCACAGTGGTCTTGGTGGGGGAGAAAAAGAACATTCCACAGGCACACATCCAGAATATCACTTCTGTTGAGGGCTCCATAGGCCCTCTTTTGCCTTCTGAAACATTATCACGTCTCTCACATACCAGGCCAAAGTCACCCTTGACTCTCAATCACTGACTGGTTTGTAGACCAGAACTTTTTGTGAAATGCAAGCACAGATTTCTAAATGAAATCCTTTCTACAAAACGACACATTTTTTCCCCCCTTTGTAATGTGAAGTTTGCTGTGGATACATAATATTGCTGTGAGGGCTTGCAGTCATTTACATGAACATATGGACACTGAATATTTCTATAATAATCATGGTTTTCTTATATATTCCGATATAAGTTCCACACACTTGGTTCTGTTATTACACAGACGATGATATGGTGTTAAGTTGCTGCACTCACTTGAATGGTCAGTAAGAAGCACTTATCTTTCAACCTCTATGAACAGGTGTAGCCTACTGATGGTAATATCACATGAAAAGGCAACTTTGTCTTTTTTATATATATAATTTTACTACTTTTAAGTTTATTAAAGAAATGGACAAGGAACTTTAGTCTCTCTGCTGTTAGTCAAAGAGCAGTGGCTTTTGCCAAGCAGTTGCTGCATTCGAAAAACATACAGGAAAGAGCAAATAGGCATTAGTTGCTTCACTGGCCTTATCATTAGTGTGCAGAAGTAACGTTTGTAATTGTTTTTAGTTTCTCCAGTCATGGCCAAGGTTTAAAAAAAGACTGCAGTCATCTTCATTTTGAGAAGAGGTCTCGCAACCCTTAATTCATTCTTGTTCCATTCCTAATCTCTTTGGCCAAGTGATCTGTTGCGTGTGTTGCCAGTTTTGTGGTGCAGTGTGTGTGTGTGTGAGAGAGAGAGAGAGAGAGAAAGGGGGAGGAAGGGAGAGAGAAAGGGGCGTGGGTGGGAGGGAGAGACAGAGAGGCAAATTGGGTGCAGTGGATTCAATTTTGGAGGGACCTGCATGTGTGTGCATGTTGCAGTGTGTGTGTGTGTGTGTGTGTGTGTGTGTGTGTGTGTGTGTGTGTGTGTGCAAGGATCAGTCTGGCGAAACAGGAGACCTTCCTTCTCCCGCATCGTTTTCCCCACTGGTCAGCAGTCATGCCGGGTCTTTCAGCAGCAGCACAGGCCACTGCGCTTTCCCCTGGTCAGCATTTTCACTTCAGAAAGCCCCAGTGACTCCCTAACCTGACCCAGGTGTCCACCCCCTCACCCTCACTCAATAAACCAAATCACAGGCCGTTTAGAATAAAGGGTGTCCCGCAGCTGAGTGATTAGTTGGTGATATTCTGACCTTGAGTTCTTTGACCACGTCTCACATTTTACGAACCCTTTGTTCTCTAAATCTGGTCTCTGTTTTTTGTTTCTTTCTGTTTGACAGGAATTTGTATAGCCATTCCACCATGACATCATTTCCTTTTACAAATTGCTGAAGCATTCTCTCTATTTTTCAGTGCACGTACAAGATTATTTTTCAACATGTACATCAATACCTAGAAACATCATGTTTGTAAATATACCCAACATTTTGTACAATGCATAATATGTCCTTGTAATTTTTAACTTAATGCATGCACAATATAAATATTTTTTTCTCTTCATGATTGTGTCGTGTCTTTGGTTGTTTTGTAGCTGCTTGGGGTACAGGTGGATTTGTGTGCATGTAAGAATGCATCTAAATCTGGAGACTGCTGAAATTTTAATGTTAAATGTTACAAATGTAATTTTGCATTTGATTGAAATTTTAATACATTTATTTGGCAATGACACTGGGTCAGTGGCTAGTCTGTGATCTGCCAACTCACTTACTCTAAACTCAGATGAGTTCTCTGTGTCCGTCTCCCATATTCATCTGCTAAACAGTTGTAGGGTTGCTGCAGTGTTTTGAGGTACCTTTCATCAGAACGTCAATCCTATCTGGATTCCTTTAGTAGAGTATTTGTTGTGTAATTTAGCAGGTTATTGTATGCTGGTGTAGCACTATTGTAATGTTTGCCAAGCCAGGCTGCTTTAGCAGACTAATTCTTAAATGAATTTCAGTTTGCAAGGTGCATTACAAAGTACAGCTGACACCTTTTTCTTGTCAATGCCGACTTAAGCTGCCATTGTTTTTTCTAAGAAAATGCATTTCGTTTTATACTGGCACAGAAGTATCTTTCAAAAGAACATTCCACCTCAGCGGCTGGCTGCCATTTTGGTTGGTTTATGCAATATGTAAATTATCAGTGATCTTGAGTTGTGCGTCCTAACTCATATTATGTGCTGTGAGGAAGATCAGCCATATCTGCGGCCAACTCAATGCTGACAAGGCTGACTGGGTGTGTGCTGTGTAGATAAACAATCAGCATGACACAGCAGATATACTCCGATCTTCTAAAGTGACATCAGAAAGGTGGCCTGAATTAATTCAACAACTGAAGAGAAACAACTGAGAACACTTGGACTTAGGAAATACTGAATTTATTTTTATTTTTTTATAATATTGCCATATTTACAAGTTTGGGGGAATAAAAGCTTATCAGCAGGATTTCATCCCAATCCCCAGAACATGTTTAGGTACAGGGTCATGATTGAAACTTCGTACTAATGATTGTAAAACATGACAAGTGATTGTTTTAGAGTGTGAGAGACAAAGAGTGGATATGACAGGCATGTGTGCTAATAGCCTAATAACAGGTCAAAGAGGAAGGCGTACTCAGGCATTTAAATGTGGGGAAAACAGATATGCAAGGTGCCTCTTTCCATGTGGTGGGAAGGAAGGGATGGTAACAACTAAAGAAAGAAAAATGCTATTTTACCCCCCAAAAAAACCTTCAGCAGCAGTATTTCAGAAAATCTATGTTTAAATACATAGCACCCTTCTGCCCATACAAAATTACAAAAAAGTAAATTAAAGGAGAATTCAGTAGTACCGTTTGTAAAGTGGAATCTATTTAGTGGTATCTTCATATATATTATTTTAAAAGGAGGACATTCAAACATAATAAAATAAAACAGGTTAGCAATGTGGATTCTCAATATAAACCTTTAGGCTTCTGCTCCAGTGTATACTTGGCTTGGCTGTACTACAGATGCAAGGCGCTTTTGCATCAAGTAGCCCTCAGGGAAGAAGGATTTAAAAATACAGCTTTTTGCTTTCCCACTATTTTTAAATATTACTGAAACCATACATTTTCTATCCCCGAAGCACAGGTGCTTCTGGCACCAAGTTACATCATCACAGTGCATTTCTTTTTAAAAACCCAGCTCTTTCTGCCGACCTCGGGGACAACACAGGAGATATTTGCCAACCGAGGACAAAAAAAGCTCTTGCACATGGGCCAGTGGCCGCTGATCTGGGGAATACTAATCGGGAATAGTATTTGCTGTACGTTTCAAACTTTCGCCATGCATTGCTTTCCTAACGAGTTTCAGTGTCAGGCAGGACTATAAGGAAGGGCAGTTTGGAGTGGGATTCACTTTAACAGTAGTCGTACCCTGGTTCACATCTAAGGAAGAAGAAGAAGAGAAAAAAAACATACCTACAATATACTGTGTTTCAATGAAGTGAACTTGCGGTTTTCTCTGGAAAGAGTAAAACTCAATAAATACAAAAAAGCCACCCTCAAAAACAAAAAAACAAAATCATAAATCATACAATATATTTACAGCTTGCATATCAATGAGGGTAAATGAGATGGAAACTAGTCATCAATCTTGTGCAATCAAATACTACAACTGAAGTCACTTGGTGCTCAACAAAGCATTCGAGTATTCCATTAACTAACACCATTTATTGCAACTTACATGGTTCGCAACGTCTCATCTGACTGCGTTTTCTTTTGTTAGTCAGCGCAAATAAACCATTAACGTATCCATGAACAAGTTACAAATTAGCCTGTTAACAGTAATATTAACAAGTCATTAAGCCGTCCTTGAAGGGGACCGTTAGATACACAGTGTGGGTGCTTTGTAAATAAGATTGGATTGCCTTGGATTCTGTGAAATCAAACTCTGTTCAAGGGATGAATATGGCTTCTGGATCAACATAGGTCATGATCTGTAATAACCAAATGTAACTTTACCTTCGCATGAACTTAAGCATTCAATCTTGCTTGTTCATGGATACTTTGTGTAAATCATTATGTAAAAACTCCTAATCCCCTTACTAAAGCACCAAGAAATGGACAAATGTTTTTTATTTTGCTTCACGATGTGTGTGTGTGTTAGTCAGTTGCTGACAGTGACATGGTGGCCCAAACTATATGTGATGACCAGTGTATGATCCGGACCAACAAAGTCCTTGGCGATGCCAACAGCTTACTTGGGGGAACAAAAACAAAACAAAACAACAAAAACAGACAAAACTACAACATGATTAATATAACTTAGCTAAGTATCAGAGACAAAAAAAATCATTCAGGTAAAACGTATGTACAATGTCGTACCGTTTAAAAATACATGTTATGTACATCAGCTCATCGGATCAGGTCAAACTGTAACATCCCAAAAAAAAAATACAATGGTTTTCCTTAACAAGGCTTAGCCAAAAAACTGGTGTGACTTTATAATCAGTTCAGTGTCTTCCTATATTTACCTGAAATAGATTTTTAGTTAGTTCCATGGCCAGGTTTCATCCTTGTCAAGGAATGACTCCATATTTGGAGTGCTGAACACAATATTAAGTATGTTAATAATTATTAATTAACATATATTATTAATGAATACGTATACATTAATGATAAATCAAATATGGATTTGATGCACCATTCATTAGTGTACAGAGTGCTGAGTAAAGTATAGTGTGAGCCAAACACTACAAACAACATGGCTGTGTGTCTCTCGTGAGAACATCAGTGCTTCATCAAAGCAAAGATGGTACATAGGCAGAGCAAGATACTTCATACTAGTTCATGTCTATGGGAGCAAAGTGGGGATTAGTTCCAGAAGATGTAAATGGGCGTGTTGTTGATGTGCTTGGCTGTAGTAGCTAGTACTATGTACTAAAAAAATAAACTCGGTGCACACCTGAATTAAAGTTGATTTTCTCTGCAGTGGAGAGTCATACTATCACAACATTTGCCTTAAATGGGAAGGGGGGGCTTTGGAGATTATGATACCGTCCGAAATGTACCTCCATTGCTAAGACAAAATAAGGCTTTTAAAATATTCTGTGAAATTGAGCCATTCCAGGAATGCTTTCCATGAAGGATCTTGCTCTGCCTTATCTACCATCTTTGATCAAAGTGCTCTTCAGAAAACCGAACGCTGTGCTAACCATCAGCTGACCGCTGTTTAACCGATGCCAAGCTACCTGGGCGCCCTCTCTGTTCCTCGGAGTGCCACTCTAAGTCAGCTGCATATGCTACATTATCGTCCATCCTACGTCCATCCTACGTGATGCAGGGCTTACTAAAGCCTTCCTGAAACATCAATGGATGCCAACTCCCCCAACCCCTCACCCCTCACTACCCCCACCCGCCACTACCCCCACCCCCCAACCTCAAGCCCCTCAACCCCCTGTGCTGTAAAAATGTTTACATAGGGGTTTGTTTCATTCACTTATGCCTATGTAATCCTCCAGTGTAATAATCTGACGCATTGTTTCAGTAGTGGGCTGGCTAGACTTCTCCTCCTGGGGATCAGTGTTTTGTTTAAGAGGTCCTTGAGGACGTCTTCACACATGGGGGGTTCAGTGCTAAATCTGCTTACGGTCTGTGTCGTATGTCGTCCTTTTTTTTTGTAAAGTGCCAGTCTTTCGCCAGCAACTTTGTGCGGGTCAAGAGATCTCCGTCTAATCTTCCGCCCTCCATCATTCTTGTAACCCCCCCCCCCCCCACACACACACACACACCCCCACCGACCCGCCCTCTATGCCATCTCTGCTTGTGAAATCGTGTGTTTATGGTAGCGGCGACGGCAGTGGTGGTGAGGGTGGTAAGGGGGGGGGGGGGGCAGATTAGGCTGAGCACTGCAGATTAGCGCCATGCGCCGAGCTCTGCTCAACACTGAGCTCCGTTAGCCTACTAACCCCTGACCCCCCACCACCCCCCCGCATCCTCCACCCAACATCAACCGCCCAAGAGGATTTAAATATATATATAAAAAAAAAAAAAAAAACCAGAAACAAAAGACAGACAACACAAACAGTACTGGCCATATCGAGAAATATGGAGAGAGTTAAAAGACGACAAGAGAGAGAGAGAGATGCTTTGCTCACACTACTATAAAAAGAGCCCATTAATCCCAACAATGGAGCCTTCTTTTTACAGCATCTTACTTACTAGAACCTCTAAGCCAACATTACCCATGTAACCATGGTTCAGAGGGTTAACTCTGCCCTCCAGAGTCTTTGGGTGGGGGAGAAAGAAAAACAAAACAAAAACCCAGAAAAATACAGCAATATTCACCCGCCATAAATAATACACATATTCATATATTCACAAGGGGGGAGATGGATGGGGGGGGGGGGGCACTGTAATAGTGGTTGCGGTCGAGAGAAGCCATAAAAGTAGTAGGATCAGTAGTTGCAGTCAACGGCCATTTTAGTAAGGAAGGGCTGGAGGTAGGGAGTGGAGGATGGGACCACTGGCAGGAGGAGGAGAGGATTGTGGGTACTGTAGTACTCAGTAGTTTTGGCAGAAGAAGGTGAGGTAGGCCATGTCACAAATCTGTGAACGGCGGCTTTTGTTTTTTTTTTTTTTTTTTTTTTTTTTTCAGACTGGCAGGATACTTTTGCAGTAGTAGGACAGTTATCTCTCACAGCTGAGCTCCTGAATGTATCTCGGATCGAAAATGTTTTCCTTTTTCCTTCCCGGGAGTGGTCAGCTTTTTTTTTTAGATTTTGACGTCTTCCTCGACGCTGAGCTGGGCCAGGGTCTTCTTGATGCGAAGGGCGGTGAGGCGCGCCGCTCCATTAGCGTACCAGCACTCGCGCATGATCTTCCCCATCACACGCAGCGCCTGCGACAGGAAGAGAGTACACACACACACACACAGAGTCACACACACACAATCACAAAAAAGCACAGGGCTTAAGCAGAATTATGAATTATGTAACAGAATATTTTACAATAACACAATAATACAGTGGAAGTGGAATACAAAGTGGAAAAAAAAAACGGGACTGTGAGTGTGAATGAAATGTTAACTCTCTATTAGTGGGGTCACTAAACATGGGCATTTCGGGCTATAGCCCTTGATGTTTACGTAAAACGTTTATATAATGTATATTTAGGGTGTGTATTTGCGTTGTGGGTACTGTATATCAAGTATGGATGAGATGAATTGTTTTGCAATTAATCGTAATTAAAAATGTCACAACTAATTATTTGTAAAAGCTCCACAATATCATTATAATGACATTTAAAAAAATTATATATGTACTATGCCGGTTGCCGGAACCAAGTGGTGCAACGCGCAGGGAACAAAAGTGTACCTTAATTATACAACCGTACAATGACACACTACTAAAGATGAGAGTGCAAGGGAAGTGTGTGTGTATGTGTGTCTGCGTGTGTGTGTGCGCGTGTGCGTGCATGTGTGCGTGCGTGTGTCCGTGTATGTGTGTGTGTTTTCAGCAGGTGGCCAGAGTGACAGGGTGTGTGTGTGTGTCTGTGTGTGTGTGTGTACCTCATAGCTTTGCCACCAGTTGGGGATGTTGGGCCGTAATCTCTGGTCACACACCACCTTCCGCATGTCCTCTATAGACGGGTCAGAGGGCACCAGGTCGTAGTAGGGCAGCTGATACTCCTCATGAATGCCTACACACACACACACACACATACACACACACACACCAAATACATGTAAAAAAAAAAACATATTGCTGTTAGATCACATAATTTCATTTATCAGATGCTTGTTTCCAAGGCAACTTGCTACAGATTGAGCAAAACCAATGATGATTTAAAAATAAATCAGTATGACTAATTAATTTTATTGTAAATTATATTATGGTGAAAAGCACAAATTACATCTTTGTTGTTGTTTGCTGTTGCTATTATTCATAATTTGAGATAGATTCAGTGTGAGACACACACTCATTAACACACACACACACACACACACACACACACACACACACACACACACACACACACACACACACACACGCATTCATTAGTGCGCGCACACCCACACCCACACCCACACACACACACATTCATTAGCGCATGCACACACACACACACACACACACACACACACACACACACACACACACACACACACACACACACACACACACACACCTCCTGTGTTGCAGCGGCGGGCGATCTCCCAGTACACCAGGCCCAGTGCGTAGATGTCTGCACACTTGAAGGAGTCAAAGTGCCGCATGTTGATAGTCTCATCCAGCACCTCTGGGGCCATGTACCTGCACACACACAGCAGGGAGAGAGAGTGAGCACACACACTGTGATATACCAGTATAACTCACACACACACACACAGCAGGGACAGAGAGTGAGTATTCACACACACTGATATACCAGTGTAACTCACTCACACACACACATACAGCAGGGAGAGTGAGCACTCACACACACTGATATACCAGTATAACTTGAACACACACACACTGAAACACCAGTATACCTCACACACAGCAGGGAGGAATAAAGCTTTAACACTCTGACCAGTATACCTGACACACACACACACTGAAACACCGGTATACCTCAAACGCACATACACACACACACACACACACACACACACACACACACACACACACACACACACACACACACAAGACGCAGAGGGGGTGAACACTCACATACTGAAACACCAGTATACCTTAAACACACACACACACACACGCACGCAAAAGAGGGGTAAACACACACCCCCACACTAACAGACCACTGTAGGCACACACAGGAGGCTGAGGGGGTGAACACTGACACACACACACACAGGAGGCTGAGGGGGTGAACACTGACACACACACACACAGGAGGCTGAGGGGGTGAACACTGACACACACACACACACACGAGGCAGAGCATGATTACACACACACTGAAACACCAGCGAGCGCTTGAGTCACTCGTTTGCTGAGTCACTGACTCATTTCCCGAGTCACTTCTTTACCTCTATCTAAACATCTCTAAAAATTACTTTTATACTTTCGTTTTTTTTAGCTGACGTGTTTATCTACTCTTGAGTTTGAGTTTTTGAGAGCAGAGCACAGATGGTGCTCATCTTGCATAAGCCAACTCATTGCAGTAAGGAATGCACTTCACTGCCCCCCCCACACACACACACACACGCACACGCACACACACACCCTTGCTGCCCAGACCCACTCCACTGTCTCAGGTGGGTGTGACCCAGACAGGTATGTGGGGACCGACTAGTCTCCATGACGACAGCCGTGATTGACAGCATGGCACGGCGGTGGGGGTGGGGCGCTTACCTCTTGGTGCCGACCCGCTGGTTGGGCGCGATGTCGATGGTGTCGGTGATGGACTCGTGACGCACGGCCAGGCCCAGGTCGGCGATGGCGCAGGTGCCGTTCTTCTTCACCAGAATGTTCTTGGACTTGAGGTCGCGGTGGGCGATGCCTGACTTGCCTGCCACAGGACACAAACAGGAGGAGGAGTGGGCTTTTAAGTCAGAGATGGCTACCCTCCCAGAGAGTGAAAGAACTGCCAGGCATTTGTTCCATACATTCACTCCACCAAGCATTCCCCATACATTGATGTCTTATGAGTACTACTCTTAAGCCAGGTGTACGTTGTTTACATTCATGCCTTATAAGTAGTACTCTTATTAACCATTCACCATACATTCATATCTTAGTATGATCTTAGTACTACTCTTAAGTCAGGTATATGTGAGCTTGTTAGTAAGTGTTAGCTCTTTCAACTGCATGGGTGGAACCAATACATGGCCAGATCTTTACTTTCTGAAACCGTTTTATTTTATTTTTTTTGCGCTGTGGTTTCAGTTTAACAACTTCACATTCACAGCATTTCCATGTTAGGCCAGGGGGGCATTTCAATGCTTAGGGATTAGCCCGACTGGGTAATCCAACTCTGAATAAGTAGCAAACCAAATTACCTCCATACAGCACACCCTTTGGGTTCATTCCCTTAAGAAAACAAAGGCATATGACTCTACCGTTAAGAGGTTTACCTCCTTACTTTTACGTTAACTTAGACCCAGACATGGCGCTAGAGCATGTACTTCAGACAAGGGCCCTATTTTGGCCTCCTTCCACCTTTGGCACAGTGACTGCCCACGGGGGGAGATTAATGTGTGTAAAGTAGGGCTGCGGGATTAATCGATTGAGATCGGCCATCGTGATTAAAAATCGAGGTCAATCACGATGGTCAGTATTTAGCGTATCGTATTTAATCGGACATGGACTTGGAGTTGTCCCCCAAGCTGATGTCGTCGTTGACACAAAAAAAAAGAAAAAAAAGGTTAGAGAATGTTAATTGTGTAGTGATAGTTTGATCATGGCTAATGTGACATTGAGCTACACTCACTAGCCACTTTATTACGTACACCTTGCTAGTAAAAGACCCCCTTTTGCCTTTAGAAATTCTTCAAGGTTCGAGGTGTTGTGATTGTGTTCAGAGATGGTATTCTGCATTCCTTGGTTGTAACGAGTGGTTATTTGAGTTACTGTTGCCTTTCTATCTTCTCGAACCAGTCTGCTTATTCTCCTCTGACCTCTCACATTAACAAGGCATTTTTGTCCACACAACTGCCGCTCACTGGATATTTTCTCTTCTTCGGACCATTCTCTGTAAACCCTACGGATGGTTTTGCAGTTTCTGAAATACTCTACCACCAACAACAATACCACATTCAAAGTCACTTAAATGCCCTTTCCTCCCCACTCTGACCCACGGTGTGAACTTCAGCAAATTGTCTTGACCACCTCTACATGCATAAAGGCATTGAACTGCAGTCATGTGATTGGCTGATTAGCTATTTGTGTTAACAAGCAATTAAACAGGTGTACCTAATAAAGTGAACCAGTGAATGTAAATTAAGCCAGTATAAGAGATTTGTTTGTAGTCTGTGCTTTCAAAGACAGGTGTCAATCAATATGCTCTCAAACTAGCATCTATTAGGGGGGAAACCGTGATAAAAATCAATATCAAACAATATGAGAAAATATATTGTGATTTTTTTTTTTTTTTGCCACATCACCCAACTCTACTGTAAAGTGCAGTCTGGTTCGGAAAAGGGTGGTGTTAGTGCCGGTTTCGGGGGAAATGATGGACAAGGAAGCTGAATGATGTTAACACTGTACATGTATGTAAGTATTTGTTTATCCAAAGTCATCACAATCACATTCAGTAAAGTTATTGTGTACCATTGTTTCCCTACCATCATGCAAGCCCTTTGAGATCCCCCGATGTAAAGGGCAATATAAATAAAATGTATTATTATTATTATTATTATTATTATTTTATGCCACTCACCCTGAGTGCCCAGGATCTCCATGTGCAGATGTGCCAGGCCGCTGGCAGCGGACAGCGCCAGCTTGATCATGCCCTCGATGGTCACTGAGTAGCGGTTCAGGTAGTCGAACAGCGAGCCGTGCTCGTGATAGTCGGACACGAGCCACAGCTGAGTCCACGTGCCGTTGTCTGTGGGGTGGGTGAAGGGGGTGGGGGGGGGGGTGGGGGTGAGAAGACATGTCTAACATTACTCATACATATATTGATGCGAGATATCTATTTCATTATTCACAATGCAAACTCAGCGTTAGCAGCACCTGTGCCAATGACAATGAGTCAACCCCCAGTTTGCTGATGTGGCAGTGAAGGATTGTGGGAACTGAGTGTATCAGTCATACATATACATATCAGTCAAAAATCATAACCTTTTTTGAATTTCTTTGGCTGTATTATTAGGACTTTTTAATGTCTTAGTGTATTATAACAACATATACTAATACAGGTTGTAAAATAAGATTGCTAAAGTTTGGCAAAGGATTCCCACTAACGCTTTCTCAAACACTGTAGCTGAAACACGAGAAGCTGTGCTTGAGGGTAGACTCTGCATGAACTTATGTGAGTTAGTCACTGAGCAACCTCATTGGAACACCCCCCTTATATGTATGAACGGAAATGAACAAACACACGTCAGCAGCAGGTTCTGGGCCACTTCTGAAGTGGACTAGAACCAGGAAAGACGGGAGTACCATGTTGCTGTGTGCCTTGGGGGCAGCTGCGGCCTAGTGGTTAGAGAGTTGGTCTTGGGGTTCGGATCGCAAGTTCAAATCTTTTTAGTGGGAAGAATGGGGTTGGGGGCAGTAAACAACTAGTGGTCTCCTGCATCCTCAGCCATGCCTGAAATGCCCTTAAGCAAGGCAACTAACCCCACATTGCTCCAGGGACTGTAACTGAAACCCTGTACCTAAATAATTGTAAGTTGCTGCTCTGGACAAGAGCATCAGCAAAGTGCAATGTAATGTAAAGGTATGTACAGTGTCTAGGAGTCAGATGCGCTTCCACCTCGATTGGTGCTCACCTTCCAGGACACAATGTTCAATACTATGGACTAAGGAGCAAGACCGGAGCACTCCGTTTACAATGTTTTTAATAGTGCAAAAATAAAAAGCACTGCGTCTTCTTCAGAGTCAAGGTTCACGCAGTGCCGTCGAAACGTCAGTCACTTTTTGTTTCTGCACCATTAAAAACATTGTAAACGGAGTGCTCCGGTCTTGCTCCTTAGTCCATAGTATGTACAGTGCCTTTGTCTTACTGCTGCTCACCCTTGTTGTCGGCGGCGATGAAGCCCAGGATGTTCTCGTGGCGCAGCATGATGGTCTGGTAGATCTCGGCCTCGCGGAACCAGGAGCGCTCCTCTCGCGACGAGAAGATCTTCACGGCCACGTCGCCGCCCCGCCACCTGCCCCGCCACACCTCGCCGAAACGGCCCTTGCCGATGATCTCCTGCAGCACGATGGTGCGCGCCACCGTCCTCTGCACGAACAGCGGGAGACCTGCGGAGCAACAACACACACACACACACACACAGTTAGATACACACACTAACTAAACACACACTCAGAGTCACCTCAGGCAAGGGTGGAGGGCCCATACACACACACACACACACGCAGGGCACACACACACACGTGATGGTATTTTAGATGCAGGCAAGTTACTACATGGGTGCAGTGTAACTGCAGTGTAAGCTGTCAAATCAGACGGCAGCTGGCTTAATGCTTCTTGCCTTTAGGGTTTTAAGTATCATGTGATGCAGTGATGTTTGGAGAGGATTATGCTAGCTGCTTTACAATTTAATGACAGCTGCCTATACCCCACCCATACTGTAAACACCAGCAACTCTTGTTTGACCTTATTAGACATCATATTAACAGCCAGACAAGGCAAACTAGACTATGAATGTAGGCCCACTGGATAGAAATGTAATTTAGGGTCATGGGAAAGTTTTTAAAAAACGTCAATGAAAATAAGTGTGAACCCTGTGTAAATATGAATGTACTTTGTTATGCTCTTGCTTACTCTGTTCTTCATCTGCTAGCCTGGCCCCACCCATACTGCCTGCGACTCTACATTGAATTTTGCGTTCAGGTTAGTCAGGCCAACCTGCCAAATTCTCAATTCTTCCTGGTGCGGAAAAATATAATAGAATCAACGACAAACGGACGCTACGCATGCGTCATCGGAATCAGTGATCTGACTGGTTGCATCTCTTTCCAGTAGTACACAGAGGCATTTGAAAGATGCCCATTGATCCTGCCTCTAAGAACTTCCTGTCTATGGCAGGTTTGCTAGACCACGCTCCGTCTACAAACTTGGTGCGACAGCCAGGCTACTTCTCTGCATATCTGTAGCTTGATTTGTGTTGTGTCTCTATTGTAAGTTGCTTTGAATAAAAGCATCTGCTAAGTGTAATGTGATGTAATGTAATGTAATGTGAAATGAATATGTGCTCACCGGAGCCGGAGCCTGACGTGGAGAGGTCGTAGATGAGGTCCTGCAGGGTCTTGTCTTTGGCCAGGTACAGGTGCTCCGTGCTGGGGTCCTCCACGTCCAGCCGGTGCCGGTGGCCGTAGGCCCTCTGGTGGTGCTGGAAGAGGAAGCGGGCCAGCAGCAGCACCACGCACAGCAGGAACACCGGACCCGCCACCACCGCCGCCACCTCCACCGGACCCCAGCTCTCCGCAAAGCCCACAGGCGGCCAGGCTGTGACTGTAAAACACCAACACAAACACACACACACACACACACACACACACACACACACACAAGCAGACAGACATACACACACACACAGTCACATGAAAGCAAACAGACAGATGTATACACACACAGGTGTGAACACACAGGCACACACACACACAGACACACAAACACACAGACACACACAGGCGCACACACAAGTAAAGGTTAAAAGGACACCAAGTAACAGGTAAGAGCTTGGGTTTGACATCAACCTCGACTGTGAATAGCCCTTATACTACTTTAATATCCTCATTAATGAGGCATACATTTATGTAACTGTGTGCAGTAACTCAAGTGGCCTCTAGGTCATGGAAAGATAGCATGGAAAGATGGACAGTGACAGTGGCTATCAAATGACAATAAACAAGTAATAGGAGAAGTTATATGCAGACAAAATGCATCCCTAGGACCAGAGGAGGGCAGATTTTGGAGGGTGTAGTTGGTCTAAGAGTGATCCATTCTGTGTTGGAGATGAAGCAGCTCCATTGGTGTAGGTGGGGTAACAATCAATCAATAAAAACCCTGCCACATATTTGATCAGACTAATTTCTAATTTTTAGGCAGGTACTGTACATCAGTTAATTAGTGAAATCACCTGTGTTAATTGCATAGGTAGGAATATGTGGAAGCATTTTTTAACTTTCAGAAGGTGGGATTGATCGCTTTGGTGGTGGGGTTTTTTTTGGGGGGGGGGGGCTGATTTGATTGCACAGTCAAGATTTTTAACAGAGATTGAAGATTTTGGGAGAGAGAGAGTTCAAATCCAGCCTCCAGCCTATCCCATAGGCTTGGAAAAATGACCACAGACCAGATTTGAACCTGGATGCTCCATGGTCACTTTATGGTCCAGGCATGGTTGGGTACTCTACCCACTGCGCCACAGCATCCCCAGAGATGGAGGGTTTTTTTGTTGTTGACTTACCTGGCCGGACCTTCAGCTCCATGCTGTTGCAGTAGTCAGTGTAGCAGCAGTGCCTGTTGAAGTAGCCCTCCGCGCTCAGGCAGTAGAAGGGCTGGCCGGGAGGCACCAGCTGGTCGCGGGGTATGCACTGCCTCACGCGCTGCTCCACGCCCTCGATGACCTGCGTGGACACCATGCACGCCCCGTCCGTCTGGCACTGGTAGCCCTGCTTCTCGCAGTCGGGCCTGGTGCAGTTACACAGCAGTGCTGGAGGGGTTGGGGGGGGGGGAGAGAGAGAGGAAGGCAGCGAGCGAGGGAGGGAGGGAGGGGAGAATACAGATTCTGTTACCGAGTTGCATTAATGAGGCTTTCTTGCCTGGCGGGCATAAATAACTTTGCGTAAATGTGCCTACTGGATGACAGTGTAATCGCGCTAAAATGAGGCGGCTTGTGTTTCACATTATCCAAACATTCACAGCACAAGGAAGGAAGGAGGAAGGAGGACAGGGTTGCAAATGCTCCGGGTAATACGCAGCCAGACACCCTGCTGGATGGATATCAGGAACAAACCCCCCCACCCTCCATTGCAAAGAGCCTTTCTTCTTGTAGTACACTTTTCCACCAGCAGGAGGTGCATTTACATACAGCAGCAAGTGAGGGAAAAAAACAAGTGCTAAATCACAGCTCATATAATATAGGCAATACATTTTTAACAAGGTTGTATTTCTACAGGCCTTCGGGGTCAAGTCATGGTTTTTTAACAGTGAGGCAAGCCAACACCTGTTTCTTCAGCAGCGATTTATTTTACAGATAAACAAGAAGGACTGACTGGCACCATCTTATGCTCGGGCTCAGCAATGTTTATATCCATGCTGTAAGCCAAGCAGGTGCTTTAGTAACTAACCCAGATAAGTTTACAAAAGGTTACACGGTAAACCTCTTAATAGAGGTGTCATGCGGCTTTATTTTCCTTGTAAAATAAAACCATAAGGCTCTTCTATTGGGTGGTTTACCACTTGCTCTGTTACAAATACCCTGGTAAGTGACTTTAGCCATTTCTGAAATACCCACCACTCCCACCCTCCCACAGTTCTTCAGATAATCAACAGTCTAGGCAATCCACATATATTTCCAGGAATGCTGACAACTGACAAGCCTGGTTTGTATATAAACTCAGGGTATGTAATAATTCGTCTAATACATAAGCCCTGTGTCTTTTGTTCTGCAGGGAGAGTGAAGCCATGGGGCGCTTCTACTAGGAGGTTTACCACTTTAAGTGAATTCAGCCAGGCTTATGAGTAACCTACAGTCTGAGAAATATGCCCCAGCTGCTCCCGAGACCTTCGCACTGAACCACGACTCCAGCCACGGCCATTGAACCTTGAGCACCGGTAATCTCTGATAACAGCCGTACTTTACGGTAAAACCATGGTGCAATTGCTCTGCTGGTCAGGGACGTGCCTTCAATATCGGCCAAAAGGGAGGGAGGGGTAATGGGGATGTGGTCCACTCTAAACCCAATTGCCATGACGTTATGACGAAAGCACAGCACCACTAAAACCATGTCCACAACCATGGGGCTGTGCTGAGTGCTGACTCACAAAAGCCCTGCTGCACCACAAGAGGCCAAAACATGTTTGAATTACACTTTATTTACACAATATATTTATTCAAAGACTCTGGTGGCACAGGAGAATGTGGTTGGTTTAATCAGATGGTGAGGTGTGTCCTTGTGTTACCAAGGATTCAGATGTGTGGCCTTCTGAGTGTCTTTTTAGGTCATTCCCACCAACCAACATGGGTCCGGTCTTCGCAATTTCGGCACACAGGTTTAGCTGGGCCCACTACCACACCCAACATTACTGGGGCCATTTCCCGCCACTTTTCCATCCACCAGGATACAAACTTACCAGCTGCTGGGGTACCATAAGCAAGCCCAACCTAGCTGCACTGAGGGGACAGAGGTTAGGTGCTGATGACAGGGTGACAAACCTCAGACAGAAAGAGGAAATCAGGTTTGAGGGGAAGAGCTTTACTGTAACCAAGCAGCAACATTCCAAGCTAAACAATAAAGGCCAAAACTGAACATTCTACCGTTGCAATACCTCACACGTCCATTAGGGGCTGACTGCAGAAGCAAGCAACTTCCCATAGACTCGCATGTTAAAAAGTCAATTTTAACAGCAGAAAATAAACCTATTTACAGGCTGGTTCAAAAAATGTTTTTGTTATGTTTCAGTAGTTTTTGTGTCTACTCTCTAGAGGGGGGTGATTTTTGTAACGAATCCATTAATTTAATCCGCACATAATTTACACTGACATTCAGAGAATGAATGAAATGGCAAAGATGACGGTGCCCAGAACCTTTAATTTAAGCTTCATCCGGTCTGTGTGAACAAAAAAGTCTATGTGTGACGTCACAGAGGGTTTTTCCAGTTCTCCTATACAGTCTGTGGTCTGGACACGTCTGTGTGAGACGTATGTGTGTGAGTCTGCTTCCACATGCGCATGATGGTGCAATGCTGTGTCAGAATGGGAGGTTGTCTTTGCCACAGTCAAACAAAGGGCCTACAGCATTGCTCATGAACACACACGCATACGTACACATACACTGACACATACACACATGCATACATGCACACATATAAACACTAATCTCCACATACATACACACACACACACACACACACACACACACACACACACATCTCTAGCACACAGCCCTGTACATCTCAGGACCTATGACAGGATTATGGGCCTATGGCAAATGAACCACTCACTCTCTCACACCCACACACATGTGCGCACACACACACACACACACACACACACACACACGCACACACACACACACACAGGACCTGTGACTGAGTTATGGACCTACAGCAAATGAGCCACCTACGTACACATACACACACGCTCACACACACACACACACACAGGACCTATGACTGGGTTATGGGCCTACAGCAAATGAGCTGCTCACTTACACACACACACACACACACACACACACACACACACACACACACACACACACACACACGCACACGCACACGCACACGCACACGCACACGCACACTGTCTCTCTCTCTCACACACACACACACACACACACACACACACGGTCTCTCTCTCTCTCTCACACACACACACACACTCACACACACACAGGGCGCTGTGACTGGGTTATGGGCCTACAGCAGATGAGTGGGCTAATAGGCAGGAGCACGTCTCTGGTTACGGCGGCCATGTTGCACCCCGCAGGGGAACAGCACCAAGGTCAGGCTCTCACCGCCAGCAGCAGCCCGCTAAAACCATAAAAGCCCTTTTTGTTTCGTCAAATCCCGTCATCCCGACCAGCGTTTTTTTCTAAAAAGAAAAAAAAACAAAACACAAATGCCTCCTACCCAAACCCACACCCCCCCCCCCTCTCCACCCCCCACCCCCCCTCCACCTCCGGCGCCCTCCTCTTCCCCTCTCCTTCTCCTTCTCCTCCAGAGTTGTTTCAGTAGATCATTAATTCCTGACTAAGCTTTTACCTCATCCAGTCACTCATTTGGCAGGAGAGGCTTTTTTCCCCCCGAGCTGAACCTTTGCTCTCTGATGGAGGGCTGGTGGGGGTGGTGGTGGGGGCACCGGAGCAAGAGAGTCAGGAGGCTGCTTTTTTTCCCTTCTTTCTGGCGCCACTGTACGGTTTACCCTTCTGCGGACGCTAATGACATTATACGCGGAGCGAGGGAGGGAGGGAGGGAGGGAGGGAGGGAGGGAGAGAGGGAGGAGCTGGCTGGCTGGCTGCTGTGGACTTGAGCAGGAGAATAGACAGCTCAAGGGTTTTATTTATTTATTTATTTGTGTATTTATTTATTTATTTTCGCTCTTTGCCGCTGTCGCCTGAATGACACAGGGGCGAACGGGAGAGAAACCATCTGCCACACTTTAAATGGATCAGCGCTTAAATATATCTGGGGCCTCTATTAAGAAACATTATTACATATTCTACTCCGCCCTGCATTAAATGGAGCTCATCTTATTTGTGTGTGTGTGTGTGTGTGTGTGTGAGTGTGTATGTGCATGTGTATGTCTGTCTCGGTGTGTGTATGTGTCTGTAGTGTGTGTGTGTTTGTATGTTGGGCCAAGTGACCCTGCTTTATAATGCAGACAGACACAAATCTAGTGCAGAGGGCAGAGTGGGAATGGGCATATGCATGCACACAGACTCACCCACCCACTCACCCACGCATGCAAGATCAACAGCAGTCATGTGCGCAAGCAAAGCAAAGTAAGGGGCTGTCATGTAAGCCCTGGAGAGGAGGAGGGGGGGCAAATCCTCGGGATCGGTGGCAGTGGGGGCTGTCTGGGCCAGAGTGGGCGGTGGAGGGGGGTGTTGGGTGGAGGGGTACTTAGTCCTGGCCCACTGTGATGGTAGCAGTTGCAGCACCATGGGGGTTGTGGGTGGGGTGCCCGTGAGTGGGGGGGTGGCTTCCGATTTTGGGGGTGGGTATGTGTGTGTGTAGGGGGGGGTTGTGTCTGGGGGCGGAGTTGGGCCAGTTGGATGCGTTGATACTACCAATCCCTGCTCCGCTGTGATGGGCAGCAGTTTCGCAGGGGGGCATGTGTGGGTTTGGGGGGAGGAGGGTAATTGGGTGTAGATTGTCTTCCAGCCTGCGGGCTCTCTGGCCTATGTAGGCAAGGGAGGAGACATAGACTAGGGAGGGGTACACTTTATTTATTTAAAAAAAAATTTGGGGACGGGGGGGCAACCCCCTCGTGGTCTCAGTGTGTGTGTGTGTGTGTACGTACATCGGTGTAAATAGTTGGTCAGGACCAGCTGTTACAGATTGTAAACCCAAGTCTAGACAGTCACTGAGACAGGGAGCCATTGGACTATACTTGTATACTTGACAAAGCCATACCTCATTACTGCACGACCCCGAATTTATGATTGGCTATTTCCACTTATAACAACAACGGTGGCAACAGCGTTTTGGCGCCACCCTGACACAAGTTCTGTGTTTTCCAAAACAAAAGGTAGTTTTATGTCAAAGCATACACCTCCTGTGCTCAGGTTACAGCCATACATTGAAACACAACGAAGTTCGAAATGGTTGAGCTAAGATACACATAATTTCTACAAAAGCGCCATGAAGCTTATATATCTGAAGTCTCTTTTCAAATGATTAAGATCGAATTACTTTGTTTCTTATCCGAGTTGCTTTATGGGCAAGAATTTAAAGAAGTTTCACAAAT
>CM059267.1:9189085-9199085 GCA_030347295.1 Setipinna tenuifilis | reverse complement strand
TTAACCCTCAAATGAGCTCCACAGTTCGGCCCTCACAGATGGAGGGGATGGGTGGAGGTGGGGGTGGGGGTTGGCAGGGGGCTCTAATGCCCACCAGTACCCCCAGACTGGGTCACGGCCAACAATGTGGTCACAGAAAACCTCGATTTACAGTCTTATTAAAGCACATTGCTAAAGTACACTAAGATGTTATCTGGAGAGCATGTGCATTTAACGTGATCCTTGTTGGCAGCGGGACCAGGCAGCTTCGTGGAATCATCTGATGATCAAGGAAGGCCAGCTAAGTCCAACTATCTGGCAAGCTTAATACCTAAGTAGGTCAGCCTCAGAACAGCAATATGAAGACCTCTGTGTCTCCAACATGCATCAAAATACAATAATGACATTTAGGAGGCCTACTAATACCACACTGACAGCTTGAGATTCATATGATGAGCGCCGTGAAAGGAGGATTATGTCATGAAAACAAGCCTCTTTGCATCTACACCTCTGACATCAGACTGAACAGGGTGAGACGTAGGACTGTAGATAGCGTGAGATAAGCGCATCAAAACTCACGCAACACTGTATAAAACTGGGATAGAGTATCAGCAACGCAATTGCCGAGGTGATTTTGAAGTGCGTTGCACTTAAAAGTGCGCTGTCAACTTACTTCATGTTAACTAGCCAAAGCTGCTGAAACCGGCTTGACCAGACTGCTTGAGCAGGCTTGTTACAGTTCGTAAACAATTTAAAAAGCCCCACAGTCTTTTGTAACTGCCCCGACATTTCAACAAAAGATATACCACGAATAAAATGTATATTTCGAGCTGACGGTCAGCTGGTCGGCTTAATCAGCAGACAACACAACTGACTTATCCCACGCTTCCAAACAGCTTCCACTGACCAGCAGTAGTAATAGCCTAGTTCTTATTAGCACGGTATTACTGTGAGCTAGGCTATTGTATAACCAGACATTGTAACAAACGCGTAGTGACACAATGTATCAATCACGGTGGATAAACACTGATGTCTGGGAAGTGACCGCGGTTGTTAAACTACATTCTGCTGTTCAAAACACAGCAATAGGTGCCCTGCTAGCTCAGGCTTGCTAAGTTACCAAATCAAGCGCCATGTTGTAGGAAATGCCAAATTCAGCGGCAGCCCAGAAATGAAAATAAATAAATATAAGGCACAAAACGGTGTCGTCGAGATGGAGGATAAACTTAATACAACTCACCATCGTATAGTCGAAAAGAACCAGCCAGGACCAACAACGAAAAAACCATTCGATGTTTATCCATGATCACACGATTCCCATTGCATCTCAGTAACAGCCTACTACACTGAAGTGGTGTATTGACAGGAGGAAACAGACCTTAAGCACAACACACTCACATACACCACTGCTAACCCGAGCCGCGGACGCGCTTAAGGGAGGGCGATTTAAAGGGGAGGGATTAGGGTTACAGGAGCTTTTATTTTTAAGGAGGGCGCCGACTCAAATTTGTGTTTTTCTGTTGAGAATAACAAAACCTGAGTAAATTAAAGTATCGTAGGCTACAGTTAAAACACAAAACTGGAAAAACAGAGAAATTGGATAAATCTGGGCCTATAGGCTGCTACCAAGGAAATATAAATTCAAATCATGTTATGTCACCTCAATAATATACCAAAATGTTTGATATGGTTAACATAGCCTGGTGCGTGCTTTGGCGCGTTGGCGCGATCATGTGGATGTAATGAAATTATAAACTCGCTGCAATGTGTGCATGATTTTTGGCGGAGAGATTTTTTTTAAATGTGTGATATAGGTTAATATTGTATCATAACGATATCACATAGCATCGGAAATGACTGTTTATGTGGCTAAAGGTGAACTTTTGACACAGCTACCACACAAATAACTAGACGACTGATGTTTCTCCAAAAACAAATCTCAAGTAGAAAAGCAGAAATGTAGCTTTAACATGGGTGCCTTTCGCCCTCTAGCCGCAAGACGAAATAATGCAACCATATGCAATAACAAGACAACAAACCAGTCAAATAAGGTCACGATGTCTGGTTCTTTCCTCCATCACAGTAAACACAGAACGTTTAAGTAAAAGCCTACATACCGTTCGTGTTAACCTGCTATGTCTTTCAGGAAAACTAAATGTTTGTGGATTTTTTTCTCCCAACCTCAAATGATGACATGACTGAGCTATGAAAAGGACAAAGTATTCCTGAAGTACTTTAGCATTCAGGGGAGTTTTATACACTTATAATTGCTGGTCTTTTTAAAGAGCAGGTCTCGGGGGACAAATAGGCCTGTACTTCTACACAGGAAGGTCTAAAATGGCCCAAAACTTTGATACATATATCAGACCTCAAAGCAAATAAAGGCGCTGAGTGCTTGTTATCTGCTGCCATTGTTTCAGTTCACCATACATTTGCAGCGCTATTCTACCTGAAATAAACAGAATTCGAATCTGAATTAGAAGTATGTTTATTGCCAAGTCTGTACAACATGTATTGGTACAAATGTATTAAGATAACACAAGATAGGTATCATAAAGATAAGATTAAAAGATAAAAAACTACTACTCAACATAAATTTTGAAATTGAATAGTAATAGAATTTTTTAAATGATGAAGAATGTACACGTACATACATATAAACAGCTGAACTCTATCAAGATTAGAGAGTCTCCTGTACATTTGAAAATCACACTCGACTGGTGAGTAGATCTTTTGGAAAATAGGTTGACCAATGGTGGGAGCAGCAAAGACCAAAATCACCATGACAACAGCCGAGTTTCTAAATTAAATGTATCACATGCCTTTTAAACCAACACACTATACAAAAAAATGTGTCCCCCTAACATTTCTGAAGCTAAAGTCTGTCGCCATTGCCATGCTTGGGGGAAGGGGGGTTCAGGTTAGTTATATAGGAAAACCTAACTGCAAATAAACTAAATTGTGGTTAAAGGGGAGAAAACACTTCCAAATAATTCCCCAACTACTGTTATATACCAGCCAGTTTAAGAATAAATGAATGTTGTGTATGATACCCAGAGCTGTATAAAGTAGAAGTAAAAGTACTGTTTTGGATGTAATTACAACACTGGTAGTATGGTATTATGCAGTTGCAACTGCATAGTACCATACTACTTGTGTTGTAATTACATCCAAAACAGTACTTCTACTTCTACTTTATACAACTCTGATGATACCTCTTTGTTTAGTACCATTAACTACTGCAGTACCAATTACAGCAAGCTATATTCCCTTGTCCTAAAGTCTGCATTGTATTTATGCGTTTACACAGTAGGACTGGTAAGGTATTATGTGTTCCACTAATTATATTTCATATAATTTTATTTCACTACTGTACAAAATGTCATGTCTGAAAACAAATGCAGGGATCGCTTGATGGTGAAAACACAGTGCAGTGCTGGACTTGAAGCCTTGGACTGTTTAACTTTTTAGTTATTAAATATTCTGTTCAGTGTTGAACTGCGAGTACGCCTCCTTGCTGGGTCTGACAGAAAATGTATTAATCATTTTTGTTCCTGCAAAAGGACATTTTTAGCAATATCATTTCATGTGCACATGCTGCTTCTTTCCTTCCAAACCCTCAGATCAGTCCTTTGTACTCTACCACAGAAACATTAGCACAAGAATTGTTGAATGCAATATCCTAACCAGAATTAGAATAAAAAACATGTTTATTAACAAGTATTACAGACAAGGAATTTGTCTTGGTGCATGTGCATTACAGATTGCATAATATACATAACATGAATGTAAGTTAAAAGTATTAAAAAGCAAGAACTGAAGCTATAGAACTTAAAATATAGAGAGATAGAGAATATACAAGTACTTAGTCAAAAAAATTGCCATGCCATTACAGCCATTATGACAGACCCCACAAACCCTCACTAGAATTGATCCTTCACACAGGCATGTGATAGCTGCTAAATTTTGATTTGCTGTTTGCAGCCATTTTGTGAAATAAGCCAATTGAAACACTGGCGGATGCGAGTAAATGTGGCTAAGTGTACAGTAAATCTGCCAAAATTTCAAAAAATTATGGCTTAAGCTGTTCTTCAGATACCAAAATCTGCCAGTTACAGTTCCCTGTGTGGTCAAAAGTTTAAAAAACTGCAAAGAGAGCCATTGGGATGCAGGGTTTTTAAGTTGTTTTATATCACGAGAAGAGTAGAGAATCAGAATCAGAATCAGAATCAGAATCAGATTTATTGGCCAAGTATGCTTGCACATACTAGGAATTTGACTACAGTCCGCAGTGTCTCTCTTTTGAAAAAGTGCAAAAAGTACAAAAATAGTAGGAAGTGAGGAACTGCGGCTTTAAATGTTACTCACACAAAGACACCACACCACAAATGAGTCATTATGAGCCTTGGTATAATGCAGCTCCGATTGTACAATTTATAGCAAATAATTCACAAGCAATTGCTTTAGGAAGTGCCTCTCTCATTGTCAACACACAGTAGTAATGTACACAATCTCCAAATGCTGTATCAGGCAGAAAGAGCTGCCAGCATAGAGAAAGAGCTGCTACCAAATTTTAATTGGTTTAGGAAGCACCTCTCCCATTGTCAATACACACCAATGTACACAATCCTAAAATGCTGTATCAGGTAGAAAGAGCTACCAGCATAGCAAATTTAAATTTGTTTGGTGAAACATATGATAGCAAAAAATGGTTGTGGGAATATGTAATTGCAATGGAGACATTTGTTGGAAAGTCAAGCATTTGTAATAAATAAGGGAAAATGAAACAGCAAACCACTGTTGACATAATCAAGCACAATAGGTGTAGTGTTCATGAAATGAATTTAGTACACTTCTTCTGTGTGTGTGTGTGTGTGTGTGTGTGTGTGTGTGTGTGTGTGTGTGTGTGTGTGTGTGTGTTTGTGTTTGTGTCTGTGTGTGAGTGCGTGTCAGTGTTACCACTGAGAACATTGAATAATAGGAATATGAACAGGATTAACAGGCATGGCATTTATTTTATTTTATTATATGTTTGAAAAGTTTGAAGTTTGAAAATTGACCCACTTGTAGAAATGTTGTTGTTTGAAAATTGACCCACTTGTAGAAATGTTGTTGGGATTCACTATAGAAACAAATGAAAGGTAACTGAGTAGTTAGTGCACAAAAGGGTATTTTATATGTATTTTATATTACTATTGAGGGCACCCTCAGTGTGAAAAGGGTGCCCTCTGTTGGTGAATCATAGATGGTCATTTACAGACTTTTTCCCTGGCTTTTTTGTAGTCCTCAGTAAGGAACTTTTGCAATGAAAAACAATATTAACAACAAGAACAATAACAACAAACAAAAAATACTAACAACAAAACCAACAAAAACAGATTGTTACCACTTTATGTCTTGCATTCTTTGTAAACACAAATCAGGCTAAATTTCTTTAAGGATTATAACATGTGTTTGTTACTATCTTCTACGCATTATGGAACTTAATTCAATACATTAAGATAAGATAAGACAAAATATAGAAAAAAATGAAGAGATATATCCAATATATCCAATATACTGACAAAAAGGACAAATGTTGAAAATCAAATTAATGTTAAACATAATGCCAGGGCTTACTGATGTGCCCATCATGTCGATGCAGATTTTTTTGCAATCTTTCTCAGGAACTATTTCTGCCTAATATTTTCTACTCTGTATGTTCTTTCTGCATCATTTTTTTATTTTCTAATTTCACACATTTTTGTCTTAATAAAAAAAAATGGACTCATACACATGGTCCAGAACACAAATATTGATCCAAACAATCTTCTGCAAGGTCAGATGAACATTTACAATAGCTGCCCCATTGGCCCCAGGAGATAAATTAACTCCAGAGCGGGAAAGCCAGTTCATGCAGGGATTGTTTTACACCTTTCTCTGCTATGTATAGTTTTGCACTATGGTCAAATAAGTAAATAAATAAACAAACAAACAAACAAACAAACAAACAAACAAACAAATAAATAAACTCATAAATAAATGAATAAGCAAGAACACCTGTGTAAATGCCAAAGTCGTATTTTTGATGTTGAGGTTGTATGACGTCAGAGTGTAGTAAGAGAATTACATTGTTCTTTAGACCACATCACTAACACGGAGGGCTCAGCAGAATCAGTCTGTGTTTGACTTTGAGCTCAGTGTGGGGGAGCAAACAGCACTGGTAAAAGCAAAGCAGACACAAAAGAAGGGTACAGACCATAACATATACCATAATATCCTACAAAAAAAGCTAGAAAAAACTATAACAAATAATGTATGCTATTTCACATTGGTAGAATTTAAAAAATATATTTTAAAAATCTAAAAAATAGGAAAAAAATTCTATATTAAAAATATTCTAAAAGTCTATAAGGTTTCTGAATATACTGTACATGTTCAACACCATATCACAACTACATACACCAGACAGATGATGTTGCCAGTTTGCCAGTCAGCGGGTTAGTATTAATGTAGGCATCAGTGTTACACGAATGTTAATGTTTCACCTCTGAAGTAAACCCTTTGATGTGTGTTAGCCAGAGGCTGCCACAACCTAACCACCACCCCCCCCCACCACCCCTCAGTGTACAGGAACAATACAGCGTGCAGGAGTAGACAATATGCATGTTCAGTGACAGACCACAGTTGAGCAGGCATGGTCACAAAAGTTACTCCCCCTGTGGGTAATTGCATTGAAATCCCAGCTTTTCCAAAGTAATCCAGTGAATAAATGAGCATAGTCTCAAACTACAAACTCAAACTTTTTAAAATAGCATTTATTGATAAAATCAAATAAAAAATCTAACTTTTAAATGACATTTTCTCAGTTTCTGCATTTTGTGACCATCCCTGTTTTTCCCGTGCACCCGTCAATGACATAAACCAAACAGATGATAGCCCATTTATGCTGCCATACAGTCAGAAAGTTAGTATCAGTGCAGGCATCAGTGGTATTGTTAATGTTCTACATCTGAGGTTAACCCTTTGGTGTTAGCCAGAGACTGCTGTACCATAACAGTCACACATATCAGTCTTCCACAAGTCCTGCTGATGGCTGTATAAAAAGCATTTTTCCCTGCCTGTGTTAAGTTTAATCGACAGATGAAATAGAATGCATCAGGCTTAACCGTGCCAATCCAATACACAATCAGCAGAGCCAGATGGGGTGTGTAACCCCCCCCCAAAACACCCTCCGGCCACCAGGGTTTATTGTTTTTAAATTTGTTTGACCTTGGAAAACACCCACTCCACATGTGTGATTAGTGTGTGTGTGTGTGTGTGTGTATGCATGTGTGTGTGTGTGTCAAATGGAGGCAAGAGAGAGAAAGCGACAGAGAGAGAAAGAGAGAGAGAGAGAGAGAGAATGAAAGAAAGTGTGTGTTCTCTTTAAAAATGTAGGCTATGTGTGTGTTTGTGTGCATAAAAGCGTAAAGTGGGCAAGTAATCCTGCTCTACCAGCATCAGTCTAGTGGCGATAAGCAGCTACATTTTTAAACAGTGCTTAGAGTTAAATAAGTTATGTATGAAACTCACATATGATAAATGGACTGCATTTAGAGTATACAGCACTTACTAACACTCAACAGAGTTGCCTTTACAACTCAGTGCCTCACATTCACCCCTATCCTATCACAAACACATTCATACACCAATGGTAGAAGGCTTTTTTACGTTTTTATATTTTTCATTATATTGTTTTACTCTGTTGACTCTGACTGACCTCTGTACAAGAATTCCAGTGTGCTTTGTCTGTTTGTTTGTGCACATATGGCAAATAACAATCTTGGCCCTGAACCTTGAACCTTACAATGCGCCAACCAGCATATCAGGGAGCAGTAACCCTAGCAGTATAAGTGTCTTGCTCAAGGACACATCTACCTAGTCATGAGGAGCTATGGTGACCAAGCGGTTAAGAAGACAGGCTTGTGACGGGAAGGCTACAGGATCGAAAACACCAACTGCCAGAAGTGCCGCTGAGGTACCCGGAAGGAACGAAGTTACTGTCCCTAACACACCCCATACTCACCACGTGCCATTTTTGTGGTTGCCCTCTTGTTCACTGAAACTGTGCTGTCTAAAGTTGGGGATCACGTTCACTACATATTCCAATTTCTGGTCGACTCCTATAACTTCTGAGCCATGGGCAACCACATTCCAAGTCCACCCTCTCACATCAGCTTTTTATGTAACTCATGTGAGGATCTATGATTTCTTGTGTAAAACCACATCAGACCTGCCTCTCAGGAGGAAGCTGTGGCCAACGGTGCCAGCTGTCACATAATGTTTAAGGAGTTGGCCTTGGGTTTAAGTAGAAAAATGTGGGTGAGGCAATGAATAACTGAGGTGAGACGCACTTGAGCAAAGTATCTAACCTCTCATATTGCTCCAGAGTGGATTGTCTCGATAGATTATTAAAGTATTTACCTTATACTTATTTTACACTTTTTTATTGTTTATGCTTTTATATTGTTCTTGGCTTTTCTATAATATGCCTTGTATTTATCTTATATTTATTTTATACTTATTTTATTTTTTGTTCTTTTATATTTTTTGTTGCTTTTATTTTTTGTTAAGCACATTGAACTGCCTTTGTGTATGAAATGCGCTATACAAATAAACTTGACTTGACTTGAAATACAGTATATCATTCAGTCGCTATGGATAAGAACTTCAGGTAAATAACATGTTATGTAATGAGGAACCATTATTTCTCATGTAAAACCACACTACCCATTGCATCACATTGGGTCAGTACCATAGCACCAGTAGTGGTATTAGTTGTGAAATCCAGTCTGACTTAGGACTAAACCTCAGCGTGTGTCAATGTCAACCATCTTTGCCACGATGTCAGGCAACGGAAAATAAACTTCCTGGGCCTCCTCAATGAGAGCTGGAGGAGCTCCTGCTGCAGAATGTGCTTGTCGCTGGGGCGGAAGCAGGCTGCTCTGAGGTTTATGATTGTGCCCCAGTAATGAGAAAGGCAGACTGATTCACACACACGCGTCCATGCACCTTACTGACCACAGGGGGGCGTGTGACTAAAGTAAAATGAGTAAAGCAGCCAACCCCTTTTCACTGTGTCTCTAATGGTGGAACTATTGTCATTGTCATGTTCTCGCCTCCTTGGTCACACCAGCCAGTTTGCCCAGAATGCTGCCATGACTGTGTGTGTGTGTGTGTGTGTGTGTGTGTGTGTGCGTGTGTGGGCGGATGTGTGGGGGGGCGGGGGGGAATGATGTCAGGCCTCTCTGTGACTTCAATATGGCCTTGTAAAAAAAATTAAGGGGCCTGTTGTTGTGAACAAAATAAAAGAGAAAAAAAGAGAGGGAGGTTGGGCTAAAATGGCCTGTCAGTTTCTGCTGTCACGGAGAGCATAGTGGCTGAAAGCTCCAGCTCCACAGACAGACGCACAGGGGCAGGCAGACAGACAGGCAAACAGCAGTCTGGTGGGAGGTTCAATCTGACCCCACAGGACAAGGTCAATCCCCTGCCAAACAAAAGTATAATAGTGTGCAAATATGATGCTATGCTACCTCTTTGTTTATTTCCCTTTGTCTCTATGTCTCTCTGTGTGTCTCTCTCCCTCCCTCTCTCTCTCTCTCTCTTTCTTTTTCTCTTTCTCTTTCTCATTAAGGTTTTGTCTGACTTACCTACCTGCATGGCTTTATCTTTCCTCACCCTTTGGCACCTGTTGTTGCTTTCGCTCAGCATCATAACCAAAAAGGTCACACAGAGCACAAGAGCTTGTGTTGTCATGTGTTAACGCACTGGTCTTTCTGTCCTGAACTCTCATAGGTGCAGTGGTATTGTGGAACACAATTGCCATTCATGAACCTTTTAGTAAAAATGCAAAACAGTTATATTTACAGAGCATGGATTAAATCTCTCTTTTTTATGACCACCAATGCATACTTCATTGCCATATATGAACCTTTTAGTAAACATGCGAAACAGTTATATTGACAGAACAAGAACTAAATCTCCCTTTTTTATGACCACC
>CM059267.1:9176585-9186585 GCA_030347295.1 Setipinna tenuifilis | reverse complement strand
AAACACCTTGTACATATTTGTAAAAGACAAGATTTAGTTCAGTTTGTGCGATTCTGCCTCGCCCATTGCCCCTTTAAGAGAACCTTGCATTTCTAACGTGGCGGCATATGGGCCCCGCAAGACTGAGAGACATTCGCGAATGGTAAGGCCCTGCCCCTTTTAACTACTATGAGTGTGGAGGGCAGCCTTTCTGAGGTAATCTGTTCTCCCAAGCCTATTCATTTGGTTCTCTACTCGCCGGTCCATGTGATAATAGTGCAAGCGCACTGTGAAAGTTGGGAGAAAGAACGACTGACCGCCTCACTGATCTTACAGCAAAAAAAAACGCAGCCTCGCCACGGATAAAGTGCAGCTTGGAAAAGTTATATGCAGCAATTCTACACTTTCCTGAAATTTGTTATCTTTAGCCTACGGACCGATTCGACAGCGGAGTTTGTGTGTTCGGGAACGTGCGCGTTTGTCAGGATTTTTAAACAGGATAAATCGCTTGACTGTAGGCTACGAACTATCCACTTGCCCCGGCGAAGACTGAAATAGGCAGAATTCTGTTACAAAAGTGCCGAACCGAGGAATGGTGGAATTCACAGCTGGGAAAAAAACTAAGGTAGGTGAAGCAGTGAAGTGTACGAAATGAACCATAACGCAATTTACTGATAGGGTTAGGCTGGAACACCGGGATATTAAACAGTTGCGAGAGCTATCCCTTGAGCCTTTTGCTGTGGCTTTAACATCTCTGGGTGGCTCCAGTTTAAAAGCTTAAAATGTTTTACGTGTGGTTATTTCTGTTTAACTGTAAGTGGCCACTGAGTTTCATTTCCCAGTAGGTTCTGTAACCTTGTCCTCTATACCCGTGATTTGTACAAAAGTATGCACATGTGAAAAATGGTAAATAAGTTTATTCCATCCTGCCTTTGCAAGCAACTGAGCATGAATAGGAGACTTAAAGTTTATTCTGACTACGCTTAGTGACGTTAACGAATCCTGATGCGTTGCAAAACTTGCAGAACAACCCTACTTTTCACAAACGCTTATTTTCGGATCAACTGTCCATGGATCCTGTTGAAAACGCCACTTAACTCGCAGCCTGTGTTCTGCACAAACCACGGATATAGAGCCTGTAATAAGTATAGTGTGTGCCATGGAGAGGGGGCTTTAGATGCCTGCACGGAAAGCCTAGACTAAAGGATTTGAATGGGAAGGGGTGAGTTTTAGTTTGCCCAATTTCTGCACCAGGCAAGTGCATTTATTCAGGACAGGCGGGGGTCAAAACATTAGGACTGTTTGTTCTGCTTTTAACCACGCAGAGTCCCCATGTCCGCCAGGCGTCGTTGGTTGCCCTGCAAGCATAATTCACAGTATTTTCAAATCAGGTCTTGTAAATGATTGTCAATTGTTTTCAATTACATGCTTGGCAACAGATAATGTGGAAACAACTCGTTACAGCCAATCACACCAATGCTTAAACTTCAAAAGCAATAAGGTAAATTAGAGTGGTGTTAATATATCTCTCCTACCCAGAAAGTCTGGCCTGAATGACATCCTACAGTTAAAGGCTGATGGCAGATTTGTAAAGTGTCAGGTTTAATGACTTGCATTGTGTGCTTTCTACTTTATTGATAGTCCCAGGGTCTTCAACAAGGGCAGAATCATTAGAATCACAAAGACTTGTTTTCACAATCATTTCCTGTACCAAACTTCACAGGGACAGAGAATCTATAACGACTTACTGGTTTCCATACCCCAGTGACACACTGATTAATGGTCTAGGTCAAACCCTCTAATCTCAAACCATACTTTAGCAGCTTCAGATATTTATGCTCTTAAATTCTTTGCTCTTATGCTCAGAGATTAGCATCAAGATTAACAATGCTTGTGGAAATCGGGGCATCACATATGCGGTGATGTGCTGCAAAATCTGTCATGGCTTGTTATTGAGCTAAGTGTGTGGATGACCCATTCGTTAGCCCAGAATGTTTAGCATCATATGGTATAGCAAACTGTGTGTGTGTGTGTGTGTGTGTGTGTGTGTGTGTGTGTGTGGACTGCATATTTTGCAGATGATGTCTCTCCTAGGAGCTCATCCAGTCTGTCAAAGCTTAATTTTTTTGTATCGATCATGTTTTGACTCTCTTAATACCTTCATCTTGACGTAAATTAAATTGTCGTTGGACGTACAGAGTGGATTTTTCACAAACCGATGGTGATTTATGCCGTGAACAGATGTTGTCTGTGGGGACTGCTGTGGAATGTGGTGAGCCTTCATCACACACACACAGCCCAAGCAACCGGACAAGCTGAGGCACGCACACACAGACACACACACACACCCACACACACACAGCCCAGTGCTACCGTGTAATGACATTGCAGTTATTAGGATTCTTTTCAGGATGCGCCCTTGTGGCTCCATGAAAAAAAAAAACGGAGAAAGCCTAGAATGACTTATTTGTGGTCAAGTCGAATGGTCAGATAGATTCCTCCTAAGAGGAAATATGCAATCCTGAACCCTGATTCACATAACACCATTACAGCTCTCTGTTGAATTGCTTTGCAATGAGTGTAAAGACTCTGGCTCTGGCTGCCCCAGTGTCTAAATCCATAGATGCAGTAATCATGGGGCCTGTGCATTAGGGACAAGGGATATGTTCACCGCATGGCATGCTGGGCCATGAAGGGTGTGATTTCATTAGCCAAATATAGCCGCTCAGCTGGGTAAACATGATGGAACTGATGCAGCCTTATGTGGACAGCCTGCATATGCACTGGTTGTGCCTTGCAAAGGTAAAAGACAGTAAGTTGTTATATAGTTGTTGTCATTTTTGGGGAAAATACACATCAGTTTTATCATGTGGCCAAATATGTTGAGTCAATTCTGTTATTGTTTGGGAAAAAAATAAAGATGTTGCCTTTGCCATAATGCTGAAAACATATGCAAGTGGAAGATTTCATTTTTTCAGAAGTCATTTTTCTCAGTTTCTCATACTGGTGAGTTTAAGTCTTTTGCCTTTGTAGAGCAGAGTTGTGGCAGGTAGTGATGAATTTCTGTGTGTCTGTGTTTTGGGGGGTTAAGGAGGGTTATCAAAAGGTTTTTAGTGGTACATGCATCACTGATGCTGCTGCATTGTTTAACTAATGGAATGATGATGCTGTTCTTTTTGCTCAGAGTGAGTAACAGACATGCATGTTAGTGGATCCCAAGGCCTTTGGTCTCTATCCTCCCAGGAGTAAAACACAACATTTGGTTTGTGTTTCAGGATGGGATTTTTGTGTGCTCAGTGCTTCTAAAGTTCTCTCTCTCTCTCTCTCTCTCTCTCTCTCTCTCTCTCTCTCTCTCTCTCTCTCTCTCTCTCTCTCTCGCTCTCTCTCATTCTTGCTCTCGCTCTCTCGCTCTCTCTCATTCTTGCTCTCGCTCTTTCGCTCCCCTCTGGTGTGTTTTGTTTTATGTGTGAACATTTGTGTGCATGGGCATTTTCAGGTTCAATAGCGTGCTTGTACGGCAGCTGACACCTGGACAATGTCCCGACCAGTGATGAGAAAGCAGTCCTGACTTGTCAAATGGCCCTTGACCCCTCTTAGAGATGGGGTCATTATGCGTTGGACGTCTGACCTTTAATGATGTGGCCTGTAATGACCTGAGCAGGAAAATGCAATTTGTGGGTGCTAGCCCTTGGGGCTAACCCAAACATTTCCCTCAGTCCAGTTTTAATTGGCTATAATTCGACAATGACAGAATGATGAGGGCATACTCAAACGCTTCTGTGTGGTAAGCACTTGTTACTCTGCAGCCCTTTTAGAGAGAGAGAGAGAGAGATGGAGAGAGAGAGAGAGAGAGAGAGAGAGAGAAAGAGAAAGAGAGGAGCTCTTCTAAAATACTGTGAAGGATTTTTTCTAAAAATATATCCACATAATCAATAAGGCCTAAACAGCAGAAATTAATATTACTGAATACCTCTCATCACATTTATTGATTTTCTTTTTTGCTACTGCGCTTATTGAGCGCGTAGCCAATGTGGTTCCCTGTGTGAATTTGCTGAAGTGAGCTGCTTCTTCTTTCCCGAGCCTGCATATACTCTCTCCAGCCAACAGATTGCTAACAGCTGCAGCTAGCGAGTGTGAAATGGGCCGGGGGAGTTTAGGGTGATGAGAAGGCCAGAGCAGGTAGATCATACCCCTCTTTGCTCACCGCTCCGATCACACTGCCTGGCCTGCCCACTCCCACACCTCCACTAAATGAAGGTGTCGGCAGTGGGGGGAGGGGAGGTGAGGTGAGGCACACACATGGGGCTGGTGTTTACAGCCTCCAGGGAGGGAATGTGCCTGAATGCCGCTTTGGGTGTTGGCTTGGCTTGGCTTGGCTTTGTACAAGTATAAAGCCATGAATGTGGAAAACCCATGAGACTCTCTTTTTTTTTTTCCCCTAACAACGTGTGTAATGAATATTAATTGAGCGAGTATTAGAAGTTGGTTCTGAAAAAAAGTTGAGGAAAGGAGTATTTGTGAGAGCCATTTTACTATAGTTCCCTGTCTTTTTACTATTCATGTTTGTAGGGTGCTATTTCAGCAGGTTATAGTCTATATTGTTTGCCATTATTCTGCAAGTCTAGTAGATCTTCTTGATGAACACCAAAATAACAGTTGATGTGAAAGTGTAAAACCAATATAGAAGAATTCCAACCAGCAGTCAACATCTGTAGCAGTGGCTCTGTAAAGAAAGTGCATTTTATGTTGCTCTTGTTTCAAAATGTTTTAAAATAACGTTGATCTGCGTTGACCAAACTAAATATCGACATTTCTTAGGGTGCTTTCAAATTCAGTGACCTGGCTTGGTCTCCGATTTAGGCCTTATCCATCACTGTCCAAAGGCGCCTCTTTGCTGTTGCTCCCATTGTGTTGGCCTGACAGAGATTGTTTTGGATTGAGGGGGCTTAGCAATTTAGAACAACAGGAAAAAATATGGTCATCCCACAAGTTCCTGGCCCAGGTAATTAAAATGGAAGCGCTCCCAGCTGCTTGTTTTCTCTGTCTTTTTTTTTCTCCCCCTCCTCCTTCCATCCTCTTAGCAACAGCATCCGTCAGCATGTCCTCATCGGCTTTGCTGTCCTTTGCCTGGCCGACGAGGCAGCTTCTCGATGTGAGTGTGCCTGGGGACAAGACGAATGGCCCCCTTTGCAATTTGTCATATTAAGTATCGCGACAGCGATCCGAGCGCCCGTAATTACCAGGTGAGAAAGCTCCAAGGACAGCCTGTTTGGGGTTAGCCTTGATAGAGGTAGTGTCTCACAGCGTTTTTTTTTTTTTTTGTTCCCAGGAAGAAGGCAGTGGATTAATTAATTGACCGAACAAGTGTTTGTTTTTATGGGTGCGCCCGTCTGCCGGCCTGCAAAGTGTCAGGAACAGACAGGGTGATTTGTCCTGTGACGTTCGTCTTTGCTAGTATCAGTCTTTCTGCTGCTTTTGTGTTGTTGTATCGTTTGTCAGTGTACACACATAGTTCAGCTGGTCAACTATCACATCTAAGGTGAATGAGGTCATGTGGTCATATTTCTCCACATTATAAGCTAAAGGTTAAAAAAAATCCCTATTGTCTATTTTTATGTTTGTCATCCCTTTGATTATTGCTGATGGTAGAGGTGGGCAGTGTTACTTACACTGAAGTCCCCTATGAATTTACTCACACATAAGAACACCTTTTCCTCATTCAGAAGCAAACCTTCTGTTTTTCACGCAAACTAAAGGCCAAAGGCCAGCCAAGTCTGCTGTGAGTCAGATGCAATTGGACACAAAAGATCTCCTCAGAGCCCAGACCCCCTCAGCCGCACGCCATTGGTAGAGATATCTTTGTTAGACTCACAGGTCTGATGTAATAGAGTTTGGCTTCCCCCACTCTCTCAGCAGATAGATTAAATAGTCTATTTAATTATGCCAATTAAAGGGTAATCTTATCAGAGCTGCTTTCTCTTCCAAAGGGGATTTGACTGATACCAGAGATGCAGGGAGATTAGCCACAGGGCACATCGGGGAATGACAAAGGAGAGACATGTCAAGGCGTGTGACGATCCCATGTGAACTTGGCTATGAAGTGAGTTACAGTCCACAGTATGTCTATGTAACTACAGCATTGTTGACATCTGCTAAAGATGCCCCATTAAGTTGGATCATAATTATTAAAAAAAAACATTTTGTTACTTTAACATAGCGGTCTTGACTAAGATGTCTGTTCAAGTGCACCGTGAAGTGCGCGGTGGTGGTGGTGGTGGTGGTCAATGACGATGATCAATAAGCACTGAAGAGAAGATCGTTACTCAAACGATCCCAAACAACCTTAAGTTCTCTCGTGTGCCCTCTAGCCCCCTTCAAAGCAAGGGGAAGAAAATACTTTGCTAACTTGACTTCACAGCCACCCACTTTATCAGCCGAATCAATCTGCTGGCTGAGCAAGACAGATCTTCCAAGTTGAAGTTGACAGACACTCGGGCTCTTTGCCTTTGTCCTGTCCTGTCCTGTCCTGTCCTGTGCTGGGCTGGGCTGTGCTGGGCGTCTGCTCTATCTGCTCTTCTCCTTGGGGGTAGATGGAGAGCTCCAGATAGGAGCTCCGTTGCCGGAGAGATCTGGCGAGCGACGGGAGTGGCTGCTGCTATTAAGTGGATGTTTTAAGTCCACTTCGGTCCAGGTCCAGGCCCCGGGAAGGAGCGGAGTGCTGCTGGACGACGCTGGCGAGGCAGGAGCTGCATATAAAAGACGGAGCTGTGACATTTGGAGCTAGCGGCTAGCTTCACGTCGCCCAGGCAACCCCGAAAGGTTGTGTCTCTCTCTGGCTGGTGCTCTTAGGTTTGGTTCTTGTGTGTGTGTGTGTGTGTGTGTGTGTGTGTGTGTGTGTGTGTGTGTGTGTGTGTGTGTGTGTGTGTGTGTGTGTGTGTGTGTGTGTGTTTTGGAGACAGAGAGAGTGTGTGTGGTTTTTTTAGGATTTAGTGGTAGAGCACACAAGTAATTTGTGCACCATATTTCTTTTTTAACCAAACATGGCTAAGGTCACTGCAGGAGGGAGTGTGTGTCCAGCTTGTCCAAGTGTCTCCTTTCGCGAAATCTATGGTTGACATTCTGTGCGGTACAAAGCCCCCCCCTTAAACCACCTATCAGATTTTTTTTAATATAGTATTTTTTCCCCTTTCTAAAGCCTTAACTAGATGCTAAATAATGTCTTTATTCAGAGGAGCTGCTGTGAGCCAGTGCTGAAAGATGTATTACACCCACCCCGCGGCAAGCCTTTGAAGTTGCTGCAAAACTAAAAATTCATGTATTCCATGAGAGCGGCCTCCCTCCCCCTTTTTTCTCTTGCCTGCGGAGCAAAGTGGCACAGCAAATCTGCAATGCATGGGCATGTTTTTTTAGTAGAGTTTATCAGGTGAGCACACCCAGCATCTACACTCACACACACACACACACACGGTGGTGGGATTGGACTTCTTGGTTAAGGTTTCTGTCTTCTCATGTCTATTCTGGTGCAGAGCTGTAACATTTGTCTCAAGAGGTTGGTAGGATATACCCAGCCCTCCTTCTTTTCCTTTGTTTACGTGTGTGTGTGTGTGTTGTGTGTGTGTGTGTTGGAAGTGGGTGGGTGAGGGGGAACAGTGCTCAACACTGATATGCTCCCTCATGACAAGTCGACAGATAGGACTGCTGTGAGCTGTGAAAATGCAAAGTGTTTCTCTCTCTCTCTCTCTTTCACACACACACACACACACACACACACACACACACACTTGTAATTCCACACTTGCTCTGTCAGATGGATGATGGACTCCTCCCCCCCTTATTCTCACCTTCTTTCATGTCACATCAGTGCCATTTGGTGCCCCCCTGAGCAGAGAGATTTGGTGTTTAGATGAGGGCTTTGGCTGGGATGAGGGTGGATGGATGGTTGCTTGGTTTGGCTGGTTGCTGAAAGTGGAGGCTGCTGGGAAGGGTGAGGTTGGGGTGGGGGTGGGGTGTTGGGTGGTGTGGGCCGCAGCCTATCTGACAGACTTGTGGATGTCTGTGACACATAGTCTCCATCTTTCTTGCTATCATCTCTTGAAGTTACTCAATTTATTCATTATTTGCCACTAGTTTTTGGTGAGGTCATTTTCAGCGAGAGAATTTTCTATTTGCATTTTTCCACTCTCTCTCTCTCTCCCTCCCTCTTTGTGTGTGTGTGTGTGTGTGTGCGTTAGTGTGTGTGTGTGTGTGTGTTAGTGTGTGTGTATGTGTGTGTTAGTGTGTGTGTATGTGTGTGTGTTAGTGTGTGAGCCAGCCTCAGTAGGGGGACGGAGAGAGAAAGTGGAATAGTCTCCATTGTGTCTTTTGTTGCAGGAAAGGTTGAATAGGCCAGCGAATAAGAGGGGGGGGGGGGGACCAGTCAGAGAGGGAGGGAGGGAGGGAGGGAGGGAGGGGTTGGGGGATGGAGAGAGAGAGCTAGAGAGGGAGAAATCCAGGCCAGGCAGAGGGAGGAGGGGTGTGGGATGGGATAGGGGGCAGTGGGGGATGGAGGAGGATGAGTGTGGATCTCTGTCTGTCGTATCAGCATGTCCACACACAGCTGTTGCTCTCTGGGCGAGTCATTGTGAAGGATAGGTGAGTGGGTGTGTTCAAAAGAGTGTGTTTGACACAGAAGTGACACTCGTCTGTGTGTGTGTGAGAGTGTGTGTGTGTCTGTGTGTACGTGTGTGTGTGAGAGAGACAGAGTGTGTGAAACCTCACTGGACATGAACATCTGAAGGCCAATGCCATTTGGGGTGCGGGTCTGTGGTCATGTCTTTGTGCTCTGGCTGAATAAGTCCACACTGAAGTAAAGTAAAAAAAAAAAAAGAAAAGTCCCAGTAAGTGCAACAGGTGGCCAGTGCACTTTCCATGTATGTGCGGTCTGAGACGGAATATTCTAGTAGCGATGCTGGAGTTCACTGATACTTGACTCCTATTACACAATAGCAGGGCAATGCTGCTGGCACTCTGCCCTTTTTCTTCCTGTGATGGAATGGTTGGCAGGAGAGAGAGGAAGGACAAGGGAGCGAGGGAGAGAGTTAGGCGGAGGGAGAGAAAGAGGGAGGGTGGGAGGGAGGGAGGGAGAGATAGAGGCCATGGTAGAAGCAGTAGACAGAATTCCTGCTCCCTACACTTGTTGCTAAGTGGAAACCAAGGGTATTTAGGAAAGGGGGGAAATGCTCTTGCGCTTTCTTTTTCTCTTTAACTTTCTTTCTTTTCTTTCTCTCTCTCTCTCTCTCTCTTTTTCTCTCCCACTCTCTTCTCAGGCCCTGTCTGTGTCAAATCCTCAGGGGTATGCACCCAAAAGCCCCCCTCCAAATACACACACACACACACACACACACACACACACACACACACACACAGAGAACCTCCTCTTCTCCTCTCGTCCTGGGAAAGGGGTGTTACTATGGCAAACTCCAAGTGAATGTTGGCGCGGACTCTTAAACGTTTTTATTGTCGCTGTCCAGCATAATGACGGACTGATGAAGGGTGTAATATTCCTTGAAAGAGACGAGGGACATTGTTTTTGTCTTTTCTCTTTTTATTTATTTATTTTTTTGTTTGGAGGGCAGTGTTATGCGTCCTTTTTGTTAAGCCGTAATGAGCTCGGGGTAGTTGACATTGACCAATACTGTGCTTATGAGTACAGGACGCCCTTCAAGTTTTAAGATCCAAGTGCTTTCCCCTCTGCTATGGCATTCAAGCAGTCAGTCAGTCAACACTAGCTGTTAATGGGTAACCGCTATAAGAGTGGAACGAGGCTATTTATAGAAGAAGTGCCTTACCTTTTGACAGCAGCAACTTTAAGTGCTGAACTTATTAAAGGCATCTTCTTTTAAAAAAAACATGGAATTAAAATGAATTAGCTTTAGTTTTACAGGAATAGTTTGGAGAATCTTGGTTAGCCCATTTGTGTAGTCCACTGACACGGACTTAAGGGATGATTTGTTGAAATTAAGTGTCATTTTGTTTTTTTGCT
>CM059267.1:9172749-9176485 GCA_030347295.1 Setipinna tenuifilis | reverse complement strand
TGCGCGTCCTGAATGGTAATGGCGGTGGGTGCAGGAGCAGACATGTTTGCTGGCCTGTGGATGGGCGCCATCAGTCATTTTTATTTGTGAGCTTTATTATTAATAACCCGTACATCCTTCGGGGGGGGGGGGGCGTTGGGGACGCAGCAGAGGGGATCAGACGTGTGGGGCAGGGGTAGGTGGGTGGGTGTGGGGCAGGGGTAGGTAGGTGGGTGGGTGGGACGACCACTTTCTCTTTCTCTGGTGTGTTCAGGACCACCGTCCCGGTGTCTTCAAGGGCAACTGCCTGGAGGATAGGCTAAGAGCCTGGACCTCTCTCTGTCTCACTTTGCTCGAGTCTTTCTGTGTGTCCATCGTTGTATTTGAGTGGAGGGGGAATGTGTGTGTGTGTGTGTGTGTGTGTGTGTGTGTGTGTGTGTTTCTGTGTGTGTATTGGTGGCTGTGTGTGTGTTGGTGTCTCTGTGTGTGTTGGTGGCTGATTGAGTTGGTGTGTCTGTGCCTGTGTGTTTCTCTGCATCTGTGTGTGTGTGAGTGTCTGTCTGTGTCTTCATTTGCATTCTTGTCAGTGTAAAAACTGAAGGACGACGAGGATGGTGGGGGTAGAGTGTGTGTGTGTGTGTGTGTGTGTCGGGGGTGTTTTCTCTTTCTCCTCCTGTCCTCTCCGCTCTTCTCCTCTGCACATCCGGTGCGTTTGTCAGACGTCTTCATTGTTGGCGGAGGTATGACGAATAGCTGCGGCTAACTGTGTTTCAGCTAATGGAGATGAAGGTCTCGCTCATTTACTCACTCACACACACACTTACTCACTCACGCACACACACACACGCACGCACGCACACACGCACACACTCACTCACTCACTCACTCACTCACTCACTCACACACTCACACACTCTCACTAGCAATCAGGCCACTCTTAATTGGGCGTTCCCATTCAAGTGGGTCACAGCCAGGATTAAGCCCCCCCTCCCCTACACACAGACACACACACACACACACACACACACACACACACACACACTTTGTGTGCACCTAACGACCCCACCAGAGGACACGCAGGGCCATGCCGTGGGGTGGGTGACAGACCTGTGGGCTGCTGCTTCACTTTGACGGTGTCATCGTTTGCTGGTGCTCTCTGTCCTGTGTTGACTGTACTTCCAGTTTCTCTTTGAGATAATCTGACTTTGATGTCGAGATGAACGTGTAGTCATTCAAAAGAAATGCTTAGATGGGAACAAGTGTGTCTGCGTGTGTCTGTGTGTGTGTGCGCGTGCACGTGTGTGCGTGCACGTGTGTGTGTGTGTGTGTGTGCGCGCGTGCACGTGTGTGTGTGTATGTGTTCGTGCACATGTGTGTGTGTGTGCATGTGTGCGTGCATGTGTGTGTGTGTGTATGTGTGCGTGCACATGTGTGTGTATGTGTGCGTATATGGTTTTCTTTGTTTGTTTTTCCTTCCTTTGTCTATTTTTATTGTATTGATCACTTGATGTTATTGTTGAAGCCATTGTGTGCCTCCTCTCCTTTAATTGAAGAGGCTTGGCCCCTCAGGCTGTAGTCCCTACAGATGGCATCCCAGGCAGACAGCAGGTTGGACGGGCCCTCGGTGTGTGTGTGTGTGTGTGTGTGTGTGTGTGTGTGTGTGTGTGTGTGTGTGTGTGTGTGTGTGTGTGTGTGGGACTACTGTGCTTAATGGAATGTGCTCATTGGGTATGGGAATCAATTTTAACGCTGTCAGCGTCTTTTCGCCTTCATCTACCTGCTGCCTGTCTTCATTGTGGTCTCCCTCTCTTCTGTCTCCTCTCTGGGTCGGGGGTTGGAGGGGGGGGTGTGTAAGAGATTTAAAGCGAGGGGGTGTGGGGGGGTACCTCTTGCCTAAAGGCGAGGCCCAGTGGTGTCGTAAAGTGTTAATACACACATGCATCAAATCAATAATGCATGACTGGGTCCAGGTGTTTGTGTGTGTGTGTAAGTGTGTCTGTGTGTCTGTGTGTGTAGTGTGTGTGTGTGTGTGTGTGTCTCTGTGTGTGTTTAACTGCTTATATGTATGTACATCAGTCTCACATGTGCCAGACGGATCAGAGACCAACCCTTAGGGCACATTGATAGACAGACACACACACATGCACAAAGCATACATGCAGACACACACATGCACGCATGCACACAGACACACACACCCATGCACACACATGCACGCACACAGACACACACACACACAGACACCCTGATACACACACACCGATAAACACACACACACAGATAAACATACACATTTATGTACAAAGCACACATGCAGACACACACACATATACACACACACACACTTATCCTATCTCCCTGTGTGTCCCTGGGGGCCTGCATCCTGGATGACAAATTGGGAGCTGTCCCCTCTCCCCAGGATGCGGCCTGGAGAGTCCTCCAATTAAGGCCCTGTCAGCATGCCCCTGATTGGGCTTCTCCTCCTACGCTCCCTCCCTTTCCCCCTCCCTGGGCTCCCTCATTCCCTCTCTCCCTCTCTCCCTTTCTCTTTGCCTCTTCTGACTTTTCTTTCAACATTTTGGTTTTCCTCTTCCCTCCCTCTCTCTTTCTCTTTCCTCCATCTCTACCTCACTCGGTCCTTCCTCCTTCTCTCTGTTTCTCCCTTTTCCTCCTCTCCCTTTCGCTCTCTACCTCCCTCTCTCCTTCTTTGTCCTCCCTTCCCTTCCTCTCTCTCTACCTCCTCCCTCCTTCTCTTTTTTCCTCCCCTTTTCCCCCCTTTGTCCCTTTCTTCTCCCCTCTCACTCTTTCCGCTCCTCCCTCTCACTCTCTCCCTTTCTCCCTCTCTCTCTCTCTCTCTCTCTCTCTACCTCCCTCTCTGCTTTTTCCTCCCTTCGCTTTCTCCCTCCCTCTTCCTCCCTCCTCCCCTTCTCCAGCTCAGCAGACTAGGCCCCAGTGGCCTGTGTTGGGTGGCTGTTTGTGGGGGTAGGAGAGAGCTGGAGGTGGGGTGGTGGAAGGGGGGTGGGTGGGGAGATGGTGGAGATAAGAGGCCATATAAATACGAGTGGACAGATAAATAAGATAAGGCAAGATGAATGGCCTGGCTCTTGCATGGAGGTGACACCGGGAGAAAATTGTGGGAATGTGTCACAGTTGGATAGTCGAACACACACATGCACACACAGGCACTGACACGCACACACATGCGAACACACACACATGCGCACACACAAGCAGACAGAGACACACAAACACATGCATGCGCACACGTGCACACACACACACACACACACACACACACACACACACACACACACACACACACACACACACATTTGCACACACATAGGAAAAAAACAGGACCAGGACCGAAATAAAATAAGCAATTTGTCTGCAGGCTAATGTGATTTGGGTGGTGACTGAAGCATCTATTCATTTGTTTTGATCAGCGGGGTGGATGTTGGAGGGTGGTGATGAGGGGTGGAGGGTGTGTGTGTGTGTGTGTGTGTGTGTGTGTGTGTGTGTGTGTGTGTGTGTGGCTGTGTGGCTGGGGGTTTAGGGGCAGGTGGAGGTCAAAGGGCAAAGATTGGGCCTGAGGGAATGGGGGGCCCCTCTGAGAGTGATTCTCTAGCATCGCCATGTCAGTGTCTTACACACACACACACACACACAAATTGGCATGTAGACAGAGACAAACAAAGCTATAAACACAAAGAAAGGCAGATGCGTACACGCACGCATGCGCACACTCACACTGTTT
>CM059267.1:9150249-9157749 GCA_030347295.1 Setipinna tenuifilis | reverse complement strand
ACACACACTTACAAGTTACAGCTACCTCAGGTTCGCTTTCAAATGGACAATTTGTCATCACTGTCACGGTATAAACCAAAAGTATTTCCAGCGCAGAGGAGCATTGAGCCGCTTGTGCATCGGAAACACTCTGCCCTGTGAATCTCTGTGTGCCGCTTGGCTTGGCTCGACTCGCGGGAGTAACACAAATATTATTCCCCCTAATTTTAGACACTGACTGGCTCGGAAACAAACATGTATATTTAATTAGAGGGAATGATGTATCAGGGCACTTCTGCATAATGATGGTTTGTTTACTTTTGTTTCTGTGTGTGTGTGTGTGTGTGTGTGTGTGTGTGTGTGTGTACATTAGGGAATTTCCATGATTGCTGAGGTTATTCTCTGTTATGGTCAGTACAGAGAGTGGTGTACCACCACTGCACCCTGGGTAGCATGGTCCTTAAGTAGGTTAGGTGTGTGTGTGTGTGTGCAAATGTGTGTGTGTGTGTGTGTGTGTGTGTGTGTGTGTGTGTGTGTGCAAATGTATATCTGTGTGTGCAAATGTGTGTGTGCAACTGTGTGTGTGTGTGTGTGCAACTGTGTGTGTGTGTGTCTGTCAGGATAGTAGGCAAGATCTAAATGAGATTTATAACCCTATTCAGCAGTAACTACAGGCTACGTGATAGAGGACTGGGAGACAAAGCATTGTTTGTCTTTCCTCTGTTTCCCTGTGTGGGTGGATGTGTGTGTGTGTGTGTGTGTGTGTGTGTGTGTGTGTGTGTGTATGTAAGGGTGTGTGTGTGTGGCTCCATGTCTTTCATCATGGATCCATTTGAGAACTCTTTTCAAGAAACATGAAAGCGTTTCTCTTTGAATTAGAATTCAGGAGCTTTAATTTATTCACTGTACCACCGCCATGAATAAACATGTATCTGCTTACCGCCTGAGACTGAACTAAAAACGTTCTCTCTCATGCATGTCCTTGCACCCCTGTGTGCATGTGTGCGCGCGTGTGTGCGCGCGTGTGTGTGCGCGTGTGTGTGCGCGCGCGCGCCCGTGTGTGTGTTTCTGCGTTAGTGCGTGCGTGCGTGCGTGCGTGCGTGCGTGCGTGAGTGGCTGAATAAATATATTTAACATATTTTACATTACTTTATACCAGTGCTTATTTCAGTAAAGCCAGCATACAGGACTGGTCACTGGTTTGAAAGGCCAGTGTTTTATATACTGTATGTTTGTGTGACTGTGCTTAACATGTAATTTGTATTGTTTCACGGTTGTCTTGCGTTGCATATACTGCTGGCCTTTTCCTGTCTGTCCATGCATCCTATACGGTGTGTTTACCACTGACCAGACCCTATGCATGCAGTACCCTCTATAGCTGCCTGCCTTGCTGTGGGCTGTTGTTGTTGTTCCAGAAAAGTCCGGCTCAGATTTTCCACTTCTGTCTTGCCTGCTGTGTCAGTGAAGGTTGCACATTCTTTCCCATAATGTGCACATATTTTTTCAGTCCCATAATCGGCATGTGAAAACACAGCCTATAATTTCAGCTGAAGTCCATGGTGCTTTTGTGTACACACACACACACCGACACACACACACACACACACACATGCACAAACCGACCGTACACACACACACACACACACACACACACACACACACACAGATGTGTGTCCACAGCACTGTTATTTTAAGCTTAAATGTTTTCAATCATTAAATGTTAATACCCTCTTCTGGTTTAGTGTTTGCAAGCAAATGACCTAAACGGATACAGCACAGACGCTCCAACACATAAACGCCCCAGCCTTTCACTTGCTACTGCTCCCGACCTCTGGAGCTCTGAAACTAAACTCGTCTGGGTCACCGGCAAACACTGGGGTTCCCCCTAGCCTGCTGGACGGAGAATTTTTTTCACTTCCTGTAAAGAGTTTGGCTCTTACTCTTCATTGGCATATGTTGACTTCCCGTTGGCCAGATACTTTCTGTAAACAAGGATACAAGGATGTTTTATTGTCATTTTATAAAACTTAAGAGCATCAGGTGACACAGGCCCCATCCTTCTATTCGCTGACTGGAAACCACAGCATTTGGTCGAAGCGAGCCTGGAGCCTCCATAGAGTTGCCCTGAGAGGAGGACTGGACTGTAGCGAAATACAATATCAGGAGGAGGTGCTGCTACAGTGGCGCTGGCCTGGCTAGGGTTCCCCACAGCTGGCTCCAGTGAACCCCTCCGCCCCCCTCCCTGATAACCCAGCATCACGGCTGGCCGGCACCACTGAGATCAAGTCTCGACGTTAGCGCCGCTGCCACAGCCAGAGCACATACCAGGCAGATTCCACAGAGCTGGGCTTGGCCTGACCCCACGGCCCTCTTATCTCTACTGCAGGCCGCTGTGGGCAGCCACGTGTGAGATACTGTTAGTCGGAAAGAGAGAGTCAGAAAGAGTAAGGGAGAGAGAGGGAGTCAGAAAGAGCGAGAGAGAGTCAGAAAGAGCGAGAGAGAGAGTCAGAAAGAACGAGAGAGAGAGTCAGAAAGAGCGAGAGAGAGTCAGAAAGAGCGAGAGAGAGAGAGTCAGAAAGAGCGAGAGAGAGAGTCAGAAAGAGCGAGAGAGAGAGGGTCAGAAAGAGTGAGAGAGAGAGAGTCCGAAAGAGCAAGTGAGTAAGAGATATACTGTTGGTCAGAGAGCGAGGGAGAGGAAGACCGTTGGTCAGAGAGGTTTGTTTTCAGTGATTGAGGCTGCTGGCAAAGCCACATGTACAGATAGAGTTATCAGCACTGAAGGGGTTGAACAGTGGGTGCGTCCCAGAGACAGTTTACACAGACCATCCTGCTGGTGGACGTTACCTGTTGTCAGGGAAGGGGAATGTTGCAAGACCTATAAACAAGGTGTGCAGCACGTCTGCGCACCACAGCAGGACAAACATGTCACATTTCAGGTGCGTGGTGTCCTCGTGTGGTAACAGTGTACCACAGGTGGTGGCTACAAAGACCCCTTTACCTCAATGCCCTACTGACCGAGTGAAGAACACTGCTGTTGGGGTTGGCACAGACACACAGACACACAGACACACAGACACACAGACACACAGACACACAGACACACAGACACACAGACACACAGACACACAGACACACAGACACACAGACACACAGACACACAGACACACACACAGAATGAGGACAGGCTAATTATCTACTGCTGAACATGTGTGGATGCTTCAGAGTGGGACACGTGATACTGTGAGACAGATGAAGTGGCTGTCCTGGCTCAGTAAGTCAGCCTAGTTGAACTCTTCTTTGATGTTTGAGCAGCAGTTCATGAGCTTGAACCGTTGTGCCAGTGTGGCTTGTGTATGGAAACATTTATTTATTTGTGTATATCTTTTAACTTATTTTTAGTAGCCTAAACACTGTCCTTTTTTTACTCTTGATTCCTCGTACCCCTTACTGTGGTTAACCTCAGAAGAAGTAGTCCCTGAGCAAGTGACCACTGGCTGTTTTTTTGCCCGTTTCCCTATTTTTCTAATGCCTATACCATTCAAACTCCTTACATCCTCTGATCTCAGATCTGCCATTCATGTCATACTGCCCCCTACTGGTGTTGTGCTCCACAGCTACACAGTGAGGCTCCCATAAGCACAACATGGAGAGATATGAAAGACCCATCTGTTGTTGTGTGTTTCCGCCCCCCCCATCAAGGGGGTGCTTCCAGGGGCCTTTCCGTGTATCTGTGCACTCCTGCCATAGATAGAGTACAGCTTGATGTCAGAGATATAGACCCGCCCCCCCCCCCCCCCACACACACACACACACACACTGGTGAATGTGCCCTCAGTGTGTGTGGAGAGCATGAATATGTTTGGGTGGCTTTCTCACACAGGCATGACTGTCCCCCTTATCGCCTTACCTGATCTGGAGAGGGCCTGGTGTATAATGGAGGCCTGTGTTCTCTTCTCCTCCCTGTGTCCCCTCTGACTGACTGACTGACTGAGACGCAGCAGGAACTGCATACCTTGATCTGTTTGTTGGGAGCCATTACTTGTGTCTTGTAATGACCACTCCTAGATTTGGTTACTCATTCACACACATGCACTGATACATGTGCTCTCTTTCTCTATGTGTGTCTCGCTTTCTTGCTCTCTGTCTCTCTCTCTTTCTCTCTCTCTCTCTTTCACTCGCTCTCTCTCTCTCTCACACTCGCTCTCTCTCTGTCTCTGTCTGTCTCCCGCTCTCTCTTGGTCTTTTCTCTCTCTCTCTCTATCTTTCTCTCGCTCTCTTGCTCTGTCTCTCACTCACTCACTCACACACACACACACACACACACACACACACACACACACACACACACACACACACACACACACACACACAGCAACTGTGTCTGTGATGCCCACCCAGGATGTCTGAGTGTGTTTGAACAATGATTTGTGCTCCTAGTGACTGCACGTTTGGTTTCCCCCCCACACACAGCAACAGCGGCTCCAGCCATGGGAAGATGCGGGTGGGGTGTGTGTGTGTGTGTGTGTTAGGTGGGTGGGTAGCTTATGCCCCATTTAACAGCTTTGGTTTCTCTTTGATCTGGCCAATCCCAGCCAACACACAGGTGGACCACAGCGTCCTAATGACAGGGGCTGGTGAACTTTGATTTTCCTACATCCACCACCCTTCACCCCCCCATCCTACACCCCACACACCCCACCAAAGGCTTTATTTATGGGATGTTTGATTTCCAGTCTGCTACACTGCTGCTGCTGCTGAGTGCGGTTATGGCCCGAGCCCAGACGGTGTTTGGGTATCCGCCCAGCATTGTGAGTGCGGACGTCTGCCCGTACGTCCGTCCACCCGCCCCATGCTGGGACGGCAGCCAGCCCACAGCTCTGCCCACTACCCTCCCTCCATCCCTCCATCCCTCCCTCCATTCCTCCATCCGACTGACAGATGTGGGTGAAGGGTCAGGGAGAGGGTCAAAGCTGTGGAAGACAATGTAACTAATATCTGATAATCATGACTTGGCTGTTTTACTGACCCCAGACCGACAAAATGGTCCCAGCTGTAATTATTTAGTCAGGTGTTTCAGGCAGCCCACTGTGTTAGTAGGTGAGAAGGGGAAAAAAAAGACATTGTTGGAATGAGTGGTAGAGGAGAGGTAATGATAAATAGGCTGCATTTTTGTAGTGCTTTGCTTCTTGTCAGAGTATTTCACAAACTTTACAGGTTGATGTGTTGCACATTTAGACATCCACACACACACACACACACATGCTCGCACACACACAAACGCAGACACACACAAACGCACACTCACACACTCACACACTCACACACTCACACACTCACACACTCACACACTCACACACTCACACACACACACACACATACACATACACACACACACACAGTAGAGTAGTTGATGTTTCTGTACAAGACACCAAGCTACACGGTGTTGTTGTAATGAATGACTCACCCTACCAGGCCTTCCCACCCCTGTGCTGGTGTGAATGAGGGGGAGAAAGCACCAGTAAATAAACCCTTCCCTGAAGAACTGCACTGTCAGTCGGGGCGGAAGCAAGAGTGTTTACCCAGAGACTTAGAGCCCCCTCGTCTTCTATAGCCTCTCATGCGGTCCTCTGTCTAACTGGGGGGGTAGTGGGGGGTCCTTTGGAAGCCCAGATTCTGTAGGAAGCAGATATTTGTCACCAGGAGCCGAGAGGGAGAGAGGGTAAGAAGGAGAGAGGAGGGAGGGAGGGAGAGGGGGAGAGAGAGGGGGGTGGATAAAGAGGGGGTAAGGAGGAGAGGGCAGGAGAGGGCAGTGCATTGAGATGCGACCGCTGCTCATCCAACTCGAAAGTTTAATGGTCCTGGGAACTTCCTCTCCCCGTGTGGGGCCGCTTCAGCAAGGATGGGAGCCGTTCTGGACACAGAGAATGCAAAAAAGGCCAAATCTTCTCCAAAAGGAGTGTGTGTCTGTGTGTGTCTATGTGTCTGTGTTTCTGTGTGTGTGTCTGCGTGTGTGCAAGAGACCGAAAGAGAGAATTTGTTAGTAGGTCTTACAGAGAGGGAGGGAAACCAAGACAAAGAAGCTTTTTTTTTTTTTTTCTTTCAAGCAGATATTTACTTAAGCTTTTTTTTCTGCTCTGAGAACTTTCTAGAACAGTGTGTGTTGGTGATAATCCCCATCTTTTGGTTTTTCTTTCTCACTCCTCGTAGCCCATGAGCCATGGAGGAATGTGTGGGTTTTTTCCCGGGTGCTCTGGGCATTGGAACAAGGGACTATAAATAGCCTCTCTCCCCCACACTTAGCAAGGAGGCGGCGGGGGGACAAATGGACGACTGGATGGACAGACAAACGAGGAGAGTGCACAAGAGAGAGAGAGAGAGGGACAGAAAAAGGGAGAGGGAGAAAGAGAGATAAAGAAAGGGGGAGGGGAGGGGAGGGGATGGAGAGAGGGAGAGATGGTACAAGATGGGTCAAGAAAGGCACTCACGCTGGCACTGATAAAGTCTTAAGCCACAGAGCCACACAGTAGCACTTATCAGAGCTCTCTCAGAAGGAAACCACACACACACATGTGCGCGCACACACACACACACACACACACACACACACACACACACACACACACGTGTATGTCCCACTGGCCCTCCTCTCTCTCTCTCACACACACACACACACACACACACACACACACACACACACACAGACTGGGAGACTCCCTGGCCCCAGCCAGGCGAAGGGGCAGATCACGTGTGGTGTGACACAAGTCCAGCCTTCATGTAGCTGAGCTGACATCCTTAGCCAAGGCCTCCATCATCCTCCATTACTCTGTCAAAACTCCTCAGCACATTTTCATTAGAGCCACATAAACACTGAGCATGTGGGCTTACACAGAGCCATAGTAAACACACAGCTACTTCTCACAGAGGTCGCTTGCGCTGTGTCCAGGGAGGCTCCATTTTGAAAGTTGCTCTCTTTCTCAGACGCTAAGAGCTAGCTGTTAAAAACTATGGCAGCAGCTGTAGTGTTGTCCTTCGCTGATATGTGAGTGTGAGGGCAGGATGTCACTTTGTGCTGTGCTGTGGTGATATGCAGATTGAACTTTAAGTGGCTTCACTTTGACACCGTTGGGGCCTGGAGGGGAAAAAGTGTATATATAGGATAAGAGGCATCGATTTCCTGTAGCCTAGCTTAGCGTAGCCTAGCGTAGCGTTAGCTTCAGAGCTGACAGCCTCCTGCCCCAGGGACTGTGGACTTTAATCGAGCTTAATGGGGAACCTTTATCACATGCTGGACAGGGCTGGTGTTAATAGGGGAAAAAACTGTCAGTCTGTGTGTGTGTGTGAGAGAGAGTATGTGTGTGCGCTTTTGTGTGTGAGAGAGATGGACAATTAGGTATATGTGCAAGGAAGAAAAAGTGTGTGTGTGAGAGAGATAGATGGAGAATCGGGTATATATGCAAGAGAGAAAAAGTGTGTTAGTGTGTGCATGTGGGTGTAATGAGTGTGAAAGATAGACAGATAATG
>CM059267.1:9017749-9145249 GCA_030347295.1 Setipinna tenuifilis | reverse complement strand
GTGTGTCAGTGATGTAATGTTGTACTGTGTCATTTTGTGTGCCCTGCAGGAGAAGCCCACAGGAATGAGGGTGTGAATCAGTCACAGAAGATCTGAGCACAGACAGACAGACAGTCAGTCAGTCAGACAGACGGACAGACAGAGGGTGAGGAGGTGACATGCCTCTTTGACGTTCATTAGGAAGCAAATGGTGAGTAAGTAAGTATTGTAATGGGGGCTGGGAGGGTGGGGCACCACACCCACAACCACTGCAGCTGTTCCTTGGAAGGTGAAGACTTCTGTTTGTTTGTTTTTTACACTTAAGTGTAAAGTGGCTCTTTCCTATTGCATCTATCCAGTATCCAGGGATGCAGATAATGAAATGCGAGGCCTTGGCTAACCCAATACAGTTTGATTTCTTTATTTGAAATGATTAGTGGGAGATAAAGTACTCCATTAGGAGCAATAGATGGATAGCCAAATCTACTACAGTGTGTCTGTCTCTGTCCTGTGTGCGTCCATAGACACATTTTGTTTACTTTATAAAATGGCTAAAACTAAATTAATAAAATGAATTGAAATGTATTTATGAAGTTAAATTTTGGAATTTAAGATTACTGGTTGGCGGTCAAGTACTGCAAAAGGAGACATGAAAAATCAAATCTGACGTGTGTGTGTGTGTGTGTGTGTGTGTGTGTGTGTGTTTTCCCTGTGTGTGTGTGTCCATCCATAGACTCATCGCCATGCCTTGCGGGACGGAGGTTGTTTCCTGTTGTGTGCTGGTGTCATCCCTGCTCCTGTGCGGCGGCCTGTGGTCGGGCACGATCAGCCCTGCCCGGGCCTTTGACCCGCACCCCACCTTCAGCCGCAACGACACGCTCTTCGAGCACCTGGCGCTGCACCCGGACCCCACGCTGGGCCGCGTGTACCTGGGCGCCCGCAACCGCCTCTTCCAGCTCTCGTCCGACCTGCTGCTGGAGGAGGAGGAGCGCACGGGGCCCGTCAAGGACAGCCGCGACTGCCTGCCACCCATCACGGAACAGAACTGCCCGCAGGCGCGGCTCACCAGCAACCACAACAAGCTGCTGCTGGTGGACCCCTTCAGCCGGGAGCTGATCAGCTGCGGGAGCGTCAACCAGGGCATCTGCGAGAAGCGCAGCCTGGACAACGTCAGCGAGCTGCTCTTCGCCGCCGAGAGGCCCGTGGACACGCAGTATGTGGCGGCCAACGACCCCAACGTGACCACGGTGGGTCTGGTGGTGGCGGGGGGGCCCCAGCGCGCTGGCCGGCAGCCGGTGCTCTTCGTGGGGCGCGGCTTCACCAGCAGCCACCCGCCCATCTCCACCCGCAACCTGGCGGCCGAGCCGGTCTTCTCCTACGAGGACACGGCCAAGCTGGCCGTAGCGGGACGCCTGTCGGAGTACGACCACCACTTCGTGGCGTCGTTCGCCCACCGCGCCCACGTCTACTTCCTGTTCTACCGGCGCGACCTGAAGTCGCAGTCCCGCGAGTACCGCACCTACGCCTCGCGCGTCTGCCTGGACGACTCGGCCTACTACTCGTACGTGGAGGTGCCGCTCAGCTGCCGTTCGGCCGCCGGGAAGAACTACAACCTGCTGCAGGCCATGCGGGTGGGCCTGCCGGAGGGCGGTGGGGAGGGTGGGGAGGGTGGGGGTCCGGACACGGAGGTCCTGCTGGGGGTCTTCTCCACGCGCTCCACCTCGTCCAGCCGGCCCAGCGAGGACTCGGCGCTGTGCATGTTCTCCCTGGACGAGCTGGACCGGCGCATCAACGCCACGCGAGACCTCTGCTACACGCAGCACGGCCGCGGAGAGAACGGAGTCGAGGCCGCCTACATCGAGTACGACGTCAAGTCCAACTGCGCCAACCTACCGTCGGTGAGTCAGTCAGTCGGTCAGTCAGTCTGTCTGTCTGTCTGCAGCCTCTTTTTATTGACACCGTATGGCATCGTTAGGGGCCTTAATAGCAGCACTTTGTAAAATAATTGCATTGTATTCTGCCGGATATCCCGGGTATGCCATTAGTAATTCCTGGCCTGAATGAAGGAATTGCTTTATTGCTTTCAGAATCAGTGTGTGTTGGCACCATTAATTGACCTCTGTGTGTGTTGTTCAGTCGGGCCAGACCATCCCAACCATTGAAGCTGCAGCAGCAGCAGCAGCACACTGGCATACTTCTCCATGATTGATGCATCAATTATCATTAAAGACAATAAAAGCCCTTTTTTATACTGTCGTATGGGTGCGCACATTAGAGCCGAGTGTTTGCCACGATAACACAAGCACAGCCTCCATTAGGGCAGCGGCATCAAAGCGCCTCTAATCTCTTAGCGTGCAGAAATGTAATCACGTTAGGGAGTAATCAATTAGATTTCCTGTTTGTTTGTCAGGCCATCCTCGCTGTGATGTCAGAGTAGCGTTTTGGGATTACCATTGTGCGAATCCGACAACGGGCACAGATGGGGGCCGTGGCTCACAACCTGAGCACACAGTCTGTGTGTGTGTGTGTGTGTGTGTGTGTGTGTGTGTGTGTGTGTGTGTGTGTGTGTGTGTGTGGCCCTTGATTTGTCACTTAGATTTGATGACTCCTCCCCAGGGATGCCCCAGCTGCACCCAGCTGTTGGTTGGTTCCCCTTCTGTCATTCACCCCCCCAGCTCCCCAACACACACACACACACACACACACACACACACACACACACACACACACACACACACACTCACACACACACACACACACACACAGACATACACATACCTCATGCCTCACCCCCCTTTGCAAACAAGATGAGACCAGTACTGCATGGCAGTAAGATGGTTAATGGCATTGTCCAGAATGGAATCAATATTTCAGATTACCCTACCCCCCCACCCCCATCCCCCCCACCCTCCATTTACCAGGACAGGACACTTTTAACAAGGGCTGACAAGGACGGATAAAGTCACAACAGCTAGACTAGAGGTTGAGACAGAGGCAGCAATGTTAGACAGAGGAACAATCAGATGCAGATGGCTGGGTGGGGGTGGGGGTGGAGGGGAGAGAGATGGAGAGACAAGCAAATAAGGCAGCGAATAAGACAATGTTAGAGAGAGTGGAAAGAGGATTCACTGAAGAAATGAAGGGAAAAAGGGTGATGGCGCATGTGGACACCGGGATTGTACATGTTACACGTAGCTGCATCTCTGTATAACTGTGCTGGCACTGTATTGTTGCAGCTGTGTTGCTGTGGACGTGTTCAGACTTGATGCCGGAGATTTACCCCCCCCCCCCCCCTCCCCCCCCACACACACACACCCCACCCCCCACCTTTGTGATGGGATGTGTGTTTATACTCTTGGCACATGCATAGACGTAGCGTTTCAAAGGATAACTTTCATTTAGAACCAAAAGACATTACTGCGAATCCACACAAACACACAACACAATAGACAGTGGATTTATCATTTGACTAGACTAAAACATAAACATCAATTTTTAAGCATCGAGATCCCAGTTGGTAATCTGAATGATGACAGCTGTTCTTTGGGGGGGATCTTTAGGAGCTGTGGGAAAAGCAAGATCATTTGTTTGAAGAACAATCAAGAGCGCCGTGGACGAGACCCAAAGATATTAAATGTGCAGACTGTCATTAGCCCCTTGATCGTATCGATCGAAACAAAAAGCCATGATTTGTTTGTATCATTCCCTTGTGATGAACATGGAAGAAGCCGCTGATGAGTAATTTTTTTTAGTGAAAGTGTCTGGGAAGTTGAGAGAGTGCAGCGTTTTTTTTTTTTTTTTTTTGCACCACAGTGAAGCACTTCAACTGCCAGAGAAAAGAAGCGATGGCAAATCTCCCGAAAAGTCCCCAAAGCTTTTGAAAGGGGGCTGCCAAATGCCTGCAATACCTTCACCCCCCCCCCCTCCCACCCTTAACACCCCACCCTCATCCCACACTCCAAACTGCTCAGCTGTAAATCTCATGTGTGAGAAAGAGGAAAGGGGAAAACAATGAGGAGTCCTTGTTCGAAAGTACTAGATCAGCTCTTTTTAAGTTGTGAGCACTTGAATTGTACACTTAAAGTACATAGTTGGCACGGATGGACAAGATAACAGGAATAAGATGTTTTAAAGTATACATGGAAAAATAAATTCCCACCTCATCCTCCTTGTTTGAGTACACAGAGCATAAATTCCAGAGCAGGAACCCATGCAGACAGGCAGGTAGGGTTTATAATAGGTTTTCATTGGGTGCCAAGCAAATTATTGGCTTTTTAAAGCCTGCAAGGGGAGATGTACTGCCTTTTTTGTGTTGATTTTATTGGATGATTTAATGTATTCACAGCTATCAGGATGTGAAAACACATTTGGAAATGTAGCAAAAAAAGTGCTTACATTACATTGTCTACACCTGCCTTCAAGTGTAATTTCCAGGCCAACACCTCTCCTCGAGTTTGCTTTGGCTCATTAGACCCGAATACTCCAATCAGGGTGTATTTTTAAAGCCTGACAAGCAATGATTCATGTTGACCAACTGCATTACTGCATCTGTCTGTCTGATCTAGAACACCCTCGACGCTTACCCCTGCGGATCCGACCACACCCCCAGTCCAATGGCGAGCCGGGTGCCCGTGGAGGCTGAGCCCATATTGGACAGCCCGTCCGCCCGTCTCACGGCTGTGGCAGTCAGCGTGAGGGCGGGACATACCATCGCCTTCCTGGGAGATTCCAAGGGCAATCTGCACAAGGTGAGCACAAAGCTTTAAAGGTGCTATGTGTAGGACTGTGGCCAAAACTGGTACTACAATCAAATTCAAAATACTGTAAATCTTTTTTTCTCCCTTCAGAGGCAAAAGGCAAACCATGATATCAAAACATAACATATTTGGACCATTATATGATTGCTTCATGCATTTCTTACATATTGCCTTTACATTACCTTGAAATCAATGCCAGCATGTATTACAATGGAGCCACACACGTTAGCCAGATGACCTACTCTGGCTCTGAAAGTCAGTCTCATACGCTCCTTTGTGAGCAGGCTTTATTCTAAACACACCCACACACACTCACACACACTCACAGACACACTCTCACAGACCCACCTTTTCCAACTAGCGTCAGATAACCGTGCATCTGTCAGATGGGTTCATGAAGGCCTGAGAGCTTGAACTTCTGCCTGTCTCCCTAAATCATGCTCAGATCTCGGGCCTCTCATCCCGTGCCAGAGGGCCGGGCTCAGGAATAGAGGCAGCTCTGTGCTCCTGAGGAGTCAGGAGTCTGAGAGAGAGTCTGAGTCAGTCTCAGCCATTGACCCCTGCAGAAAACCCCAGAATATTATTAGGGCTCCAGCCTGTGCCAAGCGGCTAATCTGTCGTGTGTAGCATCTCTGTGTTGGCTAGCTTCTAGCTGACCTGAAAGCATGGCCCCACTCTAAAGTCTGTTACTATTTTTGTATCTGTAATAGGAAGAAATTAACATTTAATTTACAATATTTTTTAGGCTTTCCATTGTTAATGTTGTTCACAGCTTTGGTAACGTGTCACACTCTTTGTTTACCTCATACTAGCATAGTTGTTGTTGTCGCTTCACGTTTAGCAAGCAAATAGCTAATTTAGCTAATTGCTAGCCCATGCTCACTTTGGCACTGAGACCAGAGTCAATAGCAGCCTGTCCAGACACAGCCTGTCTAAATTCCATGCTTAAATTCAGCATGGTATTTCTGTGTGTGTGTATTTGTGTGTGTGTGTTTAGTGCATTTATGTTGTGGCATTGTCTACTTTGGTGCCATCATGCATAGAGGAGAGATTAAGGCAGGGTCATGAGCCAGCATGTCCGCGTGTCAGTTTCAAACAGAAACCGAGAAGTCGTAATGATGCATAGGTAGGTACCGCATCCGCCATCTCCCCACCGGTAATGCCACTGCACGTGTGTGTGTGCTTGGGCATACAATAGAGGGCTAAAGCCCTAGCTCAGGGCTGCGCTTGTGCCAACACGGTGTTGGCTGATGGATGAAGAGCTGATGGCCTCTGGTGCTGCTTGGCCTTTTCTCTTTTCTTGAGGAAGAGATTTAAGACGAGGACACGGCGTCCGATAACGGGGCGGACATTTTGACACTCGTCCTTGAAATGACCTTTTAATGTAATCCGTTAATGTTTGCTAAAGCTGTAGAAGAATGAGGGAAGAAAGTGAGTCAGAGAGGGAAGAATGAGCGGGAAATGATGACATGTGAGAAAGCAGGATGAAAGTTTAGGATTATCTGAAATAGAATTGCCAACCCGGTGTGGATCAGGGGGAGGAGGAGAAAGAGTGTGTGCCTGTATTGTGTGTGTGTGTATGTGCGCATTGAAGAGTGTGTGTCTGTATTGTGTGTGTATGTATGTGCGCATTGAAGAGTGTGTGCCTGTATTGTGTATGTGTGTGCACTTTTTGAAAGAATAGCCTCTTTTCAATTGCGTGATCCTGTAACAAGGAGGAGAAAATGTGTCTCTCAGCACAGCAAACAGAAACGACAGAGCCGAGATGCTCATTAGTCTTACTCTGTATGTGTGTTACCGATAGCATCGTCTGGCTGTGTGTGTGTGTGTGTGTGTATGTGAGTGAGCAGTAGCGTCATCTATCTGTGTGTGTGTGTGTGTGTGTGTGTGTGTGTGTGTGTGTGTGTGTGTGTGTGTGTGTGTGTGTGTGTGTGTGTGTGTGTGTGTGTGAGAGAGCGATAGTGTTGTCCGGCTATGCATACGTGTGTGTGTGTGTGAGCGATAGCGTTGTCCATCTGTGTGTGTGTGTGTGTGTGTGTGTGTGTGTGTGTGTGTGTGTGTGTGAGCGATAGCGTCGTCTGGCTGTGACTCAGCCCTTTGTGCCTGAGTGGACCAGGCTCAGCCATCACTCAGTGACATCATAATGGAATCCTGACACACACACACAGAGGTCCATTGTTGCCATGGAGACACAGCAAACTCCGGCATGGGACTGTGTGTCATGACCCAGGGGCCCAATAGCACCCTTGTCACTGTCTGACACTCACTAACACACACACACACACACACACACAGGCTCAAATGCAGCCAAGCTGCTAAGATGCTCACAGTTCTGTGAATGACCTCTTTCTGTGTCCAACCACCACAGCAGAGGATATCCCTCTCTGCTACATATAGACCCAATGGGAAGTGTGTGTGTGTGTGTGTGTGTGTGTGTGTGTGTGTGTGTGTGTGTGTGTGTGTGTGCGCGCATGTGTGTGTGTGACTAAGAAAGTGAGGGTCAGCTGGTGAAAGGCCCAGTTGTTCTGATGAACGTGGGTTTGTGTGATTAACGGGAACGAGGTCCTGCTTTGTAGAGGAGCACGGACAAATATAGAATTCGTTTATAGTAGTCGCATTCAAATGCAACTCCCTCCCCGGTCTCTTGGCTTGACCCTGCTGGTTAGACCTATATCATATCCCTGGCTGCATCTCACAGAGACTTGGGAATTAATAGAAGCCACTATCGCATTTCACTCTGGTACCAGATTAGATCATAGTATTTGGAAATAGATGAGATATATTTAAAATCAGGTTTTATCTTTTTCCACCCCCGCTTCAATATAAACAACTTGTTTGGCGAGAGCTTCTTGTGTGAAGGTTAAGCTCAGTTTGTTGGTCATGTTGGCATGGTCTCCCTTTCCAGTTCTATTTTTGGTGTTCTTTTCTTGTATACACTGTAAGGCACCATGTCACTTATCAAGTGGCTTACTTGGAGAAATTATAGTTAAGCGCCCAATTAATCTGTTTTCTGTTTTAACTTCTCATGATTACATGTTGGTCTTTTAAGTACTGGAGAGCTGTTTCCAAGTATGGTATAAACTTAGGAGTTTAGAGGTCATGTTCTTCCTGCTCTGATGTCATTGTTTTTAACCATGAACATCTCCGTACTTCAGATCCCTCATCCTAATCTCTCGTCTGCCACTGTGAGATCCAGATTCATACAGATCCAGAGAGTGAAACAAACACAGTGTTAAATTTAGCTGTGAGAAATAACAACTGCACTAAATTATATTCTGGGCAGTGTGTGTTACATAAGGGGCCTGAAACTCAACCAGTCCTCTAAAAGTTTTGAGGTGTACTTTGGACGGGCACACACCACACACACACACACACACACACACAGACACACACACTTACGCTTCCACTTGTATGAAAACATTCACATCTTCCAAACTAAATTTCAGTGCACGCCATGGGAAAAGAAGTTTGACTCTAACCGGATAGGTCCGTTTATTTTGTTCCTCTTTAATTTCCTCTTATGTATTTCTTTTCTACAGCAGCTCTTACACACATTCACTCATCCATTCATTTATTCATGTATTGTTTTTCGTTATTCTTTCATTTGGCTATTTATCCACTCACTCACTCTCTCACACACACACACACACACTCACTCTCTTTCAATCTCTCTCAATCTCTCTCTCTCTCTCTCACTCACTCTCTCACTCTCTCACTCACTCACTCACTCACTCACTCACTCACTCACTCACTCACTCACTCACCCACTTTTGTCGTGATATTGGCAAGGGGAGCAGTGAATGACATGGTTGTTTTTAGCAGTATAGCCACTGTCTCTTAGTGTTGCCAACCCAACATCTAGCTAAAATAACTGATGGCCGCTTATGGGAGGGTGAGGGAGTAAGGGTGCCAGGGCTGCAGCATTTGAATGTAAACACATGCGGTGATGATGGCATGTGTATGATGAGTGTAGCCTGTCATGGTATGTTTATTTTGAGGTTTGTTCAGCTGTCCTTTTGCTACTGCTTTTTATGCTCTTAATAACCCTCTCGTCTCGGTCTTTTTTTCCCCTTTTCCCTCGTCTCTTCAAAATGTTCTCTGCTTTTTCTTTTATTTTCCTTTTTCTCATACCTCTCTCCTCTCCTCTCCTCTCCTCCCCTCTCTTCTCCTCTCCTCTCCTCTTGTCCCCTCTCCTGTCTTCTCCTCTCCTCTCCTCTCCTCTCAGGTGTTTCTGGGCCCTAATGGTGAAGTGGAGGAGTATGCTGTCATCAGCATCCAGCCCAACGTACCAATCAGCAGCGAGCTCATCCTGGACCAATCAGAGGAGCACCTCTACGTCATGACACCCACTATGGTAAAACACACACACACACACACACACACACACACACACACACGTATATATACAAACACATACACACACACACAAACACACACACACACACACACACACACACACACACACACACACACACACATGTGTATAGACTGAACTGACTGTTGTTTTGCATGTGTGTATGTCCAGCTGGAGAAGAGGCCAGTAGCGGAATGCCATCAGCACACCGACTGTCACTCCTGTCTGTCCGCCCATGATCCCTACTGCGGCTGGTGTGTGCTGGAAGGAAAGTGAGTAACGCGCACACACACACACACACACACACACACACACACACACTTCTCTCTCTCTCTTTCTCTCTCTCTCTCTATCTCTCTCTCTCTGTCTTTCTCTCTCTTTTTCTCTCTCTCTCTGTCATACACACACACACACACACACACACACACACACACACACACACACACACACACACACACACTCTTACTCCCTCACTCACTCACAGTGTGAACTGAAATACAGCTCTTGCGTCTTGCCTGGGACAGCTGTTCTGCTGTGGCAAATCAGCCAAAGCTTTTTTACCTTGTCCCAGCAGTATGTCTGTGACTGCATTATCAGACAGTGCTCATGTGTTGAAATGTGAATAGTATGTTCTTCTGAATTCTGGGAAGATAATATTGGCGTTCCCTGTGCAGGCACAGTCCATAAAAACATTCCTTTGTTCCCCTCTATCAATCAAGCTCCTTAAAAGCCAGAAATAAATCTGGTGGCCTTGCATGGAAATGAATATATATTTATGACAACTATTATATGGATTTTGGTGGGTGAATGGACAAATGACTTTATCTTGATTTATCATGTGACTGAACCACTATTTATGACAGAATGAATATTTTTGGTATATTTATGAGTAGGGCCAGACAAAGCGGATTGAGAAAGTAAAAGTCCTGCTGCCATGTATTGCTTCTGCCTGGGCTCTCAACACAGGTGATTTTACTAATTAGCTCATCTACCTGGTTGACGAGGTGTGCTAATGAGGATCAGCTGCTTCAGTGAATTGGCTGGAACAAATATGTGGCAGGACTTTTACTTTCTGAACCCGGGTATGTTGTACCTGTGGTATGTTGACATGGTGATGTCATTTGAGGTTGAAGGTGAGGTTGTTTGAGGTTGAAGGTGACTTGACCTACCTCTGGATTTGTCTGCCCTTTATTGTAAATGGTTATGAAAAATTCTTAAGGCTAAGCAAGTGTGTGTGTGTGTGTCGTGTGTGTGTCGTGTGTGTGTCGTGTGTCGTGTGTGTGTCGTGTGTCGTGTGTGTGTCGTGTGTCGTGTGTGTGTCGTGTGTGTGTCGTGTGTGTGTCGTGTGTGTGTCGTGTGTGTGTCGTGTGTGTGTCGTGTGTGTGTGTGTGTGTGTCTCTTGCAGGTGTGGGCAGCGTACGGCGTGTTTGCGTGGTGCACAGGAGGGCCAGTGGCTGTGGAGCTTTGACATGGAGCAGCAGTGCCTCAGCATCCACACACTCCAACCCTCCAACATGAGCCGAGAGGAGAAGAGGAGTGTATGTGTACACACACACACACACACACACACACACACACACACACACACACACACACACACACACGGCAGTGCCTCAGCATCCACACTCTCCAGCCCTCCAACATGAGCCGCGAGGAGAAGAGGAGTGTATGTACACACACACACACACACATACGTCGCTCAGCATCCACACACACACACACGTCGCTCAGCATCCACACACACACACACGTAGCTCAGCATCCACACACACATGTACCTCAGCATCCACACACACACACACACATACTTCAGCATCCACACACTCCAGCCCTCAAACATGAGCCACGAAGAGAAGAGGAGTGTATGTACACACATGCACTGCTACATTTCTATTATTTTATGATTTATATACTTTGTTTTGATCTACACATACAGATCATATTATAACAAGGTCCAAATGTTATTACATAATGCACACACAGACACACACAGACACACACACACACACACACGCACACACAGACACACACAGCTGCACTGCTACATTTCAAGTCTTTTATGATTTATATCCTTTGTTTTGATCTACACATGTACAAATCATATCAAGGCAAGTTCCAAATATTACTTTATGATGCAAAGAGAGAGAGAGAGACACACACACAGACACACACAGACACACACACAGACACACACACACTCAGACTCACACACAACAGCTGCACAGATGCACACATATACTCTTAAACTCACACACACGCACACACACACACACACACACACACACACACACACACACAAATTGACACGGTTACGTATGCACACAGACATCCACATTGGCATGACCACTCACCTTTGAAAACAGCAGCATCTCCTGACACACTACAACAGCTGTGCAGTACTATTCATCCCCTCTTGACCCTTTTTACACACACACACACACACACACACACACACACACACACACACACAAACTCACTCTCATACACCGAAACACACACACATATGGGTACGCACACCCACATGCACACAGACATCACCACGCACCACATACATACATTTGCAGACACACACGCACACACAGACGCACTACCTCACACATGCTACACACTCACCTAATCCGTCCAATCCTGGTGTTTTATAGCCGCTTGCACAGAGCTATGGGCAGCTTGCGGCATACAGACACATCAGCACACACATGCAGACACACACACACACACACACACACACACACACACACACACACACACAAGCTCACTCTTGCACACCTAAACACACACACATATGGGTACGCACAACCACATGCACACACACACACACACACACACACACACACACACAGAGTCCCTGGTGTTTTATAGCCGTCTGCACACGGCCACGGGCAGCCTCTCGACGTTCATCTCTCTCCCCCCCGTATTCATTTTTGAAGTCGGGGCCGTAAATAAAAGAAGGGCCCCTGGTGTCTTACTTCTTTTCCATCTTTTTTTCCGCTGGGCCCCCCCACCCCCCCAACACACACACACACACACACACACACGTCTGCGAGGCAGCTGATTCTGCGTCCCGACTGCACCGCGTGAAACCCTCCCGCTTGTTATTGTAGAAAGTTAATGAGACTTTTTCGGGGGAAAAGCGATGACTATCGGGCTGCCGCTCTCAATCCGTTTCAGTGGGAGGTGGCGGATCGGGCGAGCGGGAGAGGGGGGGATGTGGGGTAGATGGCGGGGTGGGGGGGGGAGGGTGAAAAAGGAAAAAAAAAAAAAAAAAAAGATGAGTGCCATAAATCAGACGTTTGCCGAAATGGCGGCAGATGACAGCTGAGATAATGTGCAGGCGGAGATTTATTTGTTAATGTGGAGAACGGTGAGGGGAGGGAAGGAGATGACGAGGAGAAAATGTGGTCGACAGAATGTGTGTGCCTTTGTGTGTGTGTGTGTGTGTGTGTCAGTCAGTGTGCATGTGTGGGTTTGTGTGTCTTTCTATGACTGTTTTTCTAGTTGTGTGTGAGTGAGTGTGTAAGTGTTTGTGTTTGTGTGGCTGAAGTATTCATCATACACGGTCATTCCGTTCTTACCGATCTGCTCAATCACAGCTTCAACTCCTGAAAATCATTCCTGGACGGCTGCCATGTTTGTAGTCAGCTGCTTTTCATCTTAACTCATCTCTCTCTCTGTCTTTCTCTCTGTCTCTCTATTTTTCTCTCTCTCCCATATCTCACTCTTTAACTTTCCCTCTCTCTCCCTCTCTCCTTTGTCTCTCTCCCTCCCGCTCCCTTTCCCTCTCTCTCCCTCTCTCTCTCTCTCTCCCTCCCTCGCTCGCTCACTCTCTGTCATTCTTTCTCCCTCTCTCTCGCTCACTCTCTGTCATTCTTTCTCCCTCTCTCTCGCTCTCTCATTCTCTCTCTCTCTCACTCTCCCTCGCTCGCTCACTCTCTGTCATTCTTTCTCTCTCTCTCTCTCTCTCTCTTTCTCTCGCTCTCTCATTCTTTCTCTCTCACACACTCTCTCTCTTGCTGTCTGTCTCTCCCATCTCACTGTAACATTCTCTCTTTGTCTCCCTCCCTCCCTCTCTCTCTGCCCCCCTCTCTCTCCCTGTGGGCCTCGTCTCTCCCCTTTCTTCCCTCCTCCTCCCTCTCTCTCTTTCTCTCTCTCTCTCTCTTTCGCCGTCTGTCTTTCCCCACTATCTCACCCCACCCTCTCTCTGCCTCCCTCGTCTCTCCCCCTTCCTCCTCCTCCTCCTCCTCCTCCTCCTTCTCCTCCTCCCTCCCTCAGGTGTCCCTGTCCATCCCTGGTCTTCCCCGTCTGGAGCCGGGCGAGTCCTACTCCTGCTTCTTCGAGGGCAACTCCAGCCCCGCCTCCGTCACCGAGGCCGGCATCACCTGCTCCTCGCCGGACAGCAGCAGGGTGCCCAAGGTGCCCCCTGGCCAAGGTGAGGGAGACATGACATAACGTGACATAACGTGACATAACATGACATAACACAACATTACATCACGTTACGTCACATTACATAAAGTTACATCACATTACACAATGTTACGTTACACACAAACAAAACAAACAAACAAAATAGGACATAAACAAGCTACAGATATGCGCAGAGTAAGCATAACAAAGTTAGTGCAGCCAGGGCACAGGACAGTGATGGTGAGTGGAGGTTAGTTTTGTTAGGAAGTTAGGAAGGGAAGTACTCTCGGAAAAGAAGAGTCTTTTTCCGAGCTTCTTACAGATAGATGCATCTGCACATACACACACATGCACACAGACACAAGCCCAAGTATGCCCACACACAGACACACACACACATGCACATATGTATCCCCCCCCCCCCACACACACACACACAGGCAAGTACATATGGAGTCCCGCTCATATATTTACATGCACACAAAACACACACACACACACAGACTGCCAGTGTTTAGTTGCAGTCGCATGTCCTGACTCTGTTGTGGGCTGGTGGAAATTGGTGCAATATGTTGATTTGTTTGCACATTATGTAGCCATGTCTACTGGGTGTCTTAGTGTTGAGGTATTTAAGAAGTTGTTTACAGGATTCCATGCCGATTTGGAGGACCGCTACTGGGATAACTACCAGACAGATGTGTCTGCTCTCATTTGAGGAGACACACACGCACGCACACACACACACACACATACTAATGCATTAGGCCTATTCCATGTGCACTACACTCTCATGAAAGCATTCCTGCCCCACTCATGTTTATTTGGTCAAATCTGGAGTATTTGTGAGATTGTGCTCCCGGCTACATTGGAGAAGAGTGTGTGCGTGCGTGCGTGCGTGAGTGTGAGAGAGAGAGAGAGAATGTGTGTGTGTGAGAATGTGTGTGTGTGTGTGTGTGTGAGAATGTGTATGTGTGTGTTTGTTGTTTAGATAATTACATATAATGGGTGATGAATAGAAGGATATCCCTCAGGCTATGACTGTGTGAGAAGTGTGTTGGCAAAACTGCCAAGATCCCACAAGTAGACGGCGTTAGACAGATTGATGGTCTGTGTGTAAGGACTGTATGTTTTGCCTCATTGTGTCCAAGGACCTGGGGGCATTTCTAAATTTGTATTTATTTGCATGCCTGCATGTGAATTTGACACTGTGTGTGTGTGTGTGTGTGTGTGTGTGTGTGTGTGTGTGTGTGTGTGTGTGTGTGTGTGTGTGTGTGTGTGTGTGTGTGTGTGTGTGTGTGTGTGTGTGTGTGTGTGTGTGTGTGTGTGTGTGTGTGTGTGTGAGATTGAGCAGACCTTAGCTCAGCCGTTATGTTCAGGATCCAGATGGATTCTATTACGTGTCTCGTGTTTTAAGTCCAAGTTTTAAAGGGCTTTCTCGCTTACACACACACACACACACATTCACTCTCTCTCACACATACGCGCACTCTCTCTCTCACACACACACACACGCACACATTCACACACACACACACACACACACACACACACACACACACACACACACACACTCCTGCTGGTCTTGGATGGGAAGGGGCTGTTCCAGGCCCTGGGTCTCAGTCTGGTCCCACTATAATAGCTGTGATAAGCTTTGATAAATATTTTTAGAGCAGACGATAAGAAGGGGCCACATCGGGCCAGAACAGATGCTGCTAGCCCAACGCTGACCGACCCATGGAGCCTGTCTCTCCTCCGCCTACCCTCCTTTTCTTTTCTTTTCCTTTCTTTTTCTTTTGTTTTCTTTCTCATGCTTGTTATTTTTTGTCCTTTCTTGACATGTGTTCTCACTGATGTTCTCGTTCTTCAGATTTCGTGACGGTCACCCTGTCGCTGCGTTTCGGGGACGTGGTGGTGGCCTCCCGCGAGTTCACCTTCTACGACTGCAAGGCCGTCAAACAGCTGTCCGGGAGCATGCCGTAAGTACCTGCGCACACACACACATGCTTGCACGCACGCTTACACACATGCTCACACACACATGCACACACATGCTCACACACACACACACACACACACACACACATGTATGCTCACACACACACACACACATGCTTAAACACATGCTTACATACATGGTCGCGCTCAAACATGCTCACACACACATGCGCGCGCACACACGCACTTACACACATGCTCAGACAGACACACACCTCCCTATCCTTCTCCTTCAACCTGTTTCCCCCGTCACAGCCTTGGTCTCTCGTCTCCTGGTGCAGTCTGGGAACTTTTTTTAAACGAAACAGCACAGAATCTCTCATTTCCTTTGTCTCATTAGCATGAGACGCTCACAGCGAGATTCACTCGAGAGTGTGTTTCGTTACTCTCAGACGATGAAGCCAGATGCTTCATGGAATCTCAGCTCTCAGCTCGTCAAAGTGATTTCATTAGCGTCAGTTTATCCTCCCCAGTTCACATTCAGCTTCTCCCCCTCCCAAAAACCAGCCTGTAAAGATACGTTTTCTTTTTTTCTTCTTTTACCTTTTTTCCTGCCCTCGTTCCTTTTTCAACTCAAACTTTTGAGGCTTTTATTCCCTCTAGTATTTCAGGCCTGACGGGCAGACGGTTACCTTCAGCTGAACATGGCAGATTTTTGGCCGCCACAGCCTCCCGCTTCCCTGCCTGCCTGGCTGCCTGGCTCTGGGTGGTCCTGGGGAGAGAGAGAGCCCTTTGAAAACAACCCCCCCCCTCCTGCTTCTGGTTCTGGGCCTTGAGATCTGACCCAGCGCTGAACCCCCCCCCAAATCCGACACCCCCCGCAATCCAACACTGCACACACCCCCACCCTCCAATCCAATTCTAAACCCACCGCTTCATCCAACCCCCCCCAATCCAATTCTAAACCGCCCACTCCAGCCAACTCTTCACCACCCCCCCACCCCATCAAATTTTAAATCCCCCATTCTATCCAGCCCCCCACTCCCCCCCACCCCATCCAATTCTATACCCCCTCCACTCCATCCATCCGACCCCCCCAATCCAATGTGTTTGGATTCTGCCAGGCCTTGGGAAGCACTCCTGAGTGTTCCTGGGGGGGTCCATTGACATGGGGGAGTGAATGTGCAAAGGCTTATTTCAGCTGTCTCCAAAGCTTTTAGGAAGCCTGCAGTGGGACACTGGTGTAGGTCAGCACTGTCTGTCTGTCTGCCTGTCTTTCTGTCTTTCTGTCTTTCGTTCTGGCAAGCTACTTCCTCAAGGCTGCTCTCCCTCCCTCCCTCGCTCTCTTGTTCTCCCCCTCAGTTTCGCTGTCACTGCCCTGTCAAACATCCAGATGAATGCGCAGGAGGCCTCCATTTGCTGAAAGGGGCGATGAACTGTGGTGCATCAGAATTGCTTCATCTTTTGTGTCAGATGGTTATTTTCGCCTTCTGTGTAATCTCTCTCCACTCTCCTCGTGCCCTCGTGTCCAGGCTTACTGTGTCAGTTATTTTCAATATCCTGTGAAGTCTCCAGTTGTCTGTGAAGTCTCCAGTTGTCTTCAACTATCCTCTTATTGTGGCCTCTATGGTGAGGTGAGTAAGTCATCTTCTGTGATCATCTTTTTACCCCCCCCCCCCCTCCACAGGTGTCGAGGCTGTGTGCTGAGTCGCTGGAGGTGCAACTGGTGTGTCCATCAGCACACATGTACCCACAAGCCTGCCTGCGACGAGGGACTCATCATCTACAACGAACACGTGAGTCAGCATGTAGCCGGCAGCATGGCCTGTGGTTCTCTTTTATCTTCTCTGCTGTCGAGGGAATAGGGGACTGTGTGTGTGTGTGCGTGTGTGTGTGCACTTGTGTGTGTGTGTGTGTGTGTGTGCACTTGTGTTTGTGTGTGTGCACGCACTTGTGTGTGTGTGTGTGTGCGTGTCTGTGTGTGCACTCACAGCCTTTAATTAGTGAGCAACCGTGGTAAGTCAATTAGCTGTTTTAATTGGGTGGAACCTAATTTGTTACGTCTGAATATGTGCAGTAATTCTGTCAGTGAATACACACAGCCTCAGACAATGTGGTGATGACTAAACCTGGTTTTTAATCCATAATTAGGTTTCGTTATTGTGTAACACACTAGCCGGATTTCCATTCAAGTGTTAGAGAAGAGAAGATTTTTAATGAGACAGTTAACCATTGGAATAAGATATCTTAGGTGAAAATTGCTCCAAAATAACTTACAGTCAGTCTAAGCCAAATAAGAAATCAGTCCACTGAAGGATGGTGGATGATCTCTACGGGATATACAGTGACTATTTATAGAAATTGTTGCATATTTGCATATGTTGCATTTTTGATGAGGTGTCCCTGTTACCGTGTTCCTGATAAACCCAGGCCTTGATTACGCACCTGTCTACAACTCCAGTATTCATTTGCATAACAGAGCAGATGAAGACATGCACAGACTTATAAGTTACTGTGCTGTGTGTGTTATGAATGCTTTTGAAATATGTGAATGAGTTAGCTGGAAATCCCAGCTATTGATTTAGCCAGAGAAATCTGATGAATTACTATCTTCATTATATGTGACAGCAAGTATGTGTGTGTGTGTGTGTAGGGGTGTGTGTAGGGGTGTGTGTGTGTGCATGCGCGCCCATTTATTTCCATTTCCAGCCCAGTTCCTTTAATGCATTACTTTGCTGTAATAAGTCATCTGGTTTGCATTAATACTGATTCTGACAGTATATGCTTTTAAGTTTGATTTGATTTGAGTTGCTAGTTTTGTTTTCATTTTGCTTTTATGTTTTCTCTTGTGTTCTCTCCCACTCCCTACCCACGTGCTACCTCTTCCTGCCCCCCCTCCCCCAGTTCAAACTACCCACCTCAGCCCCTCCTACAAGCATGGTGGTTAAGCTTACCACCACCACCACCACCACCACCCTGACCACCCCTGCCACCACCAAACCAACCACCACCACCACCACCACCAAAGCCCCAACCACTCAGCCCCCCACTGAGCCCCCTACAACCACAGCCTCAACTACAACCCCCACTACTACCACCACCACTACCACTACAACTACCACCACTCAAGCTCCCACAACCACCACCACCACTACCACCACCACTGAAGCCACAACCACCCCAGAACCAACCACCACAACTACTACCACCACCACCACCACCACTCCTGAACCCACCACACCTCTTCGCACCACCCGCCCTGTGACGCCGGAGCCCACCCTGACCCTTACCTCCACCGAGCCCCCTCTACTGCCCCCGGCCGAGCCCACCTCCACCCAGCTCCCCGAGGCCCAGACCGGCCCAGTGCTGGACGAGACCACCTCACAGGAGCTGGCTCTGGCCCTGGAGACCGAGACGGAGGCCGAGGCCCTGAGCGAGACCCACATGGCCGTAGTGACCGTGAGTGACCTGGGAGTGGTTGTCTTGGAAACGGAAGCGCCACTGGTAACCGAGCGACAGGAAGTGATGGAGGAGTTGGTGGCAGAGGAAGAGGAAGAGAAGGAGGAGGAGGAGGAGGAGGAAGAAGAGGGCGAAGAAGTGTCTGACAGGATGCCGTATGCTGCACCACCTCTTGAGGAGCCCAAGATGGAGGAGGATCAAGCCTCTACCAGCATCCAGACGCCAGTTATGACTGAAGCCCCCACCGACGCCCCCGTAGAGGCCTTCCAGGAGACTCCAATCCCCCCTGGAGAGGAAGTAGTTGCCCCTGAGCCCACATTCATGCTTCCCCTGGCGGCAGGCACCGACATGCCAGAGGTGGACACCACGGCTGACCCGGAAGTGCTCCATTGGGGGGCTGGGGGGGAGGAGACAGGCGGGGGGGTGGGCAGGGTGGAGAATGACACCGCCACCTACTCGGCCGCCACCATGCTGTCGGGCGATGGCGAGGCGGAACATGGCCAGCACTCGTACCCGCGCCTCCTGGACGTGGACTCGGAGATGGACTACCAGTACGAGATGGGCGAGGCTTACCTGCCGGTGAGTCTAGAACCTTCTAGAACCTTCTCAGGAAGAGCACACAGCAGACCCATCTGCAGGTCTATCTGTCTGTCTGTCAGGTGGAACACCCATACCAAAAAACCCTACCTCCTCTCCTCTTCTCTTCTCCTCTTCTCCTCTTTCTGTTAGTTTTAACTTGGTTTTCCTTTCTGTTACGTTAAGCCCTTAAAAATAACTTAAAAACAACTATGCGGTATAGTTGTTTTGCTGCTTCTGTTGTGTACGTTATATTATTTATGAGTTTAGTTTCAGCAGGTTTTTCATCAGAGCTTAAATTGATTTTTACTAATGACATTTTGTGGAGAATTGAGTGAAGTGGGTGTGTGTGTTGTGTTATGAGTGTGTATACTGATGAAGGCTATTTTCTGTATCTTCAAGATGAGCCAAAAATCTATGAGTGTCTGAGGTCTAGATGATCAAGGCTTGTTTGTCTGTGTGCCTGCATCTTGGTGTGTGTGTGTGTGTGTGTGTGTGTGTGTGTGTAGATTAAATCAAGATGATGAGGGCTGATTATGGTGTGTGTTCTTGGTATATCTTCAGTGATGAGGGCTTTTTTGAAGCGTGTGTGTGTGTTTCTAACTGTGCGGTGTGTGTGCAGGGGGATGAAGCGTCTGTGTTTAGCTGGGGGGCGTCGGCGTGTCCGTGTGTGGAGAAGGTCCAGGGCTCCTCCCTCCTTCCTGTGCAGGTGGAGAGGAAGATCACACTACAGGCCCGCAACCTGCACCTCTACCAGGTAACACACATAGTGAAGTAGGTGTGTACAGGAAAAACAGAAATGAGTGTGTGTGTGTGTGTGTATGTGTGTGTATGTGTATGTGTATGTGTATGTGTATGTGTATGTGTGTGTATGTGTGTGTGTGTGTGTGTGTGTGTGTGTGTGTGTGTGTGTGTGTGTGTGTGTGTTATAAGTGCGTATACTGATGGAGGCTATTTTCTGTATCTTCAAGATAAGCTAAAAATCTTTGAGTGTCAGAGGTCTGGATAATCAAGGCTTGTTTGTCTGTGTGCCTGCATCTTTGTGTGTGTGTGCGCGCATGTGTGTATGTGTGTGTATGCTTGTGTGTATGCGTGTGTGTGTTCGTGCACCTGTGTGTGTAGGACCGTGACCTGGAGTATGAGTGTGTGCTGGTGATCGAGGGGCGTACGGTGGTGGTGGATGCCTATGTGGAGAGTGACGACATGGAGCCCGAGATGTTCGACATCACCTGCCAGCTGCACAAGGTAAACACTAAACACACAACCCTCATGAACGCCACACACCCTCATGATCGCCACCCCACCGCACTCAATATGGCAGCAGCCATTCATTATCCAGTAGACTATTGGAGAATTCCAGGCCTGTCCAGAGTTATTGGTCCCCCCTCTACCCAGAAAAAACACCACCACCACCCTGACCACCGCTGCCACCACCACTTGGTCCCCCCTCTACACACACACACACACACACACACCTGGCAGCTGGGCCCCGGAAACCTTTCATGCACTGAATAATTGTAATACTATCCACTAGACAGTATCCAATAGAAACCATCCAATACACAGACCTGGCTAAGCTGACAAATATGTAATTGCCGGATTGATTATGTATTAGTGAGGAAGATTGAAAGAGGTGTCAGGACAGCAGTGGCTGTATTTGATTCATCTCTGGTGGAACACCTATTGATGCATTTTTTGCATTTCTGGGAAAACATTCACTTGTTTGCCAGACAACAGGACAGGATACAGCAACAGTAATGGACAAAATAAAACCGTCAAGAAACTGATCATTAGAAAGCCTTTAGAGAAAGAAAAATATAAACATCATACTTCCTGGAAGCACAATGAACAAAGATGACATTGAAGCAGAGATTACATTAGATATGAGAACTAAGAGACATGCAAGAACAACACTACTGACTGTGTTTAATGCACTTCTGTTGAAATGTCTTGTTTGTTTATCCTGTATCTAACTAGGGAAAGGCTTGCAGAGATTGTTGTCTCTTTTATAACACCATACCATAATTTATTGGATATTGTCATGTCCTATATATGTGTGTGTGTGGGTGTTTCCAAATGCTATGGCAGTGGCATAGTAATAAATCACTGACACTTCCATCTCTCTGTGTGTCTTCTCCTTCTCCTGTCTTTGCTCAGTACTCGTACAGTGCACCCGTGGAGGAGTACAACGCCATGGTGTACGTGAAGAGGAGAAACACCTTCCATGTAGACAGTGCACAAGACCTCTATGGTAAGAACCACCACTTACCCACCAGGGGCAGAAAATGACTTGTGTGATTTTTTAACAACCAAAAATGTGACACTTTACCAGCCAATGACAAATCAATCGGTAGAGTTCACCAGCCGCTCAACAGTTAATGACTATTTTGTGTCCAAAATCTACCAGCCACTTTCATGTTATTTTACCAGGATTTGGCTGGTGGCTGGTGTGAATTTTCATCCTTGTTACCCACGCCCCCATAACCCCCCCTCAACCCCCTGCCTTCTATAACCGGAGACCCCTTTAGCAATGAGGAAATCAGTTTGGTAGCGCCTCTTGTTTTGGTTGGCGGCCTTCAAACTTTGCCTTGGCTAGAAGGAGTGAAATCCAACCTCCCAGCAGAGCCGAGTGGTGGCGGAGCCGGACTAGTTCCTCTTTTGTTCTCATATCTCATCTTTCCCTCCATTCTTTCTCACAAACTTGTTTTTTTTCTGGCATCTTTTTTTTCCTCCCCGTCTGAAGCCCAGTCTAGAGAGAGGGGTTGTGTGCGCTGGCCTGAGTTTGATCATGGAGGGCCCGCGTATGCAACAGTAGCACACAGCTGGTGAAGGGGAGGAGGAGGAGGAGGACAGCAGCTGTGTTTTTGCCTCCCGCTGTTTGCGTGCTGTTTCCTCTTGCGCCACTCACATATGGAATCGATTTACACTCCACAGCAACATCTAATGCAGCTTCATGGCTCAGCAAGCCATTTGTGTGTGCATACGTGTGTGTGTGTGTGTGTGTGTGTGTGTGTGTGTGTGTGTGTGTGCGCACGTGCGTGCTTGTGTCCATGCGTGTGTGCATGCATGTGTGTGTGCACATGTGCATGCACTCGTATGTATGTATGGGTGCATGTACATATGTATGTGTGTATGCTTGTGTGTTCGTATCTAAGTGTGTGTGTGTATGTGGGTATGAGTGCGCACCAGTGTGTCTGTGTATGTGCATGTTTATGTAGGTGTGTGTGTTTTATGTAGTTGTAAGTGTGTGCATGTCTCTGTGTGTGTCTTCAAATCCATGTCTGGTTTTGGTACATGTGGGTGTGTGCGTGCATGTGTGTATGTGTGAGTGATTGTGATGTGACAAGTTTATTGGTCAGTATCCCTCACTTCACAGAGTGCTGCCATCTCCCCAAGCACAGTAATTCTTCTTATGTGTCACAATAAAAGTCGTCCAGAGAGGGTTCGCACACTGACAGCGTAAACAGATCCCTTCATCTGTAGTGCTGCCAGCCTCTGAAGAAGCTTTTGAAGTTCCCAAATCCAAATCCAGTAACTTTTCATAAAAAGGCGAAAACAACTTATGTGTCAAGAGCTGTAAATCACAGCACTTCTTTGTGTTTTCTCTACTGACATCATGTCTGCAACTTGTGTGTGTTGTATGTTTCACTAACCCTGCATACTGCATGTGAGGTTTACATTACAAATGTTATATTACGATGTTGTACACTTGTAATTTCTTCTAATAAGAACTTAGCAACTTAAGTAACTTCCAATGTAACATTATGTGTGCCTGTGTTTCAGTAATGTAGTGCATCTCCATGCTTGAATGATGCGAACTGTAAACTGTGGACATCTGCAGACGGTATATAGGGTGTAATTTTGACTGCTTGTTTTATGCTTGTAATTGTGCGTTTGTGTCATGTTGTTTGCCTATTATGTATTTATGTGACATGGTGCACCTATACTTGTGTATTTGAGTGATTATCTCTATGATAGTCATTATCTGCACCTGTCACTACGTGTGGTGCATGATGGCATTCATTTATACTTGTGTGTGTGTGTGTGTGTGTGTGTGTGTGTGTGTGTGTGTGTGTGTGTGTGTCTGTGTCTGTGTCTGTGTGTCTGTGTGTGTGACGTGTGTACCTGTGTGTGTGTTTTGTGTGTTCCAGTGACGCTGTACAACTGCTCGGTGGGTCGTTCGGACTGCAGTCGCTGCCACACGGCGGAGGCCAGGTACAGCTGTGTGTGGTGCGGGGGCGCCCACTCCAAGTGTGTGTACAGCGGCTCCTGCCACCAGGCCGTGGAGGACACCTGCCCCGCACCCGTCATCCATTTTGTGAGTGTGTTTGCTACAGCAGTATAGCATTTGTGTGTGTGTGTGTGTGTGTTTTGGTTGGTGCGTGTATGTGTGTTTATGCTAATAATTTTGAAGCAGTTCTGTGCCATCACATGTCCGTGTGTGTGTGTGTGTGTGTGTGTGTGTGTGTGTGTGTGTGTGTGTGTGTGTGTGTGTGTCTGTCTGTGTATGTGTATGTGTCTTTGTGTGTCTGTGTGTTTTGGTTGGTGCATGTAATTTTGAAGCAGTTCTGTGCCACCATTTGTGTGTCTGTGTGTTTTGGTTGGTGCATGTAATTTTGAAGCAGTTCTGTGCCACCACTTGTGTGTGTGCGTGTGTGTGAACAGCCTTTGCTTTCATGCCAGCTATTTGCTTGTATAGTGGTCCTATAACATTGTAAAACATGTAAAGAGATGACACACACATTCGCCACAACACATTTGACTAAATTGACTAATATGTGATGTCAGAGATGGTGGATAACGTAGTTCTAAAAAAAACAATCTCTCATGTTGTGTTTTCTCCTTCAGATTGAGCCGCTCTCGGGGCTGATTGAGGGGGGCACCGTCCTCACCATCACGGGGTCCAACCTGGGGCAGAAGGCCCAGGACATCCAGCGCTCGGTCACTGTGGCCGGGGTCCCCTGTGAGGTCATCCCCCACCTCTACGAGATCTCCTCCAGGTAAAACTATGACCCTATTACCCATTGCTTTCAGGGTAAGCATGCTACAAACAACAGTAATATACTACATGTATTTCTATGTAGTAAATGCATAGAAAATCCTTTTGCGCAAACACAGAATGTATCACACTTTTCGGAGAAAACTCAAGACTACAACAAGAGACAGTAGCTGGTAGTCAGTGTTGTGGTCAGTCTTCTGAAGTCTGGGGTCATGTAAACAATTCATCTGATCTATGACTTGTGATTGGCTGCCTGTTTGGGGATGGGGGTGGGGTGTGTGTGTGAACAGGCTAAGGCATGTTGGCAGTATTCTATAAAGGCTTATGTGCCTTAATTCTCAATTACTGCATTTTAATTCCTTTTTTTTCATTCTATGAAAAAGGGGAGGGCTTGTGTATCAGAAGTTGCGTGTTGAAGTTGAACTGGCTTATTGTCCATTCACTCTGCTGTTGTCTACTACATAAAACAAAACAGTCGGCTACAACTCAATGGGAAAAAAACTGGGCTGAAACTCAAAGAAACAAAGCTGTGGGCCAGAACTCAGTGTTGTAAGTTACAATGGGGAGAATTTTCTCATGTTCAACACCCAGACTTTTTCAGCTGGGCTGCTTTAGAGGTTGCTGGAGCTGGAACTGCTCAATGCACGGGCAGCAGCCAAAAACTGGGACAAAAGAGGATCAAACCTGCGACAAATTGATAAATAAATAACCACAACACCCCCCACCCCCCCGGACTTAGCACTGGATTAAATGTGGGACACCTGGTGTTGTCGTGCTGTGGGTGTTGTTCCAGAGCTGTGGTGTGTGTGTGTGTGTGTGTGTGTTTGCGTGTGTGTGTTTAATGGCCGTGTCCTGCCGTGTTGTTTAGGATTGTGTGCAGGACCAAAGCGAGCGGAGAGGAGAAGTCGGGTCACGTGCTGGTGGAGGTCAGCGGGGGAGGATTTGGGCTGTCCAGCCAGCGCTTCAGCTACCAGGTGAGGCCAGCAGAGCAGCCCTGCACGCACACTGAGAGGCCACTGTGTGTGTGTGTGTGTGTGTGTGTGTGTATGAGAGTGCCGGATAGGATTGGATTGGATTAACGCTGCTTATTAAAAGAATAAAGCAGAAAGGGGGACATGTAGAGTTCACTGGGTCTGCTGTTACGTACTATTACTATTGCTGACTGTGTGTGTCTCTTTTTCACATGTGCTCCCCTTTCTCTCTCTTTCTTCTTCTCTCTTTGTCTTTCTCTCTCCTCCCCTCTTCTTTCCCCATTTTCTTTCTCTATCTCTCTTTCACTGCCCTTCCTCTCTCTATTTTTTCTCCTCTTCCCGCACGTTTTCTCTTTCTCCTTCCTCCTCTGCACTCCCTTTCTCCTTCACTCTATCTCCCTCTCCCTGCCCAAATCTGTGTATCTCTCACTTATTCTCTGTGCCTCCACCACTACCTCTCCCTCCCTCTCTTTCTTTCTCTTTCTCTCTCCTCCCAAACCCCATCTCTGTATCTCTCTCTCTCTTGCTCTATGTCTGCATCCCACACTACCTCTCCCTCTCTCTTTTTCTTTCTCTCTCCTCCCAAACCCCATCTCTGTATCCCTCTCTCTTGCTCTATGTCTGCATCCCACACTACCTCTCTCTCTCTCTCTCTTTTTCCTTTTCTCCCGAACTCCATCTTTGTATCTCACTCTCTTGCTCCATCTCTGCATCCCACACTACCTCTCCCTCTCTCCCTTTTTCTCCCTCTCTCCCATGTCTTGTTTCTCAGGACCCTCTGCTGACAGAGGTGAGTCCCCGGAGGGGTCCGGTGGCAGGGGGCACGTCTCTGACGCTGCTGGGTCGGAACCTGCTGACGGGCCGGGCCAGCGAGATCAGCGTGCTGGTGGGCAACGTGCCCTGCTCCATGTGAGTAGACACACACACGTGCGCGAACACACACATGCGGGCACACTAAAAGACACATCGAAAAACACACACAAAAATTAACACACATTTAAATACATACTAACACACACACATGCACACATACAAACACACACACACCCGCATGCGCACACACACACGCACGCGCACGCACACACGCACACACACACACACACACACACACACACACACACACTCCAGCTGCCAGATGCAATCCTGGGTGTGGCCTAATGCTCAGCAGTCAGGAGCCGAATGCTAGACACATGTGAGGGGCTTGGTGGGATTGTAATGAGTTATGGTGTTGGTGTCTCCTGACATGGTGTGGTATTTATGAGCCTTTGGCTGGCTGTCTGTCTCCTCCTGCTGTTTCCCTCCTCTTCTGCCTGTCATTCTCTCTATCTCTCTCTTTCTCACCCTTTCTTTCTCTCTGACTTGTCATTCTGAATTTCTCTATCACTCACTGACTCTGACCTGTCTCTGTGTCACTATGACTTTTTTTTCTGTCTGTCTCTGACTCTCACTTTTTTTCTTTCTCTCTGTCGCTCTCTCTCTGACTCTTTCTCTATTATGTTTACTCTCCATCAATCGCTCTTTCTTTCTTTCTTTTTCTTTCTCTCTGTCGCTCTCTCTGACCCTTTCTCTATTATGTTTACTGTCCATCAATCGCTCTTCCTTTCTTTCTTCCTTTCTTTCTTTCTTTCTTTCTTTCTTTCTTTCTTTCTTACTGTTTTTCTTTCTTTCTCCTCCTGCCTTGTAGTGTGGGAGGGGTGCAGGAGGGCTCCATCGAGTGTGTGACCAACAGCAGTGGCAGCACAGGAGAACACCGCGTGACCGTGCGTTATGGGCCCAGCGAGCGCCATCTCCACGGCAACATGTACCACTACACGCCAAACCCCAACATCACACAGGCCGCCCCCTCCAAGAGCTTTCTCAGGTGTGTGTGTGTGTGTGCGCACGCATTTGTGTGTGTGCGTTTGTGTTTGTGTGGAAGAGGTAAAGTTGAAGTATTTTTCCAGTTAAGTTTGACTAATGTGTACACACTGGAAGTATTAAGTGAGATTGTACAGCATGTTGTCATGCTCCATGAACTGAAAACATTTCCATGTTGGTTGGTTGTCTGTCAATATACAGGTGCTGGTTATATAATTATTATATAATGAAAAAGTTGATTTATTTAAGCAGTTCCATTCAAAAAGTGAAACGTGTATAATGTATTCATTCATTTCGCACAGACTGACATTTCAAGTGTATATTTCTTTTAATATACATGATTATAACTGACAACTAATGAAACCCCAAATTCAGTATCTCAGAAAATTGGAATATTGTGGAAAGGTTCAATATTGAAGACACCTGGTGCCACACTCTAATCAGCTAATAAACACCTGCAAAGGCCTTTAAATGGTCCCTGAGTCTACTTCAGTATTCTACACAATCATGGGAAAGACTGCTGTCCAGTTGTCCAAAACAATGACCATTGACACCTTGAACAGGGAGGGCAAGGCACAAAAGGTCATTGCTAAACAGACTGGCTGTTCCCAGAGCTCTGTGTCCAAGCACATTAATAGAGAGGCGAAGAGAAGGAAGAGATGTGGTAGAAACAAGTGTCAGTGCTTCAAGAGCCACCACGCAGCAAACATGTGCAAGACATGGGTCTCAGCTGTCACGTTCCTTGTGTCAAGCCACTCTTGAACAAGAGACAGCGTCAGAAGCATCTCGTCTGGGCTAAAGACAAAAAGGACTGGACTGCTGCTGAGTGGTCCAAAGTTATGTTCTCTGATTAAAGTAAATTTTGCATGTCTTTTGGAAGTCAAGGTCCCAGAGTGTGTGCTTGCATGTGTGTGTGTGTTTTATGACACGTCATGTCCTTCTGTCAGTGGCGGGCGAGTGATCTATGTGAGCGGCCATAATCTGGACGTGGTCCAGGAGCCCCATATCCTGGTGACCATCTACCCAGCCGAGTCTGGCCCTCACCAGAGGAGGAAGAGGAGGGGGAAGAGGAGCAGCCACGCTGCGGGTCTCCTCAGCCCAGACCAGGAGGACAATCTGCTGGGAAGGCACCGACGGATCATTCCGGAACCCGACTGTCCCAAGGGCGTCCTCTGCTCGGCGAAACGGGTCAGTCTTTGCTTCATCGCTGGGATTATGCTTGTAATAGGCAGTAATTACAGTCTGGGCCTACAACAGGCCACCTGTGGATAGCACATTCACAAAGCATTCCTTTTCACAAGAAACCAACGTGAAGCTATTTAAATACATAAATGAAGGTGTATTTAAGACCCATGTTTTGGTGTTGAGAAGATCAGCTCATGGATATGCCTCTCTACTTCCTCTCCTCCACCTTGAACCTTCTTCTTGTTCTTGTTGTTCTTCATTATTTTCATTATGTGCATCTGGTCTTCTTTCTGTAATGTGTTCTTCATCTTCTCGTTCTCCCCCTCCTCTGTCTTTCAGTACATGGAGCGCTGTGAGCCCAACACCACATCGCTGCTGCTGTGCAGGACTCCTGCGGTGGACGCCTACGCCCGTGGGGGTCGCGTTCAGGTGGAGTTCCTCCTGGACAACCTGCGCTTCGACTTCCAGAGGGTGACGTTGACCCCCTTCGTCTACGAGCTGAACCCCACACTCAGGCCCCTGAACCAGCACGACCCCAGCAAGCCCTTCCGCTATAAGCCCGGCAGCGTCATCTCTGTGGAGGTCAGTACTGAGGGATGACGCCTGGGTGGGTCTGGGTGATGCAGAAGGCATCTGAGGACCTTTACACAGTGCAAATGCATATCTAGCTACTTCATGCAGGCAGTGTTTCATTTTAAGATGCTTTCATCCCTAAAGCACTGTAAATAGTAACAGCTGTACATTGTAAACAATGTAAACAGCTAATGTTTTACTTCTCTTTAGCATTACTTGATGAGTTGTCATCAGGTTTAGTTGAGGCATATACAGTAAAGTTCAGGCATGTGCTTAGAAGTAGAAGTTACAGTAGAAGTAGAAGTTACAGTAGCAGTTGTTTACTAGGTATGCATGTGTAAATTGTCAAATGACATGTTTAGAGAGACAGATCTTAAAGTTACAAACACGTGATCCATCTAATTACCATTGCTGCCCACCTCCCGACATCTCTGCAGGGGGAGAATTTGGACCTAGCTATCTTCAAGGAGGAGGTGGTGGCGATGATCGGGGAGGGGGCGTGTGCGGTGAAGACACTGACCCAGAACCACCTGTACTGTGAGCCGCCCCCCCAGCAGCCCTCCCCCGGCCCGGGCCGTAGACGAGAGGGGGCCGACGCCCTGCCGGAGTTCACGGTGAGTTCACGGCCCTGCTGCCCATCACACAAGACAGACAAAACTATTACGGCTTATTACTTTTTTATTTATTATCTCTTAAGTAAGACTTTTTACTAATTTGTATTTGTATCATGCATTTTCATTCACAGGGCAGCTCACTATGCTTTACACAGAAATTAGAAATACTGTACGCACAAAATAAACACAAGATGATGATAAGATAAAATGAGCTTTTATTGTCTCTTTAAAATACAAATTTGAATATAGAATATAGAACACAATAGAGAAGAGACATCGGCTTTACCTTTCCACAGGTGTCTACAAAATGGCTTTTTTCCTCTCACTGAATGAATTGTTAGACCAATTTTTTTTCTTTGCTGTGTGAATGTTGCTTATTGGCAGCGTAAAAAAATAGTTTTAATCCTCCATCCTTTCCTTCTCCTTCCCACCCCCAGGTGCAGATGGGCAACCTGAACTTCTCACTGGGCAGGGTGCAGTACGACACCCACAGCCAGTCCACCTTCCCCCTGGAGGCCAAGATTGGAGTCGGGGTGGGGGCCTCCATAGTGGCCCTCATAGTCTTCATCATCGTCCTCATATACAGGTACGACTGGCCACAGAAACCAGAGTAGACGCAGGGTAAACAAAAGAGAGAGTTGGTGTTTAACTTAGAATACTAATTTTTATTGGGTGAGCCTGTATAGTTACATTACATTACATTACACTGCATTACACTTAGCAGACGCTTTTATGCAAAGCGACTTACAAAAAAGAAGACTTACAAGCTTTTTAGACGTGGAAAGGGATGTTGCTGTTCTTGTAGCAACTGGTAGGTTGTTCCACCATTTTTGCTGTTTCACCAGTTCTGCTGTAGAACCTGGAGCAGTTACCGCATGTAGGCCTACGTACAGTTGAGGCATATAAAGAAAATTCACTAATTGGTAATATACAGTAGATCACAAGCCCATTAGAAGCAACATAATCCCCTGAACCTTTACATGGGGATTTAGTGTTGTTGCTCTTTCTGGTGTGAATTACTCTCAATCACAGGAGCTCTTTCAGCCTCAGGGCTCCATCTGGATCCTATTGTCCTCAGTAGTAGGCCAAGGTTGAGAGAATTAGATGTCGCCTCTCTTTTATTTGAAACTCGCCCCCCTCCCCCTAATATCTGTATCTCTCTCTCTGCGGTGTGTGTGTGTGTGTGTGTGTGTGTGTGTGTGTGTGTGACAGGAGGAAGAGCAAACAGGCCCTGAGGGATTATAAGAAGGTCCAGATCCAGCTGGAGAACCTGGAGACGAGCGTGCGTGACCGCTGCAAGAAAGAGTTCACGGGTAAGAAAGGAGGGGGTGAGGGAAGGGGTTGGGGGTTGGGAGGGTCGGGGGTGCTTGACGAGCAGAAATGAGAAAAGGGGAGCTCGAGACGAGGGAGGAATGTTTTTGATAAGAGGTCCAGATGAAAGAAAGCGACGCCAAAGAAAAATGGAAGGGGGTGAGGAGAACATTTAAAAGACTGCTAAAGAGCAGTGATTAAACTTGGAGCACTCCCCTCGGTGCAAACGTTATTTGTGTGTCTTTGTGGATGTGGGGGGATCGGTTTTATTTTCATAAAAATGTCATGTCTCACTGATACGGCACACTTATTAATCCCCCACAAAAGACCGGTGTAGTTTACACTTGACCCAAGGGGCCAGCTGCCTGCAACTGCCTGTAACTTGAAGCACAGAGTTGCTAGTTCTGGAGTGAGCAGACATCTTTTTAAACTTTTCACACACGACTAGGGCTGACGGCAAACAATCGATTAGTCGTTGGTCGACCAAAAAAATATTAGCCGACTAAAATTCTATTGGTCGATTGGTCGGAGGGAAAAAAACGCATCTTTTCCAAGGGCTGAAGGGCTTTTAATTTGACGAGTATGATGGAGGAAGTCGTCGTGCCAGTAATTTACTGTTGGCATTTTCTTGACGGCATACACCATGGGCCCTATTTTGCCGCGGCGCATTGTGCATTCGCGACATGCGCATGCTGTCATTGCTATTCTGTGCCAGCGCAATGTTCATTTTTTCAAGCAAAAAATCACGTTGTCTAGATAGCAGATGACATTGCGCCGTGACGGGCGGTCAGCGAAAAGAAGAGGTGTGGTCTGGCGCAAAGCGCACCAGATGCTATTATGAGGACGTATAAACCATTTGCGCTTTTGATTAATAAAAAGGTGCTTTTTCGTCACTGGCGCATTGTTGAAAAGCTATTTTAGAGGCGCACAACGCTTTGAACCCCGATGTACCTGCTGCTGCGCCAGAGAGGCGAGCTGAACTGGCAGAAAAGTTGCAACATGTATAGCCTGTATAGCTATGTATTTGTATGTTTTAGTAAGCAAACATGCACAAATAATGAGAATATAGCACTGTTGTGCAGTTTATAGCAATGTTCTGCAGTTTATTTACAATTTCTTTTGTCGTTTTAAATAAACAGCGGTTGCAATGTTCTGCAGTTTATTTACGATTTATTTTGTCGTTTTAAATAAACAGCGTGGCAAGTTGTAAGAAATAATATGGACAAATCATCAAAAAGAAAACTAGTGGACTAATGGTTTGATGGACCTATACCTTCCGTTTATTTTTGATGTTTCCTTTGAGTTTAAGGCTTTGTTTCCCGTCTTCTAACGTTGTTGTACCGCTTTCGGCGCACAGCGCGTTGAACCCCGATGTACCTGCTGCTGCCGCAGAGAGGCGAGCTGAACTGGCAGAAAAGTTGCAACGTATATAGCCTGTATAGCCATGTATTTTTATGTTTTAATAAGCAAACAGGCACAAATAATTTTTCCTTTTAACTCCGACTGGGAGAACTAGGCATTCAACTGATTTTTATGTAGGTTAGTTAAGTTATGTAAATCAACCAGGAAACATTTTGTAGGCCTACATCACATATTTCAGGCAATCAGACAACATAACACAGGTTACCCTCGCCGTTAGTGGTAAATGCGCAGAGAGACGGCCGCCTCGCAGTTGTGTAGCCCATCACGTTATTTCGTTTTTTTTTTTTTTTTTTTTTTTTTTTTTTTTTTGGAGGGGACGGGGCGATTAATCGATTAGTCGGAGTGAATGCACGACCACTGGTCGACCAAGAAAATCCTTGGTCGAGGACAGCCCTACACACGACCCTTCCACATGGACACACACACACACACACACACGCGCACTCGTGCACACACACACACACACACACACACACACACACACACACACATCCACCTGTCTTGGCTTGTGTGTTAAGAGGTCACGACCTTTGACCCGACCCCTCTCTTTGCTCCCCCCCCTTTTCCACAGACCTGATGACGGAGATGATGGACATGTCCAGCGACCTGGTAGGGTCGGGCATTCCCTTCCTGGACTACCGGATGTACGCTGAGCGGATCTTTTTCCCCGGCCACCGCGAGTCCCCTCTGCGGAGGGACCTGGACGTGCAGGAGTGTCGCCGGGCAACCGTGGAACAGGGCCTGGTGCAGCTCTCCAACCTGCTCAACAGCAAGCTCTTCCTCACCAAGGTAACGCAGCGGTGTTGCCATGGCGACCCCGGGGGGAGGGGGGTGTGGGGTTATTGTTAGCTTTGAGCACAGCATGTGCTAGCCGTGTGGCGTAAGAGCTCAAGCTGGCTCTGTGTGACACAAGCAGGAACTGGTGAGATGGCAGGGAGCTGTGAGATCGGGCAATTAATGAATAGGCATATTTTTCTCTTTCTCTCAGTCTCTTTTATTCTCTTGTTGCGATCTCTCTCTCTTACAGACGTACACGCAGACGCACAAAGACACACAAACACACACACACATACACATTATGTATCGTTCTCACAATCTCCCGTACACAAACACAAATAAACACACACACACACACACACACACACACATACACACTGTGTATATGTCTCTCTCTCTCACACACACACTCTCTCACTCTCTCTCACTCTCCCAAACACAAATACACACACTACACTGTGTATGTTTCTCTCTCTTTCCCTCTCTCTCTCTCTCTCTCTCTCTCACCCTTCTGTATACAAATACACGCACACAATGTATATGTCTCTCTATCTCTCTCTCACACTCTCCCAAACACACACACACACACACACACACACACACACACACACACACACACACACACACACAGTGTGCATGTCTCTCGCACTTTCTTACTCTCCCAAGCACAAATACACACAGACACACACCACACTTTTTTGTCTGCCTGTCTCTCTCCCTCCCTCCCTCTCTCTCTCTCTCTCTCTCTCTCTCTCCCTCTCCCTCACGCACATACTACTGACAAAATCATTCCATCTCTCTGATGTAATTCTTTTTTTTTACTTGAAGACTGGCTATTACTCCTGGCTAATTATTAACTGTCATCCTCCTATCCACCCCTGCAGTTCATCCACACACTGGAGAGTCAGCGCACGTTCTCGCCACGCGACCGGGCGTACGTGGCCTCGCTCCTGACTGTGGCCCTGCACGGCAAGCTGGAGTACTTCACCGACATCCTCAAAACACTCCTCAACGACCTGGTGGAGCAGTACGTGGCCAAGAACCCCAAACTCATGCTGAGGAGGTAAGGAGACAGAGATAGTATATTTATGTTTGTGTAGCAGGAGGGATGAATGCCTGAAAAATAGCAATCTGTGTGTGTGTGAGTGTGTGTGAGAGTGTGTGTGTGTGAGAGTGTGTGTGTGTGAGAGTGTGTGTGTGAGAGAGTGTGTGTGTGAGAGAGTGTGTGTGTGAGAGAGTGTGTGTGTGAGAGAGTGTGTGTGTGTGAGAGTGTGTGTGTTTGAGAGTGTGTGTGTGTGAGAGTGTGTGTGTGTGAGAGTGTGTGTGTGTGAGAGTGTGTGTGTGTGAGAGTGTGTGTGTGTGTGAGTGTGTGTGTGTGTGCATGTGTAAGTGTATGTGTATGTGCCAGTGTAAGTGTGTGTGTAAGTGTCTGCGCGTGTGTAAGTGTGTGTGCATATGTATTTTCAAATGAGCTAGGAGACATTGCTATACATGACACATTGCAGTGTGTATCATGATTACAACAAGCAAGCCCATGTTGTTGCTCCCGCTGTGCTGGTGTTAAAAAGTCTCAGCAGTTTTTTTTTTTTCAGTCTTGTCAGACAACTTTCATCTCTCTGCCCTTGGATCTCACTTGAGCCCCCCCGCTGTACACACCCAAGGCCCCTCTGACTATTTTATCCCCTCTTTTTTTTCCCCTTGTCTGGCAGGACGGAGACGGTCGTGGAGAAACTGCTGACAAACTGGATGTCCATCTGCCTCTACGCGTTCCTCAGGGTGAGATTGGGCTCGGCGGGAAGCGTGGAAATTAGCCAGAACATTATAGTCCCTGCTAGAAACCGTAGCCGTAACTCAGCCGGGACGGAGGCCATCTTTTTTTTAGGCTCGCAAACAGCTGCCTAAGTGGCCCATCTGCTCGTGCAGTTAAGAACCAATAATCATAACGCTGAAAATGTGACGGATGGCTCCAGTGTGTGCTCTTCATGCCTGCTAGGAAAATGTGTTGCTGCCAGAGAGTTCTTGCTTGTTTTTTCTCTCTCTCCCTCTCCTGTCTGTAATGTGTTCTACTTGCGCCTCTGCTCTGCTCTCTCTCTCTCTCTTTCTCTCTGTCTCTGTCTTCGTCTCTGTCTCTCTCTCTCTCTCTCTCTCTCTCTGTTGCTTACTCCTGTCCACATGTTCTCGGTCGGTCGGTCGGTCGGTCTGTCTGTCTGTCTCTCTCTTTCTCTCTGTCTCTGTCTCTCTCTCTCCTTCTCCTCACTTACTCCTGTCTGTGTATTTTTTTCTCTTTCTTGCTCTCTCTATCTCTTTCTCCTTGCTTACTTCTGTCTTTGTGTTCTCTCTCACTCTGTGTCTCTGTCTCTCTCTCTCTTTCCTTCTTGTCACTTACTCCTGTCTGTTTTTTTTTTTCTCCCTCCCTCCCTCCCTCCCTCTCTCCCTCTCTGTTGCTCACTCCTGTCTGTCTGTGCTGTTTCCGGTGTGTTCCCCCACAGGACTCTGCTGGCGAGTCCCTCTACATGCTCTTCAGGGCCATTAAGCACCAGGTGGACAAGGGACCCGTGGACGCGGTGACAGGCAAAGCCAAGTACACCCTCAACGACAACCGGCTACTCCGCGAGGACGTGGAGTATCGCACCTTGGTAAGTGGCTCCTCACGTGTGCAGCATGGGATTTTTTTTTAACTAACGCTTTATTTTAATGCAGTGTTTTTCAAAATGTGGTCCACGAACCACTGGTGGTCCACAAAGAAAAATCGCAAGTGGTCCACGAGCAGATGTGTTAAAAATATACAATTAATAATAATTAATATATAATAAATAATATATATGTGATCATTTATCCAAGTTTCTTAAACTGCTTCTGTGCAGTGTGTTTTTCATCTTCATGCCATTCCCCAATCAGGCGAGCAGTGATGCTGCACTAACTCATGCTTTTACATAGCCCTCTGATGGGCGGGAGTGGTCCTTGAGGTTTTTTTTACGAAGGGAAGTGGTCTTTGGTCTCAAAACCTTTGGGAAACATTGTTTTAATAGTCCTTTTTCAGTGTATCTACATGTAACAACATGTAGACGTTATGTACTTGCCCTAAAATAACCTAACACTAACCGTTACCCTAACTCTTACCCTAATGTCAATGTGTAAGTACATGATGTTACATGTTGTTATACTCTTTGTTGCTCTGTAAATCATTATGTAAACCATAATGTAGATGGGTAATAGAGACTGTTAAAATAAAGTGAATCTTTCTTTTTTAATAACTTGTGTGTAGTCTGTGCTACAATAAATCGTGCTGAGTATCACACCTTAAAGAACTCGAGGTTAGTTCGGCCATAAAGAATAGTTTGGAAAGTATGTGTGCAAGAATGTATAAATTTGAGTAGTTACCTTAGCTGTGGAAAGTTACTCTCCGGTAAGGAATCGTTTGAGAACTCAAGCAGAGACATTTCCATTTGGTCAATTGCATTAACAAAATAATAAATCAATTTTAATTCAGTTCTCCTAATTCACCTTCTGCCTGCCTCTGCCTCTGCCTCACCCTCTCTGCCTCTCTGTGTTTCTCCACCCCTCCCAGACGATGAATGTATTAATGCAGGGTGTTGGGACAAACGAGGCCCAGCCTGTCCCTGCCAAAGTGCTGGACTGTGACACCATCACCCAGGTGAAGGAGAAGATCCTGGACCAGGTCTACAAGGGCACGTCCTTCTCCCACCGGCCCCACTCGGACTCTCTCGACCTGGGTGAGCTCGGTTGGGCCATGGCCCCCGTTTTTAAAAGTGCATGTCGGCAGATCACCTGTAAATCTGTGTAGACCCACATACATGAAATGTTACGGTGTGTTTGTCAGTCAGCTTTATTGTCAAAAGAGATATGTACATGTTGCACACACAGAATTTGAAATTGCAGTGCTCTTTAGGCCCACAGTGAACATTAAATATCTTACAAACATGACAAAACATAACAAAAGACATTTGATTGATTTTTATAAATTGTGACAGGGACAGTGTACAACAAAACATTAACATTTTGGAAAGATGTATTGTAGCATGTTTCTTAGCAAAGATATGGCTCCTGTAGTACCTGGACAGGTAGTGAATCAACATAATGTGTTTTTTACGCTGTTTCCTTTCAGAGTGGCGGTCGGGTGTAGCGGGTCACCTGATCCTCTCGGATGAAGACCTGACGTCTGTGGTACAGGGGAACTGGAAGCGTCTTAACACACTCCAGCATTATAAGGTGTGGTATGGGGTTGGCATGATGGCGTCATTAACACACTGACTACAGCAGGGTGTAGTACAGGCAGTGTTGGGTTAGCCTGGTAAACCAGCCCCTCGAATTTTGCTTCATTTTGTACAGAGAGTCTGGCTGTGCTGTATTGAGAAACGTACAGTATTTCTTCCTGTAGGTGCGGACTCTACTGAAATTTTAAAAAGATTGGATCTGCCTTTACCCAAACATTACCAGGCCAGTCTTGGGTAACCTGGCTTCAGAATTTACAATCCCACACCCACTGTTTGTTCCAGCCATTTGCTGCAGCAGTTAATTAGTGAAATCTCCTGGTTCTACTTGTGCCGTGTGTGCACTTAAAACAGACGATTTCACTAAGTAAGGATAGGATTGTTATGATACTACAATTTGATACCTAGAAAAACTTGATACAAGATACCACTTTCGACACCACAGAGGGAATATGTTTATACGAAGCTGTTTTTAAGTAACATAAAGTGACATACTGTAACTTAATACAGAGATGGGAAACCCAGGCTTTATTGAATAGAAGTTCTGCCAGGTATTGTCTCTGCCTGTGCCCATAACACTGCACTGTTGATATCGATACTGTTCCAGATGAGTATCTTATCCCAATAGCAATTTTTAGCATCTGTTATTCGATAGAGTATTATTTTTTTGACAGCCATAGTTTGGTGTCACACTGTGAACCAGAGTTCACTGGCATAGCTCACAGTGCTTAGCAGGCTAATACCTTCTTAGAAAGTGTGTCAACCTCAGCATCGCTAGACTACGTGGCATTTTGAAAACAGTGTGTGCTGTGTTCCCTGTGTGTGTGCTTGTGTGTGTCTGTGTGTGTGCTTGTGTGTGTCTTTGTGTGTGCTTGTGTGTGTGGTGTGTGCGCCTACTGCTGTGAATACACTGCCTCCTGTGACAGCACAGGGAACTTTTGCGTTTTGATGTAATGCACATGGTGAAGATCTCATGTGTCGGATACAGAAGTGCTGCACCAAGCTTTTTTTGCAGTGTGTGTGTGTGTGTGTGTGTGTGTGCGCGCTGCTTCCTGTGACGGCACGGAGAACATGTAGGTCTGATGTAATGCACGATGAGAGGTTCTCGTGCGTGTGTGTCGCATGGGAGAAGTGCGCGCAGCTTCCTGTCCTGTGCTGACCTCCCGTCTGCTCTCGTTAGGTTCCAGACGGAGCTACAGTGGCCCTGGTCCCCCGGCACAGCAAACACATCCATCACGACAACCACGATTACGTGGCCGGAGAGAGTAAGTATTGAGATCATCTGCACACACAGATGCATATGCAGGCACACACACACACACACACACACACACACACACACACACACACACACACACACACACACACACACACACACACACACACACACACACACACACACACACACACACACACACACTCACACTCACACTCACACTCACACTCACACACACACACTCACACACACTCACACACACTCACACAGACTGTTTTAGTGCTGTTTCAGATTTGAATTGCAATTCTTTTTCCTGTTTGCTACTTTAGTTAAAAATACCACTGAAATACAAGAATGAAATCAAAATTCAGTCGATTTTGGTAAATTTTGAATTCTTCCCCACTTTAGACCTGCGTGCATGGAATGTATATGTGTGTGCAGACACACACACAGAAAAACACAGAGAGACACAGAAACATACACACACAAACAAACACACACAAACAAACACACACACATGTTGCCTGGACTACGCCCCCCCTCACCCCCACCCTAACCTGTGTGCCACTGCTCCCTGGCTGACTCTTGTGTGTGTGTGTGTGTGTCCCCTCCCTGAGCAGAGACCCCGATGCTGGAGGATGCGGACGAGGGGGGGGTGCGGCTCTGGCACCTGGTGAAGGCCAGCGAGGAGCCCGAGCTCCCCAAGCACCGGAGGGGCAGCCTGAGGGAGAGAGAGAGGGCCAAGGCCATCCCAGAGATCTACCTCACACGCCTGCTCTCCATGAAGGTAACACACACACACACACACACACACACACACACACACACACACACACACACACACACACACAGGGCCAAAGCCATCCCAGAGATCTACCTCACACGCCTGCTCTCCATGAAGGTAACACACACACACACACACACACACACACACACACACACACACACACACAGGGCCAAAGCCATCCCAGAGATCTACCTCACACGCCTGCTCTCCATGAAGCTAACACACACACACACACACACACACATGCACATACATGACACACACACACACACACACACACACACACACACACACACACACACACACACACACACAGGGCCAAAGCCATCCCAGAGATCTACCTCACACGCCTGCTCTCCATGAAGGTAACACACACACACACACACACACACACACACACAGGGCCAAAGCCATCCCAGAGATCTACCTCACACGCCTGCTCTCCATGAAGCTAACACACACACACACACACATGCACATACATGACACACACACACACACACACACACACACACACACACACACACACACACATAGTCACAGACACATGAAGGGGTAGCCTGAGGGAGAGAGAGAGGGCCAAGGCCATCCCGGAGATCTACCTCACACGCCTGCTCTCCATGAAGGTAACACACACACACACACACACACACACACACACACACACACACACACACACAGGGCCAAAGCCATCCCAGAGATCTACCTCACACGCCTGCTCTCCATGAAGGTAACACACACACACACACACACACACACACACACACACACACACACACACACACACACACACACAGGGCCAAAGCCATCCCAGAGATCTACCTCACACGCCTGCTCTCCATGAAGCTAACACACACACACACACACACACACATGCACATACATGACACACACACACACACACACACACACACACACACACACACACATAGTCACAGACACATGAAGGGGTAGCCTGAGGGAGAGAGAGAGGGCCAAGGCCATCCCGGAGATCTACCTCACACGCCTGCTCTCCATGAAGGTAACACACACACACACTACACACACCACACACACACATACACACTACACACACCACACACCACACACACACATGTAGAGGTAGCCTGGGGGAGAGAGAGAGGACCAAGGCCAATCTTGAGATTTACTTCATGCACCTGCTTTTCATGATATACACACACACACACACACAGGGGTAGCCTTCGGGGGGAGAAAGAAGGCCAAGGCCAATTTCGAGATTTACCTCGCGTACCTGTTTACCATAAAGGTCACACACACACACACACATACTTTTTGAGTTAAAATGTCAGCTAAGCTACAGTAACATATATTGTACTCCCTCTCTGTACACGTGTGTGTGTCTGTAGGGAACACTCCAGAAGTTTGTGGACGACCTATTCCAAGTCATCCTCAGCACCAGCCGCCCCGTCCCTCTGGCCGTCAAGTACTTCTTTGACCTGCTGGACGACCAGGCCGCTCACCACGGGATCTCGGACTCCGAGACCATCCACATCTGGAAAACCAACAGGTGAGGAAGGAGAGGATAAGACTCAACAACTCCTAAAGCCAAAACCCTGACTGCAGTTGCTTCAGTGTCGTTTTGTTGGTGTCGTGTTTTGTTGGTAGAGTAACTAAATAATAGCACTACAATAATGTTCTGTGTGTGCATGCAACTTTTAGTTCAAGAATCCTTGGGTATCTTGAAAGGCAGTATAAAATTGTGATATGTTACTAATTACTACCCATATTATTATTATTATTAGTGCTATTATTACTTTTATTTTTTATTATTATTATTATTGTTATTATTAGTAGTAGTAGTAGTAAGAGTAGTGTTGTACTAGTAATAAGATTGGTATGTACTTTTAACTCAGAAATTTTGGAAAAATCTGAACAATAGTTTGGAAGGAGAGAAAGATAACTGTTTGTGTGTGTTTTCTTTGCCACACCCTCCACCAACCAGTCTGCCTCTGCGGTTCTGGATCAACATCGTGAAGAACCCCATGTTCATCTTTGACGTCCAGGCGTCGGACAATGTGGATGCCGTGCTGTCAGTCATCGCCCAGACCTTCATGGACTCCTGCACCATCGCCGAGCACAAACTGGGCAGGGTGAGAGAGGGCGGAGGGAGGGAGGGAGAGAGGGAGAGAGAGAGAGGAAAGGAAAGGAAGGAAGAGGGGGAAAGAGGGATGTGAGAATTAGTGGGGAGAGGTGTGAAGAAGCACGCGTGCCAAAGCTGGGGTGATTCGGGGGTGGGGTGGGTTTTGAGAGGTTTGGGGTGGGGGGGTGGGGGGGGGGGGTAGGGTTGGCAGAGGTGTCGAGAGAGCACATGTATAAAAAGTGTGTTGGGGGGAGGGGAGGGGGGGGGCATTTCAGATGAGTGTATGGAAACATTTGCACTCACTCCTCTCTCTGTCTCTCTCTACCCCCCCCTCCCCCTCCTTATCCTCATCTTTTTCTTTACAACACTCTGCTTAATAGGACTCGCCCATCAACAAACTGCTGTATGCCAGAGATATCCCGCGGTACAGGCAGATGGTGGAGAGGTGAGAAACACAGACACACACACACACACACACACACACAGTCTCTGTCTCTCTCTCTCTCTCTCTCTCTCACACAAACAGACACACACACACACACACACACACAGGTTTTTTACAGCCCCCATAGCCCTTTGATTTATACACTCCTAGCATTCTTCTGTGCGAAGCATTAGATTTTCTCCAGACACTCTGGACTGTCACAGATGGCTCCCTCCAGCCAGACTGCAGTATGATGAAAGGCAAACACACAGATCCCAGCCCGTGACCCCTTTCAGTGGAAGGCCTCACTCCAGTGCCTTGGTGATGTTCCATGCACCGAGCTCTCCAGCCACTCATCATTGTTATTATTACAAGTGTGTCTTTTGTCCTCTCTCCCCTCCCGTAAGGTACTACGCCGATATCAGACAAACCATCTCCGCCAGTGACCAGGAGATGAACTCTGCCTTGGCTGAGCTTTCTAGGGTAGGTTTCCTCACAGCGCAGTTATTACAGTAGCTCTTATGCTGTTAACCGTTTTGTTTCCAGATACATTCTCTCCTGTGTTTTTTAATTAAAATGTTTTGTGAAATGCCATTAAACGTGTATGATTTGTTAAAGTAAAAATGTGATGTTTTCTTCTCGCCAAGAATTACTCAGGGGAGCTGAATTACCTGGTGGCTCTCCATGAGCTGTACAAGTACATCAACAAATACTACGATCAGGTGAGAACAGACCATAAACAGGTGCTCAAGGGTGCGCATATGGAGACGCATGGCCTTTCCTTGTTGATTTATCCATGCACAGTGCTTTGGTCACATATGGCACTCCTGATGCATTACCACTTCTCAAGCCCTCAGATGTTCTTTTATCAAAGTCAAAGGCATCTTTATTGTCAAAAACCATATGTACAGGTTGCACACACAGAATTTGAAATTGCAGCGCTCCCTAGGCCCACAGTGAACATTGAATATCTTATAAACAAGACAATAAAACATGATGACAAAACATAATATAGACATATCAAAAAGTACAATAGTCTTGTATATAATACAAATACGTAAAACACACAATGTGTAGTGTAATAAAGCTCAAATGATTCTTAACTTCAGCCAGTTCTTTATTGATGCCAGTTCTAAGTCATAATGTGTACTGGCTTTTACATAATAATCTGGCCTAACTAATGGGACTAATCACTGTGTATTGCCATTAGGGTAGGAGTGAAGCAGGTTTGCGTAGGTTAAGGTGCTTTTTCCCTTGCTTCTCATCATGGGCAGGCACTGCTTTTCAGATAGTAATGTTGGTCACTTCACTGATGTCGTTCACTAATGTACAGGTTTGCTCCATATTGCTAATGTGCAATATCTACCTTAAAGGTACAATATTAATATTTGTAGCCTCTTTACACAGCCCTTTTACTATTTATTATGTCATTATTTTACATTTATTATGTATGTTATTGTCTTTTCTTTGGTTTTACCATGCTTTTTTACTTGACACTTTTACCTTGCACCTTAGTGGCTTTTGCGGTCGAATTTTGTTGCACAGGCAGCTATTGAATGACAATAAACGTTTTGAATCTTGTAATGGTTGCACAGCGGTAACAATGTCCGTCAATATCCCTCTTGCATTTGTTCCCAGATCATCGGAGCTCTGGAGGAGGACACCACGGCTCAGAAGATGCAGCTGGGCTACAGACTCCAGCAGATAGCGGCCGCTGTCGAAAACAAAGTCACGGACTTGTGACCAAGGGGGGCACGAGCGCAGCCGTGATGTGACTGAGAAAAGAGAGGAAGAGAAAAAAAAAACGTTGGGAAAATGGACAAGCGGGACATACGACACTACAGGACACTACAAACCCCCCCCCTCCCATGAGTGGGGGGTTGGGGTCTAAGCAGGGGCTCCGTTGAGTTTCTTGCTGGAAAAAAAAACAAAAAAAACATTGAGGAGGCAGGTGTGAATGAGTCGTTTGAACTTGTACTGCCTTGTGTGTGTGTGTTGGGGGGAGGGGGCTCATTCTTTTGATGACAAAGGCTGATGGAGCGGGCGAGCGTTTGTGTATTGCTTCACGGAAGTTCTCACATTCCATGATGTCCAAGTGCAGAGTGGCTTGTGCGGACACACTGAGTTTGTCAACGAGGGAGGACACCAAACATGGCTGATCCTGAAATAATTCACAAATGCTGTTTGGGAAGCGACCCAAGTTGAAAAACGCTTCAAAGCAAGCGGTCAAACACAGAACACTTGGCCTCTTGGACGGTGAAGTTGGCACTGTGGGGTGAACGCAGACATTTTTCCTTTACAGAAGAGATGGACAGTGCTACAGACAGGATGCCTCCGCTGTGGCTAGAGACTATATGTGGTAGCAATGGGACTGGTGCGCACCCACGCTTTCCTTTCACCTGACACTGCACAGGACACCACACACTACGCACGCTCACACTGTTGCCCTTGCATCTGTGCGTCTGTGTGTATGTGTTTGTGTGTGTGTGTGTGCATGTGTGTTTGTGTCTCTGTCAAGAAAGCCTGTGATTATACCCTCAACCACTTCTGGAGAGGACACAAAGCTACGGAATGTTTTTTGACCATCTCCCCCCCCCTTTTTTTTTGGGAGCAGCGTGATTGGATGAAGTATGGAGTATGTCCCAAAAGCGCTGACTGTGGACCACAGTGCTGTTGACGTGGGCAGAGTTTGTCTCTTGTGGCTAAGAGGGATGATCTGGCCAAGAAAAGAGTAAAAACAGAGTTGTATGTTACATCATCCTGGTGTCAAGCAACACACTTTTCCTGTCTTTCTCTACCTCTCCCTTTCTATTTGTGTGTGTGTGTGTGTGTGTGTGTGTGTGGCCACACATTCATATGCTTTTCAGCTCCTGTCACACCAAGGATGTACAATTCTGAAATAAGAAACCTGCATTTTGGGCATTAGTTGTGTATACTTCTTCCACTTTTTTTCTGAAAATCACTGGCAAGCAAAAGAAATGAAACAAGCATAAATTATGATCCCTCAATGTTTTAATTATTTATTTATGTTTTAATGATTAAACCTTCTCCCTCTCCCTTCATCACCCACCATATCTATCAATCTGCACATATCCGTCCACAGTACAGCTGAAAAGATGTTGGTTGTTTTTGAAGGGGCCTGGCCATATATAAACAATGTTTTTTTTTTCATGTGGTACCATAAAAGGTTAAAAGCATTTCACTTTGGTCTGTGCCATAAGCCTTCAATGTTACTGTATGTATATAACAGAAGATAAGAGGCTGTGAAACAAATTGCCGTAAAACCTATCAGTGTTAAAACCAATGGTGCATTTGATAGATGGTTTAATGCTTCACTGTGGAGTCTTTAATTTCTGTCCTTTTTATTCTTGTATTATTTCTTTAGCTTCGCTGATACTGTTGTTAAGAGTCACTGTAAGGATGGTTATTCTGAGAGATAAACTACCCTCTGGAACCGACGAATCATCCGAAGTCATTGTCATATGGTGTGGTTTTAAAATGTATTTTAACATTCCTCAACGTGGTTCCAGAATTAGACCAATCGAGTGATCATGTGTGACTTTTTTTAATCATTTGTGTTGTACGGTACTTACCATATGAGATCACTGTCTTGTAACTAGGGACTCGAATGTTGCTGGGTAAAAAAAATTATGCTGGTTTTGTGCTAATGTAGTTCTCTTTTTTGAACACACGAGGGCAGCAAAAACTGCAGTAATCAATGACTCAGATTGAATCAAAAGTGGAGGTTAAACTCACTGCTGTACTTACGCAACTGTAGTTACATCATGTCAGATTTAAATAAAAAAATAACTGTTTGACTATTCGGTAGTTCTTTTACACAATCTGACATCTGAAATGTATCTATCCACGTTTATCGTCAATGTGTGCGACAACACTAGGCTACACCACACGCGAATTAAGGTCTGATAAAAGGAAAATGCTTGTGTTGGACAAAGTGGCAGTGTGGAAATAAAGGTCACAATGGTTAACAACTGCACATCAGTTCTTGAGTAATTTCTCTGACAACCCGGTTTCAGTGATTGTAAGAATTGCTGAGTATGCTTAAAAGTAATCAATGACATGTCCATCTAAGACTGACCAACTGGTTAGGGTTGAATTATTGTTATGCTCATTAGGTTGTATAAATTCGTCAGTGTAGAGCAGGCTTGCTTTCACAGCATTTTCTTTTGTTAATATTCTTGTAAATATTGTTTTAACTGATCCTCAATGTAGCCCATTTACTTGTTTAATAAAATGTTAATACATGGATAAACGTGCTTTTTGTCTTATCTCTCTCTCTCTCTCTTTTTTTTTTAAGATCTATTTGTCATTGTTGTGCTAGTTTGTGAAGGCTCTCTGTAGGCCTGGTTTTTGAAGAAGCCTACTTTATTACATCTGACAATATGCGGCTAGTCCAGTAGGTCAGGGCTAGCCTGGTCAACCAGCCACTCGTACTTCACTTCGTTTTGTACAGGGGGTCTGGCGCTGGTATCATTCAGAGCGCCGGTTGTAGACAGAATCCGTCCTAGCCAAATCAGCACACAGAGCGAGTGTTCGTGAGCGGTAGTTGTTAGTTTACGGGAAGCTTCGTAACTTCCTTCACGTTAATGTTTGGGTAAAGGCAGATCCGATATTTTTAAATTTCAGCAGAGTCCACACCTCCAGGAAAACGTTTATCAATACATAGCCAGACCATACAGTCTATGAGCCAGATTCTCTGTACCAAACAAAATGAAGTACGAGGGGCTGGTTTACCATGCTAGGTCAAGTCAGGGCAGACAGGTCATACCTATATGTGTGATTTAAACTACACGGCAATGGTATGCCGAATTGTAAAGATCAGGTGGCTTAGACAACAGCAGCAATAATAAAATGGAGATTGCAAAATATTTTTCATCAAAGCTGTGAAGACCTTTTTTGGAGAGGGTTGTTTTGGTATCATATATAAAGAGAGAGAATTGGAATCTACAAAACCGGTGGGAAACTGTCTTTACATCTTGGTTTCATGCAGTTAAACAGCTGATTCTAATTAGCACACCTGTTAACCATTCTGAGAATTAGTGACATTAATTAGTGAAATAACCTATTTTAAATGCAGAGGTATAACCAAAAAGTGACACGACTTTTACTTTGCTTTCTAAAGCTGGATTTTACCAAAATGACAATAAAGATAAGCCATCGGCACGTCTGGGAACAGAGGAACACATCTCACCAGTAGGTTGTTCGGCGACGGATGTAAAATATTGTGACTATCCGTTACTGCAAACCCAAGGAAGTATCGCAGGATTTGTGCTCAAAATGGTAACGATAGTTAAAGTGCAGTGAACAGCTCACGCCCCACTGCGAATCAAGGAACACGGTTAGGAAGCCTGCAAATGATACCTTTTTTGGATCACAGAAAATTAACAGCTGCAGTCTACGCCTCAGAAAGCGGATAAAAACAGCTGCAGACGCAAGGACTACTGCTAGCGTTGCTAGCAAAATAAATTCAGTGGTGCTAGCCAACTAGCTAGCTACGCAGAATAGGTAAGCTAACTGACTAGCTACTGATGCTATACAACATGCACTGCATTAACTTTTAAATTAAATTTAAGCCGTAGAAATGCACCCGTGTCTTTTATTTTACACAGTGTGTACTAGTTTGGTATCCTAGTGTGCATGGTTATTTTCAAAGCTACGTTAACTAAAAGCTATTTTAGCCCAGCCAATTTGAATGAAATTGGTAAGGAATGCTAGCCAGCTAACGGTTCGCCACAGTAAATGTTAGACTGTTATAACTGTGTAGATACGTGGAAGCTGCACATGGTAGTTACATTGTTAAATGTGGATAGTTTGATGTAATATAGCTTTAATATGACATTGGTGGCTTGAACGTCATAATTTTACCTATTACAGTGATGGCTAACTGACGTTACAGGGCACGCGAATGGGTCGATCCCTGGATTGCTAACATCTGTAAGGTTATTAGAGACTGGACTTTTAGGATAACATTCTTTTAATAATTGCTGCCACAGCATCATGGGGTGATTTTTAGAGTTATTACCAGTTACAGTCTTCTCACTAGTTCAAATTGAATTTATTCATGTGTTGGTTCTGCAACTACATCGTCAAATCACAGACTTCTACGTGATAGCTGGATGTCAGTGTTTACCTCTGTATTGTTATTGGATGTACGTGAAGAGCAGAAACACAACGTAAGCAATTATACCACTGTCGGTAGCTCTACACCTTCAGTTTCCATACAATGACACACCATTCTTGTGACGAGGCTGTCCTAGCTGCCTTCAGTTCTGCGGCTTGAGCCGTACCCAGTTATTTGTAACGATGAAACAGGAGCATGAAATTAATTATTTGAATTGTACATCCAGCAATAAGTCATGGAGCCATCAGAGCAGTCTGCTGCAGACCCCGAGTCCCAGGAGGTCAACCCAGTCTACCTTCAGCAGCTGCGAGAACTGGACATTCCCGAGGAGGCCGCAAAGCAGGTAGACAAGTAGCCCAACTCAGAGAGACTGTTTTTAATAGAGCAAACAGGGCAAAAGTGTTTATCTGTTTGAGCAAAGTGATACGAAATGCTGACGTAACATTCTGCCAAATATGCTAACTTTTTATTTGTCACTTACACAGGTGCATAGGCAAAAATGTATAGTGACTGAAGACAGTACAAAATAAGTTATGCAATTGTAAGAGGGTAAAAAAAGAATGGATTAGAAATCTATATTATGTACAAGTTTAATGTAATGAGGATGAGTGAGACAGTGTAATGTAAAATGTAAGAACATGAATGTGTAAAATAAGGTATAGATGGCAAATATTTACATTTAGTCAAAGTCTGGTTTATTGTCAAACCATATGCACAAGTCATACACAGGGTTTTAAAATGACCATGTACAGTGTACACACTAAATATCTTGTAAGTATGACTGAACAAAATAAACATAACAATAACAGTGCAAAACAAAACGATATAAACATGGCAAACATAATGTAGACATAGGAAAGTACACGACAACTTGTATGTAATACAAACAAGTCGAACACCGTATGTGTTGAACGTAATCGCTCAAATGATGGCATTAAAGCAGCAGTGACATTGAGTTCCAGTGCAAGAAACTGTCATTGAAATTGACCACTCAGGAGAGATGGGCCAAGTTTCACCAGGTCTAGGACAATTAGGCTACAAATCTCCTTTTGTGTCATGCGCAAAAAACAGTGGAACAGTGGGGGGGGGGAACAGCATCAAGCCCAGCAGACCACATAGCAGCAGTGACATTCAGTTCTAGTGCAAGAAATGTGTCATTGAAATTTACCACTCAGGAGAGATGTGCCTAAGTTTCACCATGTCTGGGATTGCTGCCCTCCAAGCAGTTGACCTGGATTTTGTTTCCAGCCATATTAAGTGCTTCTGTAGAAAATGTGTGTTAAATACTACCATATTTTTACCTTTTTCATTTTTTTATCTTTCAGGCCCTGTTGCATACACGAAATGTGTCTGCAGAAGAGGCAGCCATGTACTACTTCAACAAGCTAGAGAATGAGGTGACATAGTCGATGCAGGTACACAATGATACAGCACTTCTTCGGCCTGTGTGCCAAGCATATTTCAATGTGTCCTGCCCCCTCTGCTTTCAGGAGGAAGGCGATGAAGATCTGATGTTCAAAATGGTGTTTGTAGTAAACATGGATCTATCAATGGGTGTCGGCAAGGTACTGGCCACCAGGGTTTTATTTTTTTTTAAATTCTAAGAAAAATGTTCCCTTCAGAAGTGCACAGTACTGTGTTTTAGAGACCAGTTTTGGCATCACAGCAAGCATTTCTTGCCCCAATTCAAATCTTCAAACGTCTGTAAGTTACTTGTGCACATTTGGAACAATATTTAACCTTAGCGGAGATCCAATGACTTGAGGCTGGGATGTAGCTTGTCACATATTAGGGTCTTATTATCCTCTATCTGGTCCATATGTAACATATCATAGATGTACTGATGGTGAGGTGGGTTTTTGAATGAGTGAAACAGACTATTATTAATGATGCAAGACATATAGGCAGATGAAATATCACCCTTTTGTTTGTTTAAAGGTGGCAGCGCAGGTTGGACATGCAGCAGTGGGCTTGTACCAGGCCATGCAGGAGAAGAACAGCTGGAGGGAGATGGCCTGGAAGTGGGACCATTCTGGGTAAGAGACCATCAGAAATAGCCAGGACTTGGACCTTGTCTACATTCATTTTTCACATGAATCTGTAACATTGTTACATTGCTGCATATGGTTGTTGTCCAAACCATTCCCAAAGTCTTTAAGCTTTTGAAATGCAGCGAATTGAAAACGCATCCACTTTCAGATTCATTTAAAAAAAAAACCCTGCTTTGCATCTTTTGGGGACACCATGAAAACAAAAATGCATGCACATCCTAATTGGGCATATTAGTGTGATGTTTGCATGCCTGATCAGCTGTGCTTGTAGCACGTTAACTACGATAGAACACAACAGTAATAAATCCCTGTAGACTCTCTTCCACTGTCGAGAACCACTGATAAACTTTGATTTAGTGCAACTAAATTTTGCACATGGTAAAAGTACACTAATCTACTTGGAACATGAGAGATTCTCTGTTTGCGTGAGCAGTGATATGACGCATGAATAGTGATGTGATGAGCAGAGGCAGACAAATCGAATTGAGAAAGTAAAAGTCCTGCAATGTATTCCTTCTGCCTATGCTCTCAACACAGGTAATTGCACTAATTATTATTAGTGTGGACACAGGATGGTTATGGTCATGAAAGTAGGGTTTATGTTTATGACTTGGCATACACTTTTATTCAAATAATGTACAAAAGCAATAAACAATACAAAAACACCACATTAAAAGAAACACATGTACCCTGTTTTTTTTAAGTAGCTCTATAAATCTTCACATACTGAAGTGTCCCCCCCCCCCCCCCCCCCCCCCCATATGTGAAAGCTCTGGTTTTATTGGTGTAATAATGAGCACTGCATTCTCTAATTGCAAAACTCAAGTCCTTTATACCAGACTTTACTCTAGGCGGCCTTGCCAAATGGACAGGAACATCCATGACAAACATTTACACAGAGCCATTTGTATTTTGTGTGCTGAATTTTTTTTTGTATTTGGGTCTGTGGCAAACATTTTGGCTGTATTTACAGCTTAACTTGACAACAGGGTCGCCAAGATTTTTTTTTTTTTGTGAAGTATTTGTCCTGACAAATTGTCATAATTAATTTTGTAGGTTTTGTATCCCAATTATTTTGCGTTATCACTGCATGCGTTTGCTGATGCATTGGGCTGAAATGTTTGTGTGTATCCTTTACAGGGCTAAAAAGGTGGTGTTGCAGGGATCTAACATGGCTCACCTGCTGGAGCTCCAGGCTTTGGCAATGAGTCTTAGTTTGCCAACATACTTGGTACAGGATGCAGGGCTGACTCAGGTAAGACAAAGTATCTCTACATGGCACAGCCATCTAAATTTCACAACAAAGATGTTACCGTGTTCTATTATATAATTAAAATCCTGCTTTCTTCGCCTTTACTTTGTACATCAAGGTGGAGTCTGGCTCTCGAACCGTCCTGGCCATTATTGGAGAGGAAGAGATGGTGAACAACGTCACCGGAAGTTTAAAACTCCTCTGAGCAGGGAACCTGGAGGGTGCTGTGGAAAATGAAGGGCTATGCAGTGCCACCCTTTCACCACCGGGGGACGGCATAGCCTCGCAACAGCAAATCTTGGCATGCAAGCGTTACAAAAAACAAAAACAAAAAAAAAACATTTTCAAAAAAAATTATACAAAGATACCGAGGACATTATCCTCCCTAACATACACCCATACTCACAATCATTTACACAGATGATTTGTTTCCTATCTGTGTCATTGATAAGTGTAATGGAAAGGCCACTCGAAGGGTAAAAAGGCGTTATAGGTTAACGAAAGCTTGAGACGCCTTATGTCCATTAAACGTTTGCACGCCCGAGTTTGCAATGACGACAAAAGAAAATGAGAAGATGAGAAAGATCGTGAAACCAACCACCATGAGTAGTTTTATTTCGATACCAATGTGTTGCCAGCGTTCCATGAATATTTATGAAGAAGGACCCTGTGTTTTTGGTGATCTTCGAGCCAAAGTAGATGCCGTGAAAAAGATATCTTGTAAAATTACGATTCTAGATGTAGGATAAGTGTCCCTGAAATGTCTAGTAAGATTACCACATCACTGGAGGTTTTCCTTTACTGCTTCTTTGATGTTAAAAATCAATGTATATGTACTTAACGTAGCCTATAGTGACATGCTCTCCCCGGGATCCTCATTTTAGGAGTAACTAATGCATAACAACGTAAAGTTGGCCAGCTTTCCCATATGTATTGTGCAGTGCCATGTTTAATATTTTCCTGCAATTGTTGTTGGACTCTGTTACCTGAACTTTTTTTCTGCCGATGGGAAGAGGTCATCTTAACAGTGGAGTGTTCTCATTTGGAACAATGGGAATTTTAATTTTATTTCTTAACATGCTCTTGATAGCACTGTAACACTATTGCAGACCTCAACCCTGTGCGCATTGTTAGTTGCCATTGGGGGAGGTTGCTGTTGTATGTTTACAAATGTGTCGTGTACCTATTCTTCCTTAATCCAGAAAATACGTGTAATGGTTTTAAGTGTAATTAATGAAGACATGAAGGGGTGTTAAAACAAAATCTGAACAAATCAAGTCATGGTGTGTATTAACTTTTGCATGTAGGCCTACATGCCTGTGAAATGAGATATGTAAGGATTCAATTACTTGACCAAAGTGAACAAAGACAAAACACAATCAGACAAACGTATTTTAATTTGTTTTCCATCTTTTTGTAAATATACAGGTGTACAGATGTTGCAACACTGACAGACCAAAGTAACTTCACTTATTGTGGCCGCAAAACAATTTCGGGATAAGTTACAGTAACTGGGAGATTTTATGACGTACTGCCACATCCTACCAAACCAATCGTACAAACCTTCGATTGCTAATAACAATTTGCTATGTGCTCATGGGCACCTAGGTCGAAATGTCTTATACACAAGGTCATAGCCTTGGTATTTACATACACGATAACAAACGGATAAGTGGTCGAGTCTCTTCCACTCTTTGTGTCCACGTGACTGGGCAGCTAGGTTGAAGGCTCTTTCGATCGACAAAAGCAGCATTGTAAAGCTTAAGCTTCGGTCTGGCATGATCACCGGAGAAGTTGGAATGGAACAGACATTCAATCACGTGCTCCGCCTATCCCACTGAACAAAGGTTATCCTGTTGTTGGTCTGTGCACAAATACTAAGGTCTGATGCCGTTTGTTATAGTCTACTGCTTAAGCAGTGTTAAGAAATCTAGTAACTGCATGTAACATTTAGGGGCGGGCGGGGTGCCTTATGATGACCTGTTCTCGGGCCCCATTTATTAAGTATTTTTGCTTAACAGGCGTATGTTCACATGCCACTCCCAAAACCTAGTAAAGTCGCAGGTTGGTTGGCGTGCGCTACTGCATGTATTTGGTGGATTTTGGTTTGGTCTATAAATCGGGTTGTGCAATAAAAGCCTCGTTCGCATATCAAGGATTCATAAGGAATGAGTCTAAGAAATAAATAAATAAAGTCTATGCACATTACGTCATGGGTACAAGCTCATTTCCCCTCCCCCATCTCCCGTGACCCGATACGTTCCTGTCGCAAAATATTGCGGAGCAAAGACTTGTCTTGGTCTACGCGGATCTCTCCTCTTCATTGGAAATAACAAGAAGACTAACATAAACCGACTGTAAAAAGTCTGTCTTCACTAAAAAGAGACTTGTAGATCTTTTTTTCTGTCGTTCCTTTTCTCTGACTTGGGTGTGGCAAAAACTAGGGCCATATACCAACATTAGTGTTGTTATAGAAGTGTCGTTTACGTATTACAGAAGCTACACATATTTTAACAATTGTATGCAAGGTCCTCCTGCCTGTAAGATATGCAAGATAACAGTAGCTGGTCTGCTTGATGAGGAGAAAGAACAGGCTCCTTCGGTTATCCAAACGCAGACTGGTGCATGCACGTAGCTAGCTTCTACCACTGCCACTGCAACAAATGACGTGTTGGGTTTTGTATTAACCAATACCATTACCCGTAACATCCGCGTGACATAAAACTAATACATGTAACCAATAGTAGCCTGCGTACATTGTATCCATTCATGCTCATTTCCCCTCCTCGCCTCCTTCGTGAACGTGAGAATGAAACTTGCAAAATAGATTAATATGATTTCGCAAAATGCTGCTCTAACTTTTGCTTAAAATACAATAACATTTAGTCGTCAATTACCGTGTAGCAGGCTAAATTTAAACATTGTATAGTATAAACGTATACGTTTGGATTTTGGTAATCAACATAAGAAAAGCACTATAATCTACAAGCACGTTATATTTAATCTATTAAACCACTGACAGAATGAAAACACTGCGAATTAATGAAGCCCATTTGTACCTTCCCATTGTAGGTTTAGGCCTATATTTCAGGGGTATGGTGGTCAAAGGGGTTTGCAAAAAGGAGGGACAACTGATGGAAAAGAACCATGCACGCAGGTCAATTTCTTTGGCCAATCGTGGGGTAGATCCCACAAGAGCGACATCTCATATTCCATTCATAGCACAGTTAAGGTGGGGCTGACCCTACCTCTAATGTCGTAGTCCCTGGTATGGGGCTCCGGAAACCCCGTGTGCTAGCATGAACTATCTTGATAGCTATGGCTAGCTAAAGCAAGCTCCCCTTTGCGCTGAATAGAAACCATGTGAATCAGAATTTTAGAAGAAAATAGAATCCCCCAATGAAGGAAAGGAAACTCCACGGCTTGTGTACACAGTAAGGTAACAACTGTTCCCATTTTTCAGAGACATATCCGCATTTACTTCTTGCTTATATCCGTTCATTTCTTGCACTCATACCAGTCGTTCGCCTTCTCCTTACTATGCCTCCGTGCACTCACTCTGAACATTGCCGGACGAAACTCGTACACGCTCTCCACCCCTCCCAGAACAGCCTCCCGCCCCCTTTAGGAGTGCAAACGTGGAAAAACGGGCGCTCACTGTAGCCAATCACATGTGACTGTAGTGTTCTACACAAAGATGGGCGTTTTCATTAACCAATTGAATCCACAAGGGCGGATCTTTACCAAAAGACCGCCCCAGCATCGAGCCCCTGTTCGATCACCTTGGAAACCCCGTGTTATGGTTGTGTGTCAGTTTCGCTGGGTCCCGCGGTCGATGCCGGCGAGGAGGGGGATGGGCGCCACTGCAAATGTTGAGGATCTGAGATAGAATCACAGCCTTGTAACACAGAGAGCTGTACATACCCCTTATAAATATCTACTATAATTAATACAAGATTGCATAATAAATGGGTTTAAGTACCGGGGATTTAACATAGACAGTCGATGGAAGTACTGTGCTCAGTGCAAGACTGGATTTAAAACTTTAGCCCTCTGCGAAAGGGGCATTAAGAAGTTTGCTTGGTAACCCTGGAGAGGGAGCTACATTTCGGCTCACTGACATCAGGAAACACCGAGGTCGCACATAGGGGCCTATTTGTCTGGGTTCGACTTGATGTGGGAATATTCCAAGCTTTACAGACAGCTGAAGAGGATACATATTTTGAATTGGATTGGAATGTCGCGCTAGGTGAGTTTTTCTGATAATATATATTTTTTGCTTGTGTATAATGGCCAGTTTTGAGATTTATGCAGCAGGCAAGTTGCTCTAACGTTATAACTTACCTGGTTGTATTTGGCTTCAGTATTGTGAACTAAATGTTTACTTTATGGTTTGGCCTGGGTAATACATTGCATGCAACTCCCACGACTGGTCTTTAATACTTCACAAAGTGAGTAAACGCTGTTATGTCACATTTTGTTGAATTGGTGACATTAAGCTACAGCCCATGTTCGTCCAGTTAGCTAACAATTACTAGCTAGCAGGCTAACCTAATAGATGTCTTCATAAGAATTTTCCTTCAGCCCTGTCCTCGTGCACTGTATTTGTTACATTTCTGTATTCTTGACGTCAACGGTTTATTTGTAGTCTCTTTCGTTGGCATAACCTTGTGTTTCACTGTTTTGTGTATTTTTTGTAACTTTGTCACAGTCTTGTTGAAACATATCTGTGAGTGTAGTGCTTGGAGAGAGTCAACAAATTTGTTGAGATTTCTGGCTAGCCAAGGTAGCTAACAGTGTTCCCATATAATGATAAGGTCAGGCAACTTCTTTGTGTCTGTTGTTCTTCAGTTCAGTAGATTGGTATTAGTTTGGATACAATACTATTTGTTCTCCACGGCATCACAGTAGTTATTGCAAAATATGTGAAAAGTTGTACCGTATAAGAGGAAAAATATTTGGCTGATGAACATGGAGTTTAAGGGCTGAGCTTGTGAGGGTGGCTAGGTGGCTTGTTATGTGGTGTTGAACAAGTTGTTATTCAGTTTACCACCACTTAGCGATTTGGCTTGCAGCTTCTTTGGCTGATAAGGTTGTGCTTATGTCACATTAAACTGTGAGGATGTTGGGATACTAAGGCACAAATAGGTTACAAGCTAGATTCGTTATGTGTTCGATTGTGAGAAAAGAACAGGGAGATGAAGACTCATCCATGAGTTAGCACTAGCTAACTTGAATGTTAACTTTTGGACAACCTCCAGTTGATTGTGTTCTTAGCTGGGCTCAGCCTAATATAAATCACACCTGGAGCAATTTTAAACTGACTCGGCTACGGCCAAGGTCTTGAAGGACTTTAAAGACATATTTTGGGGGAGATGACACGTTTAGAAGCAGGCACCTTTTATCATCACTTTTTGTTAATTGTTTTAACGCATATGATATTATTGTTCAATGTGACATGGTTGTTTGTAAATAAAACTTTCGACATTTGCTTTTATTTACTTCGATTACAACACTGTATTAAAACGTTGCCTCTCGAGATGAACTTTCCCTTTTATGCTGGCTAATAGAAAAGCCAACTCTCCGAGCGGTGACTTGCTTTTCTCATTCTTTTTCTCCACCTCCCCCATCCACCAACCCCCAACCTCTGCGCCGGCGATGAGAAATGGGTGGTATTTGTGAGGGGAGCTCGCGTTTCCTTTTTTAGCTTCCATTTTTATTTCAACAACAAGTGAGTCGAAACGAGGAGAGAGGCCGAAGCTGCATCCACCTCGGCCCTGAGTTCTTCACCAAATGTTTTCTGCTCAGTGGCCTGCTTGTTGCACTTAGTTCATGTCACAGAGAGGAAGTGTCGGCATTTTGAAAGACGTTTTGCAATAATTCAACCATTATTCGATGCTGGGTTGGCATTGCCATTGCCCTATGCTGAAACTTTTAAGTACCCATTTTAAATCGAGTGAAACTGTATATTCACACTGTAGTAGGTAACACACGGTCCTTTCTCATGAGAGTCCATCAAGGAGGAAGTATCAGCAAACTCGTACGGGAAGTAGACGTGCGTGGAATAAAAGAATGTTGTGTTGGTCGGTCTTTCTTCTGAAATGTGTTGTTACTCTGTCATTGGTATGTAGCGAGCTGGTAACTTCATTTCGATTTAAGCAGGACCCCTATAATTTTGCCTGCGTTCAACAATGGCTGTCCAGTGCAATGCCTGTGTGAACTGAGCGCACTATCTGAGTCTGTTGCAATCACCGCATGCCCTACTAGGAAATACGACAGAACAGTATATAATTATTACGTTGTTTTAAACATAGTGCTGTGCTATTGTTGTTTATCTATTAAATATAGTTTGTATTCGTGGCCAATGTCGCGTTTAACAATGCTGTCCCAAGATCGTCCCACTTCCTTACATGTGCCTACACAAGAAAAGTAGCAATGTTCTCATTCGATGTCGTGCCTTAAACAACAGGGGTGTGCTGAAGCGCCCGGTTATTTCTCTTTCCCACTACTAATGTCTGGTTATGAATTGAAGATGGATCGAAAACGTGCTGTGTTTATCTATTTCATGTCCCAGGGCCTATCGCCTCACATGGTGTCGTAGGAGGAAACGTGTTACAGCATGAGTCGAGTGAGACTGCGACCAAGGGGCCAGCGCTTGTAATACTTGGGCTTGCCGTACGAAATGTGGAGTGAATGTAGTCCACGGCCCTCGCCACCCCTGTCTCTCACAGGCGGAGCCGCGTACGATTGGCCCCGGCCCGCATTCCCTGAATATGTTTTCGTGTCTTATTTTAGCCGTAGCTACTGCCGTTTTGGACGCTCTTTACCGTTTGAAACCCGAGCTCTCTCCCCTGACCCTATGCCTTATCTTGAGTAAACCCCACTGCCTTCTGTGGAGACAAAGGCGAGCTCATAGTCTCAAAGAAATAGAGTCCCCTTTCAGTCAGGAAAATCAACCAAAGCATTCGGTCCAAATGCCAATGGGGTGACCCGAATGAATGGTCTCTTTTGAATAATTGAACCAATGTGGAGTGTTTTTTGCATCTGTGCGTAAGATATACCTGCAATGAAAATGTCCACTTGTCTTTTTAATCCGAAAAGACATGTCGGAAATGATAATGAGTGGGTAGGGAGATTGTATTTTTCTGTTGGTTTCATTACTCAGTTTTCCTCTCTGTGCCGAGGGTGCTGTTGTATAATCTCATCTTGGATTTCCCTTTATCCTTGTGTGTCTGTATGCGTGTGTCCTCCCCCCCCCCTACCCAAACTGGGCCTCCCGAGCTTTCCCTGAAAGTTTCAGTGTTGGAAAGGAATGCTCTGGTAGAAGGGCAGGGCTTCTTGCATGGCGTCAGATAATGTTTTGAATAACCTAACCATGCACCATTAATACTCAGTAGAACTCGCAGTTCTTCTTTCTTTCGTTCTATATTGGATTTGTTTTTGTCTCAGTTTATAATGTGTGTGTGTGTGTGTGGAGAGGGGGGGGGGGGGGTTCTGGTGCTTTCTTGGGTAGACAAATAAGGGCATGTGGACTGAAAGTGTTTATCTGGATGCTACATAATTTTGAGAAGCGATTGCCCCACACACGTACACACACACACGCTCACACACACTCAGGGCTGTGTTTGAAACAGGATGCTGGCCCACTTCCAGGAGAGACAGGATTCCAGCACTGAGCTGCTGGAGAGGAGGGAGGGAGGGGAGGGAGGGTGGGTAAGAGAGGTAGGCATTCAGAATCAGAAGAGTTGCTTGTTTACCGTTCTTGTTCCTTGTTTTTTTTTGTTTTTTTTTTTGTATGAGCAGATGTAGGCCTGTAATTACAATCATGACTTTGGCCGAAACATTGCTTTTCAAGAAGGGATCTCCCACTGTAGACCTACACCAATGTTATGTCTGAGAGAGATTTGTGTATGTAAAAGCTATGTTGCGAGTCTAGCAATTGTTTTCCTTTGTTCTGGTCTGCATGCAGATTTAACCGTTTCTGAAGTCACTGAGAGATTTGCCCTCTGGGCTTCTAATATAAAATGTAGCCATCATAAATCTCAAGATAAATTGTTGACCAGGTCATGACCTACAAGCTTTTTTTTTTTATATAAGTTACACTGTTAATTGTGTTGCAGCTGTACAGTTTCTGTTGTAATGCTAATGACATCAGATATTACTGTGTGTGCACTGCACCCAGGAAGTGGTTTATTTGGACTGCTCTGGGTATTGTGTTGCCTTCATGACTCATTCAGCCTTGCCTTATCAAGGTGCAGTATTTTTTATTTATTTATTTAGTTTAGTGCTGTGCATCTTTTCTGTGTTGGTGTCAAGAGCACCAGAGAGAATGTGAACGAGGCAAGTTTCCGTATGAGGGTGTAAACTTGTGTTGCTGTTGGTCTGCTGTTTGTGTATCTCATCTTTGCTGGTGGGAGTGTGTGTGTGTGTGTGTGTGTCTGTGTGTGCGTTTCATTGGCTCTTCTTGTAGAACGGGGTTAAAAACAAGTCGCTGTGACGCCTGCCTCCCTGCTGCTCTCTGATAGGTGCAGCTGTGGAGCCTCCCAGCCAATCAGCCGGGCTCTTTCCTCAGCCCTGAATTTGCACTGAGGGAGGTGTATGTGTGTTCTGTAACAGCAAAGAGCAAATGTTCTTGGTAGAATAATAGGAGGGTTCGGGGTGGGGGTGTGGGAAAGTGTTGGAAGAAGCAGCACAATCTTTGTTTCCATCCTTCTGCCTCTCCCCTCCGCTCCTCTCCTCCCTGTTTGTGCCCAGTGTATTCTCACCTTGTAGTGCGTGTGCATTCTTATTCTTATTCTCTCTCTCTCTCGCTTTTGCTCTCTCTCTCTCTCTCTCTCTCTCTCTCTTCTCCTGGTTAACCATTTTATTTTCCTCTGATCTTATAAGTATTTTTTATCTCTCTTTCCCTTCTGGTTAGATGAGATTGTGCAACTCCTAGTTTTATGTAAGCAGGACGTCAAAGCACTACAAATATGCAACACTTATTGAGACGAGAAAACTATACCCTTACTGCGTAAGCTTTAGTGTTGGGCAAACCATTGTGTGAGCAGCGTCATAAAAGGGCCCAAAGGTTTTACGCTGATATTGGCTGTCTTGTTGATGTAGACTTTTATATGTTGTATTAGAGGTAGCCTACTCTACACAGATACTCTCTCATTCTCTCAAACCGCACCGTTTCCAGGTCACAAAGTTCTCTCATTTCTCTATCTCTTGATCTCTGCGTAATGGGTAACCACACCACAAACCCAAATATATGGTGTTTGTCACCATTGCCAGGCACTGAAATGAATCCACCTGGAGCCACGTGGTGTGCTGTCTCCTGTTCGCCTGTGAAACAATTGGACAAAGGGAGAACCAAGAAGTTTAACCACTTACAGCCAGACACACTAGCCATGTGTTATGATCATCGTTATTTATTTATTTCAACATTTATTGGCCAAGTATGTAACACAAGGAATGTGTCTCTTGCATGTATATAGTGTAATACATATTTACAGATTGTACCAAACATATCCCAGTGCAGGTTTGTGTGGAAGAACAAGCAACAGTTAAGTGCCTTATATATAAGATGAAACTGTTTTGAAAATGTTTTAAGCTGAGCGTGTGAGTATTCGTAGCGCGTCAAACTATAAGAACTGTAATGTATAGATATATATCGCTTTAAAATGGCCCTTCAAAATAATCACTTTCACAAAATGAGTGGGGGAAAAAAAAACACGGATAGAGAGGGCGACGAAGGTGGGGGGTTGGGGGTGGGAAATCTCATGACCTTTCACCTTCATTTGCATATCCTGTTTCTCTCGACGGAGCGGAAGTGGTTGTTTCGGATCCCCTTGGGGCGTTCGGCGGCACTGAGGTGTTGTGGCTTGTCCGTCAGACACCCTGCGTTTTAAAACCGGGCTGGCAGGTGGAAAAAATGATGTCATGCCAGTTCGAGGTCACATGCTCGGGTTCGCGTAATGCCTGCCACGAAGCAGACAGAACAAGGCAAACACGGAGGCTCGGCCTAGTTGCGAGGGTAGTGGCTCTCTCTTTCTCTCAAACTCTCTCTCTCTCTCTCTCTCTTTTTGTCTTCTCCTCACCTCTCTCTCTTTTCATTGCCATTGTTCTCCCAGAGGTCACCATATGGTGTGAAAGCCCTCGCGCCGTCGTTGTGGGAACTGGTCAATTATTAAAGAAGTCAGTGTTTTGTTGTTGGACGTGTGTGTGTTTTTGTTTTCTTGCGTCTTTTTCTTCCTTTTTCTATGTACTAAAAAATTGTGTAGGCTGAAATGTTAGGGTTCTTGTGTGGTGTGTTGCCCAGAATAGCTGTGGTGGCTCTGTCGACTTCACAGACGTGAGCACACACACACACACACACACACACACACACACACACAAACACACACAAACCACATAGTCTTGTTCAGACACCACAGTGTCCAGCTGTCAGACTCGGCAAGGACCCTTTTGTGTCCATTATGCATTATTGTTTGTCTCCTGGTCTCTAGTGGTCGAACAAGGTTAGGTGCTTTCAGTCTCCCCTCTGTGTGTGTGTTTGTTTTTGAGCTCGGCGAAGAGCAAATGTTGTTGGGGAACAATGGCGAATGTGATTGAATAACACGGCCGATAGCAGCCACGTCTGTCAGAGGAGCACGCTCAGAGCAGCTTCGCTTGCTCCTCTCCTCCTTTTTGCTTCGGCCCCTTCTCTTTCATCTGTTTTTTTTTTCCCTCTCCCCTCTCGCTTTCTGTTTCCTTCTCTCCTTCCTCTCTGTCTTTCCAAGCTGCTACATTCACACAGCCCAGACATTGTTGCTGGGCTGTAAATGTGTGATTGCCTTGTCATCAAATGACTTCAGGGGTGGTAGAGGTTATGAAGTCACCAAACCAAACAGACACGCTTGCCAGATTTTTTAAGATGGCGGTGTTTCTCGAAGGGTAAGGATGTACTTAGTGTATATAAATATAGTCTGGCGTTAGCAGACTGCCCAACACCACTGGTGGTTACCTCTCTCTGGTCCTCTCGGTGAACGTCAGCGTCTATTTAAGGCCTATCTTTCTGTTGTGTGCTCTGCTGAAGGTGAAAGTTGATAGTACCCTTTGTACTTGGACCATTTTATGTACGTTTTTCAAAGTTTTGTTTGATGTTTTCTCTGGGAAATGAGCTCATTACGCCGTTATCGCTCTCAGCAGATTGAGATGAGTTGTGTATGAGTGTGTGCGTACGAAGGAGGAAGAAGGAGGGCTATTTTTGTTACTCATTATTTGATTATTTCTGAGTGTCTGAATTGCATGTTGTTCTTGTCAGGCGCTGTCTGCTGCCTCCCTCTGCTTTCTTTCTCTCTCTTGTATTTCTCTTTTCTTCTCTCGCTCTTTTCCCCCCTGTCTCTCTCTCTCTCTCTCATGTTTCTCTTTTTCTCGCTCTCCTCCTCCTCCCTTTCTCCTCCTGTCGTGTTGGCTCCCTCCTCACCGATTCACTCCTCCCCTCTCGTTTTTCCAGTCCTCCTGTTTCCCCCTCTCAATTCTCCTCTTACTCCCCGTGGGTCTCCAGGGAGAGGGGGCCCGCGTATGAATAATTTAAAATATTAAGAGGAATCAGATTATTTATTACGCGCCGCCGATACTAGCGCCCGCTCTCACTGCAGCCTGCAAGCGGATGACACCGTCTGAGCAGAAGAGACAGCAGGGAATGAGGGAGAGAGAGAGGGGCAACGCCAGGGAATGAGGGAAGGGGGAGACAGGAGAGGGACGAAGGGACGGGGCGGAGAGAGAGAGAGAGAGGGAGAGACGGACGGATGGACGGACGGACTGACGGAGGGAGGGGAGGGAATAGAAGAGGGAGAGAGGGCGAGAGAGAGACGGGGAGGGAGGGAGAAAAGATTCTGTGTTGTTCACTTCACGTAGTTCGCACTCTCCTCTCCAAAATGGCTTCTGTTCCTCTGAAGTGAAAGGCGTGTGTGTGTATGGGTGGGTGTGTGTGTGAGTGAAAGAGAGGTGGTAATCTGAGTCCAGTGTTCAGGAACCCTACGGAGGGAGGGAGTGAGGGAGCGAGAGCAGCAGTTAGCGAGGCCTTGAGACGGGGGAAATTCCCAGCGGCCATCTGAAACGTCGGGCAGTCTGGAGAAGGGGAAAAAAAAGAAGCAACATGCAGACACCAAAAATGCCCCTCGGAATCCACTGCACATGAAACATTTGCCACACTTGTGCCACCTGGTCGATTATCCTATTCTTTAAATGGAGCTGAGCACAGCCTACACACACACACATACACACACACCTTACTACACATTCTGTTGCTTTTTTGGTCAGCCGGAGTATGAGACTGCTCGTGTGATTTATTCCTCCCTGCTTAGTTCCCCCTCCCCCTCCCTCTCTCTCTCTCACTTACTCATTCCCCCCCCTCTCTCCCTTCTCTCTTCCCTGTGTCTCTCTCTCTCTCTCCCTTTCCTGTCTCCCTCTCTCTCCTGCTGTTGTTCCTTACCTCTCCCGCTTTCTGTCTCTCTCTTTCTGTGTCTCTCCATCCTTCCCTACCTCCCTCTCTTCTTTCTGTTCACCTCCCCCCACCCCCGTCCCTCCCAGTACGAGTCCACTGGCCTGGTTTTCACCTTGAGTCAGACGTCTCCATTAAATGTTAAGGTGAAGAAATATGCAGCTATTCTTTCTACAAATGTGAGCTTCTACGTGCACGGTTTGCATCCAGCTTTCGGTGTTTCCACTTACGATTAAAACCTTTGGGCTGTAGCCACTGAGTTACCGAGGAAGCTCACAGCTACTTTTACTGAAGGAAGGCTTAGAAGAGAATGTGACAGTTGCTGTGTTTTAAGACCTATGATCTCAGTGGAGAACACCTTCACATATGTTAAGTTATGTAAACCAGTGTTTCCTCCCCCGAAGCCAAATTTGCCATTACAATTTGTCGTTAGGGGTATAATTCCTGTGCTGTATATTGTCCTGTGATAGACCCATGTCTTGTGGACATCAATTGGTTTCCTATGTGTTCCTTTTTTTTAACAGTAGATAACAGGTCTATGCAACTGCTCAAGCCAGCCAGTTCTTTATAGCACTGAACTAAACATGAATGGTGCTGTTGCTGATAGTGTCAACTGTCTCTTTAATTAATGATTTTTTTTGTCCCCCCTCCCCCCCACAATGACTTCCCACCCGAACAACAGTCCATGTCGGCTCAATGGGAAGCGATGAACTAAGGGAGAGGTGACCAAAGCGTTTTTTTTTTTTTTTTTTTCTGAAAGAAAAAAAAAATAGAACGGAAACCTCCACTAACCCCTCCTGTGAGTTGATGGCTCAGGGTCATTTATGCATAACAAGCCAATGAGGAAGAGGTGTGTGTGTGTGTGTGTGTGTCCGCACACACACAGCTGATGACAGATATGATCAGTGCCATTCATGGTAATGGTGTAGATTTTTCCGCCATACACTCGTATTCTTGCGGTATATAAGGCTTGCTCTGCAGTGAGTCCTGTTGGCGTGATGTTATTTACTTTTTTTTTTTTTATGTAACCAAATGTTTCTATTTAGTATGCCATCATAGCTGTGTCAGCATTTCCACATCCTCGTCAGTGTTAAAACATTTATGTGTAATTTTGGGTACAATACAAAAACAAGTCAGAAAACCTCACTAGAAAGAGAAGGCTATCAGTCTCAAGCTCTGAATCCCTCAGTCTCTATCTCTCTCTTTCTCTCATTCTCTTTCTCTTTCTCTCATTCTATCTTTCTGTCTCTCTGTCTGACTATCTCTTGCTCTTACTCTGTCTGTCTGTCTGTCTGTCTGTCTGTCTGTCTGTCTCTCTCTCTCTTTCTGTCTCTCTGTCTGTCTATCTCTCTCTTTCTCGCGTCCTCTCTGCGGTGTTTATAGTCTTCGAAGACCTTGTCCACTGTAACCATGGGATAATAGCAACTGTATCTATGGAGATTGGCTTTAGAACAGCGTGCATGCGGGGGTTGCCGGGATTTGTGCTGCTCTGACATGGAAAAATGCTGTCGACGCCTGACTGGCTTCAGCCAGCCCACTGCACACAGAAGCCAAGGCTCGAAGGAGCACAATTTTTCTGATTGTGAAATTGTATGGTTTGCATAAAGAAAAATCACTCGGAAAGGCTTTGTTTCAACTCCTCATCTTCCTCTTTTGACTGATGACTGTCAACCACTATGGTGTAAATACCTGTGATCAGGCAATCAAAATCATTAGTGTTTGTTTTTTACTTATTATTTTTTTAAGTCTGCCTTTACTAAAGCACTGCCGGTAGTCTACAGGGTAACCATAACATTTGGTGCTTATTTTTGCATTTAAATGGTAATTTGTGTTTCATAACAGCCCTTCATATAGTGACGGACATCAAGGGTTGGCCAGTCTTGCTGTTATTCATATCTCACTTCCCCCTTCCGTGTGTATGAGTGTGAGTGTTTGTGTTATCTTCATTGGGCTACTTTAGGATGTGTCTGATTAAAACGTCCACGTCATTGTCATTTCAGCCCATCAAGGATTAGCAGTGCAGATACTAAGGTGCCAATGAACTGCACACAAGTGTGTGTGTGTGTGTGTGTGTGTGTGTGTGTGTGTGTGTGTGTATGTGCTTTGTGTTTGTGTGTGTGTGTGTGTGTGTGTGTGTGTGTGCGTGCGTGGCACAAGAGCAAAGAAGGAGGCGGGGGTGACTATTTGCTGTGGGTCACTGTTCCACTGGAGGGTCATATGACAAGCGGCCAAGCCTGTCACAGACGTGCTCTGTCTGGGCTCACAGCGCCCCCGCAGGAGGCTGACGGTAGCGCACCCATACAGCCAAAAAAACACGTCGTCGTCTCGCCATGGGAAGGGGAAATCCAGATTAGTGCCCCTGTCTCCTTGTTTGCTAGACTCTTAAAAAGGCAGCCATACAGAAGCTTGTGTGAACACTGGGGTTTCACTGAGCGGTGCAATGTGCAGAACACTAATGTATGCACATTGTTTTGTGGCTTGATGGCCAAAAACTAGTCATGTTCTTTTTCTGTTTTTGGTTTTCTGTTGAGAATAGCTCACCCATCATATTCTGTCCACCCATTGCGTCTCTTCATCGTTGTTAGTGCCTGTATGATTTTACGAGAATTATTTTGTTTGTTTATAGTCTACTTTAAGGTGATTAAGAGTGCCCAGTACACCACCATCAAAGAAAGATCATTATTTGGGATACTTCCTCTAGCTGCAGCCATAGTCACTAACTGACCTAAATCTTCATGTGAATGAGCGGGGCGCTTTGCTGGTAAAAGGCACGAGGAGGTTACTGAGCTGTACACCATGAAGGGTTATTCTCAGGTAGCTTAGCCCCGGGGATAGTGCTGATCATGCCTCTGGAATGATGTCATGTGTGGTTTTAAGGCAATGACTGTGGCTCTGAGAAACACCAGTGTCTGTGTGTGTGTGTGTGTTTGTCTGTGAGTAGGGTGGGGGTGGTGGGGTTAGGAGTAGGAGGAAAGAACGAACAAAAGAAAGAAACCACGAAAGAAAAAGCTCTTTCTATAGTCCTGAACTAGCTGAGTGAGTTAGCCATTAGCTAGTGGCTCTGTCCTGTGTGTTGAACATTGTTACTGGCGAATTCCTCCACCTTGTGTGTGTGTGTGTGTATGCGTATGCGTGTGTGTGACTATTGTGATAGAATTTGAGACTGTCTTCGGAGATCGCTGTTGTACCACAGGCTGTGCTTCTGAAGTTGATGGATGGACAGTTGCACTTACACGCACGTACATGTTCTCCCAGATTTTCATAATGACATCCTATAACTTCAAAAGTGTACGTTAAGCTTGGCTTCCATTCTTTGCCTGTCCCGACTCCTGCCTTTCCGTCCCCATTTCTTCACCCCTCCCCTTGTCTTTAAGCTTTTGTCTTTGTTCTTCAGACAGGATATGCTTTTAACTCTCTTTCTCTCCCCCCCCTTTTCTCTCTCTCTCTGTCTCTCTCTCTGTCTCTCTCTCTCTCTGTCTCTCTCTCTCTGTCTCTCTCTCTCTGTCTGTCTGTCTCTCTCTCTCTCTCTCTCTCTGTCCCTCTCTCCGCAGGTCTCCCCATGTCCGTGAGGTGCTGCCTGCGGCATCGCGGCGCCCCACCTCTGGAGTGGTCTGTCGCTGCCATCCGAAGCCCCTGATCCTACCCCTCGTCCTCCTCCCCTCCCCCTCCTCCCTCTCTCCCTCTCCCTCTCCCTCTCCTCCTCCTCCCCATCCCTCCCCCTCCCCCTTTCCCCCCTCTCCCCACGCGACGCTGTGCCGGACGTCATGAGCATAGCAATCGCACTGGGAGTCACCACACCTGAGACATCCTACGCAGACATGGCTGCCGGATCAGAGTGAGTAGCCACCGGCCCGCACCGCACCACTCCACACCACTCCACTCCAATCTAACCCCTGCTGTGTGTGTGTGTGTGTGTGTGTGTGTGTGTGTGTGTTTGTGTTTGTGCACACGCACGCACGCACACACACTCTCCGGCTTCTCCAATGAGCTCTGTGTTTCAGGGTAAAGCCGGGTCAGGCTTTTATCCGACAGCCCCACCCCGAGTATTTTGGATTCTTTATTTATTTTTTTATTTTTTTTACTTTTTCCCCCCTCAAACTGAAGGCTGTTTCTTGGGGGTTTTTCGGATGACCGCACTCCTGGGCTCTCCGGCCACTTTTAAAGGCATGAAAAGCCTCCGCTGAGGTCAATCCAGTGCAGACACGCCATGAAAAGCTTCTGACTGCCTCCCCCCTTTCAAAAATGCTTAGATAACAATCAGTGAGTGTCTTTAGGGTTGTGCAAGGGCACGACACTTCTTTGTGTGTGTGTGTGTTTTATACGTACGTGTACGTATGCACACCTGTATCTGTTGTGCCCTGTCCACCCTCATGTTTTGTTTGTTTTGAAGGTTGAGTGAATGTCAGCCACGATGTTTATGTTCTTGTAAAAGGTGAGAGAGCAGCGGCAGTCATCAGGGAGAGCTGGGAAACAGGAAAGGGGGCCAGGCAGTCGGAGAGAAGGGCCAGAGGTGTTAGTCAGAGTGGAAGCCATTTTGTTTTTTTGAGAGACAGCATTAGCAACTGCCAGTCCCTCCCTCCCTCCCTCTTTCACTCTGCATTCCTGTCTTTCAGGACGTCTTTAGAGGCCAAAGGTAAAGTTTCTGCCCAGGGGCTTTCAGGTAGCACATGACCACCCACCTACTGGAATGTTATCGCACTGGTCAAGTTGTGTAAGCTTCTCTACTCAAACAACATGTCCCGGGCATAGACTTTTATTGTAGGGGGAGGCCATTTAAACCTCAGCTGACAACACGGACTAAAATCAGAAAGGAACTGGCACGTGTGTCAGCTTGCTTCCCTCTACAAGTTACCGTACATTTAAACCACACAAGAAAATGAAGTGAGGTTTTTTTTTTTCTTTAGTAAGAGCACCAAAAAACATTTCTAAATATAATTTGTCATCCTCGGTCTGGATGTTCTTTCTGCAAGAGTGTTTTCACTAGCCAAGGGAGCAGGGAGGTTGTGGCTAGATGTGGTTTCACAAAGCAGCTGTGTTCAGCAGTCGCTGCTCGTGGGGAAGGAGGAGTTGCATAACATCATGGCCGCAGACATTCCATGCACTCCCCTCTGATTCGCGCTCCTCCAGCCAGGGATTGGCCCTGTGCAACTGCGCCCCCATGTGGCCATAAGCTGAACAGCTTTGTTTTGTTTTTTCTAAATGTGTTCCATGATTATGAACATTAGGCGCATAAAGCCATGTAATTTTTGTACATCCAGTTAAACAGCTTAAAGCCTACTTATTTTGCACAGGGGGGGTATTATAACTCTAAGGTCATATTACATACCGCCCCTGCCCCAGGGACACACACACCCGCACACAATGAGACACACACAGACACACACGCACACACACACACAAGGCTGCAAAATTTTGGAAACTTTCCATGAGAATAAAAGTGGGAATTATCAATAAGTTGCTGGTGAAGGTTAGGAACATAAATATAGTTGGTGGAAAAAATATTGTAGCATAATCTTGGCTAAAACAATCACATTTAATACGAATACAGTTGTGTAATATGCTATTCCTTAATCACAGGAGCATAGCACATTACTTTCCTGCAGAGCTTTTGAGGCCACACCCCCTACATGCATTGTGCATTCCTTCATCACAACTACTGAAACTATTTCTCTGAGCCCACAACACATATGCTAGTCATTGCTTATGTTTTTGTTGTTCAGTAAAGTAATTAATTGTTCGATGAAAGACTTTTATTATTTATAAAATTCTACAATTTTAAAAAGTGACTCATCATTTTGCAACAATGTCATCCCAAATTTCCAGCTAATTCCCGTTAACATCCATAAATTCCCAACATTCCTATAATTCCTGTGGAAAGTTACCAGTTTCGAATGTTTCCAAAAGTTTCCACAGAAAGTGTCTGGAAATTTACTGAAAATTTTCCGGGAATTTCCCACCCCTTTCCCAACCCACACACGAAATGTTATTGTTTACCTAAACCTTTGATATTGGCTGGCTATGACATATACATTTAATATAATGTTCTCTTTCTCCCCCCCACCCTGCCATCCTCCTCCACAGCCCTGAGTCAGTTGAAGCAAGCCCTGCAGTGAATGAGAAGACTTACTCCAACCACAGCTGTGGCAACGTTCAGAACCATGGCTACCGCGGACTTCCCTACGCTGTGAGTACCAGCATGCTCCCACTTCCCATTTAACTGACCGACGCGTGCCATGCCGTGCTATCCCGTACCGTGCCGTGCCATGCCATGCCATGCCATGCTATGAATGCCTCTTTTGGTTGTAGCCCTGTCTTGTGTCTGTTGTGGTACTCTCCAGCACTGTCAACCATTGGCCCTGTGCTTGACCCATGCCACACTCTGGCCTGTGCACTGTGACCTATGCACTCTTGACCTGTGCGTAGCACTGATTTATAATGGCTCTGCTGCTGCTTGAGTTCTGTGCAACTGTGAATGACTGACTTGAATGACTGCTCAACAATCAACACAGCTGTGAATGCCTTTGGTTTATTTTTTCATTCCTTGTCGTTTCCTTCCCTCCCAATCCCCCCCACCCCACTCTTCTTTTTTTTTTTGTGTGTTTTTTTCCCCCCTATATTTCTCCCCCTCTTCCTCCCCCGCCCCCCTTACTCTCCTCTCCTTGCGCTCCCTACCTCCCTCCTTCCCTCCCTCCCTGCCTCCAAACATCCAAACATCCATCCATCCATCCCTCCCTCCGTTCCCGCGTTCCCCTGAACACCATTGTTTGAAGATGCAACAGTCTTCCGTTGTGTGTTGTCAGGATCACAACTACGGAGCCCCACCCCCTCCCACCCCTCCCGCCTCCCCACTCTCCCAGACCATCATCCCGCGGCTGGAGCTCAATGGCGTGGCTCGCGGCCGCTACCAGTCCCCCCACGCCCACAGCCGGCCCGACCAGGAGCACTCGGCCGACAGCGAGACCTCGTCCGACGAGGAAGAGGAGGAGGAGGACGGCAGCGTGCCCAGCTCCTGGTGCCGCTGCAGCCCCGACGGCTTCATCATGTGCGAGTACTGCAGGTCCGTCCCCATCTCATCTCATCGCGTTTGGGCTCAAACACTCGGGGGGTTATATGCAGGCATGTCCAGAGAGATGGCTGGGCCCCTTAAAAAGATCCAGTTATTACCCCCACCCTCCCCTAAAAAAACCCCTATGGTTTTCAATTGACTGGGCCCGGAAAGCTTTCATGTTTAACCCCCCCCCCCCCCCCCCCCCCCCTTATGGGCGGCCCTGGTTACATGTACAAAAGGTTCAGTTGTTCACTATATAGTGGATCATGTGCATCAGCCAGTTCACTACAAAGTGTACTGCAAAGTAGTAAGTGAGTAAGTGGAACATTTCAGATTTGCTCCAGGAAATTACAGTAGAGGCTACACATCAGCCTGCAGATCAGAACCAGCTGTGTCATGGAAGTCCATGGCAACGTGCTCACAGCGGGAAGTGAAATGAAGCTGCATACAAAAGTGCTCTCATATAGCTGGTGTCCTCTTGTTGCAATGAAATACTGGTTGTATTTTGCAGGGGTCTTGAGAGGAGAAAAGCTTTGGATGGGCAGCGCAGGAAACCTGAGAATGTCTCAGGTAAGATGACCAAGTGTCCATACTCTTTGGTGTGTAGTATTTGTAATATGTCATGAAAATGTGCCTAAGCCTTCTGTGTGTGTGTGTGTGTGTGTGTGTGTGTGTGTGTAGTTGGGGAGAGCAGTGGCACAGAGAGTGGGGACGAGGAGGTGTCGCCCTCCACAGTGTCCTACACGGCCACCCAGCACACGCCCACCAGCATCACGCTCACGGTCAACCGGGTCAAGCGCAGCAAGGCCAAGAAGAGGAAGAAGAGCGCAGAGAAGAGCCGCACCACGCCCAAGACCAAGAAGATTAAGGTGACCAGCTCACACTCACACACGTCATACACACTCACACAAACATGTGTAAGCAACCACACCCTGTTAGTAATCAGTGATGACACACACAAACTAGCACACGTGTACAAAACACTGTACTAGGTCATCTAGGTAAAAGGGTGATCCTCCATAGTAATTCTAGTAATGTAATGTCAGTAGTGTTGGCAATGAAACTGACCGAATCTGGTGGTTCTGATTTGTAGGCCTTCAGAGAGGGCTCAAGGAAATCCATGAGGATGAAGGTGAGCTTCAATTTCTCCTCACTCAAAAATAATAAAATAAAAAACAAATCTGTAGTGTTGTTAACTTATTGCAGCTATTGTAAGCACCATGCCACTCATAGCTCAGCTTGACTATGCATGACGAATAAACATTTTTAAATACACACAGCAATAAATGTCTTTAAACTCAAATACCCTTATAAACACTAATGAAGCTTGCACTGTGTAACCGATTTACACTGTTTATCTTTGTATATAAATCCTGCCCTATCAAATAAGCCATAAATAATAATAATAATAAACAAAACTCCTGTCTGTTGCCAGAACTCCACGACGGAGGCCAACACGCTGGACGAGAACACGGCGGAGGGCTGGGAGACGCGTATCCGCCAGTGGACGGACCAGTACGAGGAGGCGCTGGCTAACCAGTACAGCGCCGACGTGCAGACGCTCCTGCAGCTGGCCAAGCCCAGCTCGCCCGCCCCCTCGCCCGACAGCATCAATCGCACCGAGCTGGCCTGCAACAACACCGTGCTGAGCTCGCAGATGCAGGTTGGGGAAAGCACAGGGGCTTCTGCTTGTCCTGTTACAGTGGCATTATGGGGCTTTGGTGGGCGTGAGGGGTGCTCCATGTAACAGCCCAACATCAAAGTGTGGTGGTGCAGCAGACTGAAATTTCCTGTCTCGCTGATGTTTTTCATGTTCCTTTATTATAGAATTATGGGCACTCAGTTCATATATAGAGGTTCTGGGTCTTTTTCAGAGGTATAGCATCTATACTATGACGTTTTTAATGCTCTGATTCCATTTTTGTGTAAGTATTGTAAAGACATAGAAGTAGTAGTACATTAGTGTGTTAGTATATGGATTGGACCAATCGTTACGTAAAAAAAAAAAAGGTCCAGTGTTAATCCAGGCACAATGTTGAGTAAACTGACTCTGTAACTGAGGAATGATTTAACTAAGGTGTGGCAATCTCTCTCTGCCTGTGTCACGTCACAGCTGCAGGTGGGTCGAGTGACGCGTGTGCAGAAGCACCGGAAGATTCTACGAGCAGCGCGGGACCTGGAACCCGACACGCTCATCATCGAGTACCGGGGCAAGGTCATGCTCAAGCAGCAGTTCGAGGTCAACGGACACTTCTTCAAAAAGTACGAACCCACAACAGCCATTTTGTGTGTGTGTGTGTGTGTGTTGATTGTGTGTGATTGTCAGGTCTGGTTGTTTTGTTGTCTGCTAGTGGTGGGTGGTCGGTCATCATGTATCAGTTAAAGTCCTATTTCCCAATGCTCATCACTGGCTAAGCCCCAGCTCTCCTGCTCCACCTCCCCACAGGCCCTACCCGTTTGTGCTCTTCTATTCCAAGTTCAATGAGGTGGAGATGTGCGTGGACGCCCGCACCTTTGGCAACGACGCCCGCTTCATCAGGAGGTCCTGCACGCCCAACGCTGAGGTGAGTGGACAGTGCTGTCTTGGAAGAGAGAGTCTCTAATGTCTTTGTGCACGTGCGCAAAGATAGATGTACTTTTATTGATCCCAAGCTATGGAAAATTAAAGACAGTTTGTAGTTGAGGGTTAGAGGGCTTCTAACATCAGTGGTGAGTTCCTAGGAAGCTCTTTAGTTTTGTTATGTGGGATTTTATCATAAATTAGAGCTGTTTTAACAGTCTGCGTGAAGTTGGCTTTCTGAATACGGCTTCCTCTTTCACACTGCCGTCCCCTCTGCTCCTCCTGTAGGTGCGGCACGTGATCTCCGAAGGGATGATCCACCTCTGCATCTATGCAGTCACTCAGATCACCAAGGACTCCGAGGTCACCATCGGCTTCGACTACGAGTTCAGCAGCTGGTGAGTACACTTTCTCTGTCCTCCTCACTTTTCATCACCACTGTCAGTCAGAAGCATTGTCATTTCATTTCACTACTACGCTTAACAACTAGTATGGAATGCATTAAGCACCTTGAGCCTTCATAGCCATCATATCAACTACATTTATCCCTAGTTGTTGTGAACTTCCAGCCGATGGCAGATGAGCATACGCAGCACATATCACTCTATCAGTGTTGTGTTGCATTACTATGTACGTTTGTTTTAATGATAAACTATCTGTCATTAAAGGGACACTCTTTTTAGTTCAACAGTCCCCCAGCCAATCAGTGCCTCTCAGGACGCCCGCTCCCACTTGACACACTAATGATGATTTCGTCCCTTTTCCCCTTTCTCTGTCTTTCTGTGTCTGTCTCTCTCTCCGTATCTGTGTCTTCCCGTGACGCAGTAATTACAAGGTGGACTGTGCCTGCCACAAGGGCAACCAGAACTGCCCTGTGCAGAAGCACAACCTCAGCCCCCCAGACACCCTGCGTCCCACGCCGGCCTCCAGCCCCGCCGTGCCCCTTCCTCCCGGGGCCGAGACCCGCCGCAGACGCGCCCGACGGAGGGAGCTGGAGGGCGGAGGGGTCCCTGGAGGGGCGGGAGGCTCTGACGACAGCAACCAGCAGCCCAACGGAGATGCACAGGACCGGGAGCATGGAGCTAGCGACACAGAGGTGTGTATAAAAGTGTCTGAAAGTGGAGTGTAAGAATATAGTTTGTTTTGTGGGTATGTCTTCTGACTGTGTGCCATCAAAGTGCTGACTTTAGTATATTGTCCTTACTCAGATGGTTAGTGTGTGTATCTTCTGTAGTGACAGGGTCTGTAGTGTAAATGCGTTGCTTCAGGCGTAGTAGAGGATACACGGGACAGGGGTAGGGCAATGTGAATGACGCTCCCTGTTGCATTGTGGGATACAGGATGGCCTGCTAGACGGAATGAAGCACGAGGAAGGAGAGGAGGGGGAGCTGGACGACAATGGAGTCCTGATATCAAGCAGACGGGTATGCAGTCACCACTTTCACATCATCACATGCACATACACACACCAAAATGAACACACACGCATTCACATGGAGAAACGCATGTTTAAAGTATGTATGTACTCCGGACTTCTTGATTTGAGTCCACAATTGAGTACATAAAAGAATGCAAAAGAATGTTCGATGAATTCTCTGGCCAGACATGTATGAATGAATATGTAATTCCATTGAACAGCATCACTGCAAATCCTATGGGTAAACACAACACATCAAATGTGACTGTGCTTCTAATAATTGTTCATCTTCTGCTGTTTTGTCTCTCTACTCCCCCTTCTCCTCCACACTCTCAGTCCCAGGAGGACCGTGCTGGGTTTGACATGATGGACCGGAGGAGGAGGCGCGTGGGCCAGGGGGCAGACGAGCTCAAGCAGGAGCCCGGCGCTCTGGAGGAGGGGGAGGTGACAGGTCTGTCCCCTACGGCTGCAAACCCCATGCCCAGCATGGGCACTACGGCAGGGGTGAGCACACGACGCACCTCCTACGCAACGGTGAGCCACTCGGTACACTACTGGGTGTTAAAGCATTAACTAATAATATTTAATTTAATAGCAGTTGCAACAGAATCATATTTAGGTGGTAAGGCCGGATAATGGCTGCCCTGCACTACCCAGGTGATTGGTTAATGGGGTTCCTTTTCAATGTGAGCACTTTAATAAAGTGATAAAAATGGTAGTAGTTGTCAAATGTTGGCGTATGGCAATAAATCCTGGAGAAAATGAGGGAAATGGCTGTTACTTAGTTGTCTCTTTCTCTTCTGGCCCAGTTATTCAAAAGAAAGAATCCTTCGGTTTGTCAGTCACTGTTTTGTGGATTGTTTTTGGATCTGTTGGCCTCTATAACTGATCATGACTTATGTCTCTCCTCTCTCTACTTTTACAGGAAGCCCCCGTGGATGCGGACAGTAAGCCGATGGCGGCCCCCGTCACACCCAAGCCCCCTCCCGCGCGCACCTCCAAACCTCGGCCCAAGAGCCGCATCTCCCGCTACCGATCCGGTTCGGCCCAGCGGGCCCGGCGCCAGCGGCAGGCTCTGGCCCAGCAGGCAGCAGAGGCGGCGGCAGCAGCCGGCGCCGGGGAGGACGGAATCCCCGGAGCCTTCCAGAGCGAGCTGGGACTGGGCGAAGGGGCGTTTGGCGCAGGACTGGCTCACGATGGCGATGGCTATGGGCCAGCTGGCTCTGGAGCACTAGGGAACAAGGCCAACCTGCGCTACCCCAAAACCAAGAAGGTAAAGGGGCATGGAGGTGTTAAAGATTTAGTCAGGATAATCTATCAATCATTGCAATCATTGCAATGTCAGAGGAATGATGTGCTCATTTATGCTTTTCCAACTACTTCATACAGGGCTGAAAGATGTGAAATCAGGCGTAGGACAGTGGGCTGCATTTAACATTTGTTAGTAGACAGTCATAATAACTTTGAAGCGTTTGGTCATTTCAGGCGTAGAATTGTCTTGCTTTCTGCCCTGTTGATATTCTTTTGGTTGTTTTATACATAGACTGTGCAGTGATGGGTACTGCAGTGTTTAAAATATAATTCCAATAGAATTCGATTTGCACATTTCACCTTTGACCTCCTCTGCGCCTTGTGTACATTCCCATACGCAGTACCTGGTGACGGAGTGGCTGAACGATAAGATCCCGGAGCGGGCGGGAGCAGAACCGGAAATAGAGCGTCCCCTGCGGATCACGACGGACCCCACGGTGCTGGCCACCACGCTCAACATGCTGCCGGGCCTCAGCCACTCCTCGCTCATCTGCACCGCGCCCAAGCACTACGTGCGCTTCGGCTCCCCCTTCACCCCCGAAAGACGCCGCCGGCCCCTCGCCCTCGACGCCTCCTACGGCTCCTGCAAAAAGGTTAGGGGACAGACACAGCCACACAGACCAGAGGCTTCTCAAACTATTTGCCAGTGTGGTGCCCCATTTGTTTGTTTGCACTCAACACTACAAACTTGCGCTTGTACAGTCATAACTTTGTGAATGGGAAACAACGTGGTGTTTATTCTTTTCAGACAGTCAGCAGCAAAAATTGGATCAGACAGTCCTAGATTTGTGTCGTTGATTTAATTTCCCAGAAGTGGGGAATCTGCATAAATTATATATTATTTAGAATCATTAATGCTTCATGACTGTGCTTTGTGCTGGCTAAAATTGTTGTTCTCATGCTGACAATGGTGTCTGTGTCTGCAGAGGTGGATAAAGCAGGCCCTGGACGAGAGCAAGACCCAGTGCCCGGGGGACGCCGGTGCATCCAGCTCTTCAAGCCAAAGTAACAGCAGCTCCTCCTCCCCCCACCCCTTACAAACCGGTATCTACACACACCTCAAAACCTGACTTCACTCTCCCGCCACTGCGTCTTCCTGGGCCCTGCCTAGACACAGGGTGCCTTTTCAAGCACATGGTTTAGTGACAAACCTGGGTAATCTAATTCAGAGTGAGCGGGAAACCTCATGGCAGAAGAGCCCTGTGGTGTTACACTCTCAGCAAGTCAAAGCTAAAAGACTCTCCTGTTAACAGGTTTTCTGCATACCTTGAGTTAACTCACCCAGGACTGTCACTGTATCATGTGCTTGGAACTGCGCTGTGGCCTAGGTTTAAAGAATCTAATTTTAGACCTTGGTAGGTTAGGTCAGAGTATATCCGTGGTAAACCTTCCAGTCGAGGGGCCCTCTGGCTTTATTCTACTAGCCACACCGCCACAACACTCCTCTATTAAAAGGTGCACTCTTTACTTTGACTTAACCTAGCAAGGTTTGGTACTGAAACCATGTGCTTGAAACAGGCTCTGGATTTTTTTCTTTCTCTTTTGTCCTCTGGGTGGAATGTTTTAAGCCATGTTTAGACGTGACTTTGTCAGGTGGCTTTTGAAATGTGCTCCGGAAATGAACTCAAAATTTAGCAGCCTGATCACAGTACCTTGTGTGCTTTGCTGAAAGTCATTATTGTCATCACATCATACTTCAGAACTAGAATATGAACAGAAATAAGCCACAGAGCCAGCAAATATGTGCTATTCTGTTGTGGAGTACAATTATTACATACACAAGTATGTATACATGTTATTGGCAGTTGTAATGGATGTTGTCGGTGAAACGTGGTGGTGATGGCGGCGTTTGTTAAGCAGTGTTCTTTCTTCCTGTCTGCACAGATCTGAGCGCGCCCTTCAAGAAGCGGAAATCCAAGTACGGGCCCGAGCTGTTGAGCTCGCCCCCCAGCGGCAGCAGCGATCTCCTGGTGCGGCCGCTGTCCCCCATCACCCCGCCGCCCCCCTCCTCCGACCCCACGCGCCCGCTGCGGCCCCCCCTCAGCACCTCCTGCGCCCTCTACCTGGGGGCCGAGGAGGAGCGGCTGAACGGTGCCAGCCTGCCCTACTCACCCCTCACCTCGCTGCCCACCAGCCGCTGCAACACGCCGCTGCAGTTTGAGGTAGGGGACACGCGCGCTCGCTCTCTTGTACAAACACACACACACACACACACACACACACACACACACATACACACACGTGCGTCAACAGAGCTGCATAGTCACACACACCTTTAGTTCCTAACTGTGCTAACACAGTTGCAGGGATTAAAGTTCTCCGGCCCCATGCCGGATTTCCGGCTTGTAGTGATTGCCCGTGGATTTAAAAAAATAATAAATCGAAAATAAATTGACGGCAATTAAAAAAAAAAAAATGACCGTCGAAATCCCTCTTGTGTTTGTCAGCCAATGGTAGTAAAGGAGCGCTCTGAAACTGACAGTATTAGCCAATCAGAAGAAGAATAGGGCGGGTCTAAGGAAAGCCTTTACCCCCTCCTCTCATTTCTTCCTTGCTTCGATGCGGTGCAGTGCTGAAGATCGACACGGAAAGTCACCTCGCGCCGTTACGGCTCCATTCAACGGAGAGAGGGTAAAAAGTAAAAAAAATAAAATAAATGAACTTTTGTGTTTGGAGAGAAGGGCGAGGGAGAGAGAGAGAAAACGGAATTGCATGGTGGCGTGGGCAAAATGCAGTTCGTGAACTCTGGGGCAGATGTGACGACCCTAGAGAAAGGTGTTAAAAATAAATGGCGCTGGGCATGGCTGGAGGATACTGGGCGAGATGGCAAGCCATTTAGAAATTGGTGCAAGAAGTTGGGCATACCAGGCGCTTGCTACTGCACGCTATGTTCCAGGAAGATAATTTACGGATCCAGTGGCAAAAAGGTGCTACGTATACACGAATTAGACCTTGGCCATCAAGCTGCTGTCCGTGCGGTCCCACACACCACACGCTTGCCGGGAGCTACGGCAACAGCTGCTGTGCCAACATCAATAACTGACCGAGTGTGCGAATTAAAAATAAGGGTGTGTGCTTTCCTCGCAGAACACGACCTGTCATTCACCCTTGCTCAACCCCTGGTCGACCTATGCAAAAAGGTTGCGGGAGACAAAGCGGCTCTCAGTAGAATGTCAATGTCAAATCAGCTGGCCAGCTATTTTAATACGCACGGCATTACACCGGAGTTCAAGCGGCAGCTGTCCAACAAATTGAAAAACAACATGTTTTCATTGAACGTGGACGAGGCCACCAATAACAACATGGACAAAGTTCTAAATTATTGCAATTATTAAAACTTTTAATGCTCTCTAAATGCCATACTGAATTTCATCTACCTTTGTAACAGTTCACCTTGTGACTGTAGGTTAATTTATTACTTGTTAAGGACAATGCTGAGCACCAAAACTGGATATCAAAAGAAATGTGGTACATACAGGTGGTAGATATAGTAGATGCACTTTTGTCATCTTCTGGCCGTTTTTGGTATTGGATTTTCAAAAGTCAAATTTAATTTTCCATTCATGCAATCTCTGATCCCATGCCCCCACAAACCCCCTGGTATGGCTTGAAAATAAACACACAATCCAAAACACGTGCACACACACACACACACACACACATATATATATATATAAATAAATATATATATTAGTTTCTTGCCTGTGTCGACAAAGTTCAGGCTCAGGATTTTTTTTTGCTTTAATCCCTGCAGTTGCAATTTGAGGTAGAACGAACACACACACACACACACACACACACACACACACACACACACACACACTACACTGCACTACACTGTGCACTACACTGTGCACTGTGCAACACAGCTACATGGTCACACACAAACACACACACACACGCACAAACATACCTTCAGTTGCAACCTGTGCTAAAACACGTCAGGTTAAGCCAGGGCACACACAGAAACGCTTTCAGCTGTGCCAACACAAACAGTAGTTAAAATGAAGGCAATCTGTCTTATCTAAGTGTGACAAGTGGTGCCTGTGATTTAATGGCATTATTACTGGTGCCTGTGATTAGTGGTAAACTCTTTCCTGATTCATTTCTCTCCCCAGAACATCTCGTCCCCCGAGGCTTCTCCTGTACACCGGCCAGAATCTCTCTCTCCCGAGGTAAGTGTTTCTGCGTGCGTGCGTGCGTGCGTGTGTGTGTGAGAAGCAGAAAGCGTGTGAAAGGCAGTGTGAGTGTGTTGGCATGCCTCACCAGAGAGTGTAAACATTCTGTTCAGAGAGAGAAGCAGCTGTATGCGGTCGTATAAAACGGTCCTTTTTTTCGGTTGTTTTTTTGCAAAACACGTAGAAGAGCAGATGTTTTGCTCATAAAAATGTAAATGTGTTTGTTGTCCTCGTATAACCTTGTGTGTTTGTAGAGGAGAGTTTTACATGGACGTTTCTGAACTTGTTCACACACTAAAATATTTTTTTCCTTCCCCCGTGTAGCCCTGTCTCCGGCCAGACTTTGACGCTGTTAGGAACGCTACCTTTCCTGACCTCTCCATGACCTCCAGCTTGGACAGCCCGATCCCGCCCCCCGAGGACTTCCCCGCCGTGTCCCCGTCGCCTCTCAGCCTCTCCGGTGGAACCACCCCCCTCACCCCTGCGTCTGTCTCTGCCGCGGCCGACTCGGCTGTGGGCACGCGGGCAGGCGAGGCCCAGGCTCGAGAGCAGGCCTTCAGGACAGAGTTCAATCTCATCTACGCGTGCTCTCCCCTCAACGCCAACCTGGGGGAGGGCCTAGGTGCCCGCGGAGCCCTGACTGACAGGCGCCACTCCCAATCGGAGGGCAGCTTCTCGCCGGCAGATTCCTACTTCGGCGCTGCAAGTGGCCAGGGGCTGCTGTCAGAGGCGGGACAAGGATCGCTTTCGCCCTATCCGGAGCCACATTACGGGGGCGGGTACCCAGACAGTGGCACGCCCCCTCACCCCAGCAACCCTCCCCAAAAGAAGAAGGCAAGTTGGTCCCTTCCCACTGTTTTATCCACTCATAGCCAGTATATTAACCGTTGTGATTTAGACTGAAGAAACATGGGTCTTAATTAAGTTGTAAAGGGGGACTTTCATGTGAGTAAACGATATGTAAATCAGCTTTGCTTGCAAGTCCCTCCCACCCCTAAAAATAGAAGGGAACAACTCTCGGTTCCTCTTTTGGAGATGCTGCTTCTCACTTATCAAGCACACTTCATAAGCCAGAGTGTTTCATCTCAAAGGTCAGCCTCGATGAGGCAGATGTCTGCTCACTGGCTTTTTATCACCGTGAGGAGCCTTAGACTGTGTGTGTGTATGTGTGTGCGTGTGTGCGTGCGTGCGTGCGTGCGTGTGTGTGTGTGCGTGTGTGTGAGCACTTGGTAAATGAGGCACAGTCATCTCCTAAAACTGGTCTGAGCGAGCTGTCACTCCCACTTGTATCTCTAAGGCATCATCTGTGTGTCTAGCCGTAGCATTGTACTCTGTGCACCCCCCTTCCCCAACTCTTCACCCCTTTTAATACCTTACAGCCAAGTCTCTATCTGCCTGTCTCTGTCTCTGTCTCTGTCTCTCTCTCTTTCTCTTTCTTTCGCTGTCTCTCTCTCCCTTTTCCCTTTCCTTCTCTCCCTTTTTGTTTTCCTAAGGCAGAGGGCGAACGTGACCATCCTTAGTCAGCTGACAGGCAGTCTGCCTGGTTACCAGGCTCTAGCTGTAAGAGGCCAGTACAAGCCCATACAGAATATGGTGAATATGCCCCTACTGACCAGCTACCTATTAGAAGTGTGCATGGACATGTTCTGGGTTTTTTTTATTTTAGTTTTTATGTTTTTTATTTGCATTTGCATTCAACCCAACACCATTACTCTCTCCTGCCAACCGCCTCTCCCTCCAGACATGCGCGCATTGAAGGGATCCGATGTGGTGTTTTACAATTCATGCCAACGAGCATAGCATGAACATCTCTGTGATTTCTATGCCATGATCGCTCTCTCTCTCTCTCTCTCTCGAGGATGGATTATATATATATATACATACATGCTTTAATCAGCATCCATACTCATTTAATTATTTTGATCCGAAATGGAGTTTGACCCTTTTTTAATTTCTCGACTCATTCGTCTCGTGGTGTGGGGTTGGAGCCATTCAGAGCCTGGGCGGAATGACTCCTGGTGATGCACATAACTGATCCAGCCATCTTGCATGTGTAAACGCACAAACACACACACAGATACACAGGCAACCATTCACACACACACACACACAAAACACAAGTTTAATTATGTTAATTTTTGTCAAATGTCATTAAAACAAAGGAGGGGATGGAAGTGAGAACTTAAAAAAAAAAGACATTTCTGTGTTAAATATTAGGATCAGTGCTAGCATATCATTTTGTCTTTAAATCTTTAAAACAAATGTAGCTAAAACTGCAGTTCATAAACTTTTTGCATTTTGACTGATGTGTACAGGAAAAAAATAATACGAATTGTTTAATTTCCTTTTTTTTTGTCAAACTAAAACTGACTGCATGTGAACTGTTGGTCCTTCAGAGACAGTTCATGTTTTTTTTCCCAATAGAGGTCACTAAAATGTAATCCTCTTTCACGAAAAAAATGGTAAAATTGAAATAAAGCCTAGTTGTAAGTTAGACACTTGTAAATATGCACAACTTTACTTTAATATCTATGTATATTTGTTAAGACAATGAGCCTTTGGCTTCGTCTGTTGGGGTCTTTCCCCTTGTCTCAAGCCTCTGTCTGTCACGACCTCTTTCTATGTCTACGCTGTGTGCTGACTGACTGAGGAGGCTTCTACAGGCTCTTGCTGTCTGTTACGTTGAATGTTAACGCTAAATGTTTGTCTTTGTTAGCTGCTAGCTGTATTGAGATGGTTGAGCTTCATTGAACACCTTGTTTAAGTGTTTTGCATTGGTTCTGATAAGCTACCTATTGAGCTTGAAGTTTGGGAAAATTGTGAATTTACTACTAATCTAATCTGCATCGGGAGTTACATGCACACTTCCACCTCTGTGGACCCCCCCCCCCCTTTTGAAGGGTTAAGGGAATAATACATGAATGTAATGTAATGAGCCTGGGCAATGAGCAGTAAATCTGGTCTCTTCTCTGCATGCCATCGTTCAGTACTACCATACTCATTCACATTCTTGTGATGGATGGATCCATGTTGCATTTGGAATATTGTGTGGCGTATGTAAATGTTTGTCAGATGTAGTGTTGATGCACTTGTGATGTGTATGTTTATGTGTGTGTGTGTGTGTGTATGTGTGTGTGTGTGGTCTGTGTATGTGTGATTTGTCAGTGTTCAGTAATTGAACTGGCTTGTCTGTGATGGAGGGCGAGTGTATAGTTTTGCATGCCATTTAATTAACCAGCACCTCCACCTCCTCCTTCACCACCTCCCCGTCCCCTCCACCTCCTCTCCTTGTGTGCAGGTGTCGCTGCTGGAGTACCGCAAGCGGAAGCAGGGGACACGGGAGCCCGAGTCCGGAGGAGGCTCCGCAGGGACTCCCACTCGACCCGGAACGCTGTGCCCGAGTGCGGAGTCCCCCGGTGGGCTACGCACGCTGCTGCAGCCCCCCGCCTCCCCCCACAGTCACAGCCACAGCTCCTTCTCCTCGCCCGCGCACCAGGCCTTCCCTCAGATCGAGGAGGTCAGCCCCCCGGAGGTCAGCTCTGGATCCGGCCCCCGCACACAGGAAGCCCCCTCCTGGTAGGCAGCACAACATTCATTTTACTCTCCCCCCTACAGAAGGTACTGTAGTTCATGTTTTTAATAAGGTCCCGCCCTTTGAAAGTTTTAGAATATTTAACTACCGGTAGTTTCGATTGCCCACACAGATAAGTTACTTACTCTTATCTGCTCTACCCTAAGTCTTTGGTAGACAGCAATTAAGGTAATTTTCCCCAAAAAGGTACTGTGTTTTTTTTAACAGTATTTAAGCATTAAGCACTCCACTCACTATGTGCAGACAAGTGCAGTAGACCAGCAGTGACGTAGACCTGAAGTGTCTCTCTCCTCAGTCTTGGGTAAAGTAATTTCCCCAGAAAAGTGCAGTGTTTGTTTAACACTATGCAAACACTACATAGACAGGCGCAGTAGAGCAGCAGAGATGTTGGTTTCCCGCAAGTCTATTATCAGCCAGGTTGTGAGGAAAATTTGGATGCGAAATCAAGAGAAAATATATAGAAAATATAAAGAAAATAAACGTTATACAGATTACGGGAGCTAAAATTTGACTATTTTCAAGGGAATATCTTCTTTTTTCACAGAGTAAAGGCTCGGCATTTTAACTGGAACAGCAACAGAAATGGCTGATGATGGGCACTATGCTGCTAATAGACTTGCTTTCAGCTAAGTGCCTCTCCTGCTCTTCCTCTTCCTCTTCCTCTTCCTCTATCTCTTCCCCCCGTCACAGGACGGTGCCGACCACAGTGGAGCGTCTGCGGGAGGGCCAGGGCGTGCTGGAGAGGGTGCTGCGGGGCAGCCTCAAAATAGAGCGCGCCCTGAAGAGGTCAGAGCCTGGTGACCATGGCAACGCCAGAGACAAAGACGCAGGTAGCGCTGCAACCTTGACGTGGCACGCATAGCCTTTTGCGTCATCCACTTGGATGGCTTTTTTTTATTTATTATTATTGTTGGCAAGCCAGCTTATTCGTGCTCTCTGTCTCTCTCTCTCTCTCTCTCTCTCTCTCTTTCTCTTTCTCCCCCTCCCTCCCTCTTTCTCTGCGTTTCCTAAGACTTGGCTGAGACGGACAGGTATGACCTCACCACAGCATCCCCAATGAGGAGTCCACACCGCTACAGCCCGTCTATCTACCAGCACCAGGTACACACGACAAGTCACGACAGTCAAGAATATGCAGAGTGTGTGTGTGTGTGTGTCCGTGTGTGCTTGTGCACGTGTGCTCACATTTGACTAATATACCCTGATGTGCTCTGTTCCTTGACAGCCTCAACTGTCTGAGCCCCACCCAACATCGGACAGCTCGGCATCTCCCTTCCGGTCCTCGTACAGCCCCTCACCGTCGCCATACTCACGCCCCCTTCCTCAGGAACACGCCCCCCAGAACACCCCTCCCCCCACCACCACCACCCCCATCGCCTCCTCCTCCTCCTTATCCTTATCATCCTCCTCCTCCTCTTCCTCCTCCTCCGTCTCTTCACTGGACTCATCTATGAGCGGGACCTCCAGACCACCAGGTGGTGCCCCCCATCAGCAGAGCAGTGGCGCTGCGGTGCAGGAGGCCTCGCAGGTCTACTCCGGCAGCAGCCACAGCCACCTGAAGGCCAGTCTGCTGAGTGCCGGCCTGCCATCAGCCTCATCTAGTCCACCCGTCTCCAGGGGCCAGTCCCACTCCAAAACGGACAGCAGCAGCAGCAGTGGCGGTGTTGGTGTTGGTGTTGGCGTTAGCGGTAGTGGCCTGCTCACAGGAAGCTCCTCCAGACTAGCCCAGCAGGGTTCGGGCCGCGGCCTTCAGGCCAGCTCCAGGCTCCTGTCGGCCTCCAGCTCCCAGCACTACCCTCCGCGGGGAGCGCCACTCAGCCAGTTCCAGCACCCACCCCTCCAGGGCTCGGGGGTACGGACACAGACGGGGAGCTACTAGGACATCTGTCTGCCTCTGTGTGTATGTGTGTGTGTGTCTGTGTGTGTGTTTGTTGGGAGTCCGAGAGCAAGTGTGTGTGAATGTGTGTGTGGCCCTCCTTAACAGCACCTGTGGAGAGACTCTTGAGTTAAGGAAGTGGGCAATGTTAAAGGAGACTATTTTTTTTCCTTAAGTTTTTCCCACCGTTTTCCTCTTTTCACCAAAAAATAAACTGAATCACCACAAGTATATTTCTAGGCGGACATTGACAAGGACATTATCTTGGAGCAAAAGAAAGGGTAAAAAAAAAATCAAGGATTAAAAAAAATCTTGGAGTATGGAAAAAAAAAGGAACTCTTTAAGAATCGTGTGTCATTTCAAATTTACCCGTTTGTTTTAAAAAGGTAGACAGTAACCTATGTGTGTATAAACTCCTGTGGTAATCTGAACCTTGCGCCGGTTCCGTTTTGATTCTGCTTAATCACAGGTGCCGAAACTCGCTAGAGGAGTCTCTTTGTGTGTGTGTGCGTGTGTGTGTGTGTGTGAGATTTTTTTTTTTTTCTTTGTTTTTTTTTTTTTTACTTTTCCTGTACATTATCCATTACCCATTCCCACCCCCACCCCCTCTCCCCCCTTGTTCCAATCCGTTACTGAAACACATAGCCAAGTGTCTATCTCACCTGGAAAATGAAAAGAAAAAAGAACAAGAGACATAAAAAGGCATAAAAACAAGAGACCAGCTGTAGAGAGCAAGGCGTGCTCTCAGATCATTCCAGTGCGGTTCTCCAGATGTCTGTCAGTGCGTGTGTATGTGTATGTGCCTGCATCACCTCCTTCCCCCTCCTCCTCCACCTCCTTCTCCTCCTCGTCTACCCATCCTCCACCCCCCCATCCCCCCATCCATCCTTTTTTCCAGAGTGACACTGGAGTCCGGTTCTTTACTTGATTATCTTTTTCTTTTTTTCCCCCTTTTTATTTTCCCTCCAGATAACTCATGTTTTACTTGTAGCAAGTCCAGAATTGCTTTGTTATACTTGACAAACACATACCCATACCCACACCCACGCACATACATGCACTCATGCGCACACACACATATACACATAGACCTAATTAATCCATGGTGCTGCAGTTATCTCTGGGTTTAAAGTTTGTTTTCCTACTTGGAATTTTTATTTTCTTAGTGTCTGTCTTCAAGTTTTGTGAGACTTCAGCTGATGCTCTGATTTAGACCGGAGCTCAAAAAAAGAAAAAAAGGTTCGTTTTGGAATCTGAAAGCGGAGCAGTTTTGTCTTGGCGTGCTGGGATGCTGTGACAAAGGAACTGTAGTGCACTGCTTTCCCGAGCTTTGGTTCTCCCCGCCCCACCCCACCCCGCCCCACTGCACCCCCCACGTCAGTGTTCCTGTTTGTTTGGGAAAAACAAGCATCAAGTATAGTTCTATCCCCAACCCCTGCCCACCCCCTCCCTAAACCAATCTGTGCATTCCATACATCAGACTTCAGAAAAAGAAGAAAAAAAAAAACACAAAAAAGATTGAAAATTAGAACTAAATGTTAAGGAAGCTGCTGTGCTCTCAATTGTACATTTTCTTTCTTTTTATCTTTTATTTGTTTAGTTTTCTTTTTTAAAAAAAGAAACGCAAGTGCTGCTTGTAGTTATTTCCGTTTGTACAGAATGCTGTACCTGTCCCTTGCTTATGGTGAGAGGGCAGGTTTGTTCGCCCCTGCCCCCCCCCCCCTCTATCCACTGTCTCCTGAAGAGGTGAAAGACAGGTTTATTTGGGGGGGTGACTTCACCACCCCATCTCTCTCTCTCCAGTGAACAGCAAGGTCACATCATGTGCCATTGCCAACTGCAGTGGGGATGGAAAAAAATAACGTGAAAAAATAACGCGCCATCATGTAAGACTGAATGGACAACCCCTCGGACACCAGAGAAATGGACCTGATGGAACAGACACAGGCCAGAGAACCGCTGTAGTATCCCTGGAGATGGGACAGGAATATACAGGAAGAATACTTTTTTTCTGTTTCTTTGTTCACAGTTTTTTGGTTCTTGGATACGTTTGAGGATCCCCCCTCCCCTCCGCCATCAAGCTTTTTTTCGGGAGGGTGGAGGACCGGGGCAGTGAGTGGACAGGACTAGATCTTCACTTCTTTGCCTCGCCCTCCCTCCCCTCCTTTCCCAACTTCCTCCCTTCCTCCTGACCCGGTGACCTAAAGACTCAAGGGTACTCACTGGTTAACATGAATGTCTCTCTCTTTCACAAAACACTTTTAAGTAACAACGAAACGCGTATTAAAATGTGGACTTTTGTGACGCGTGAGGAAAAAAATAAATAAATAAAAAGACAGACCAGCACCTTAATGACAAGCAGAGCAAAATCCCACAACGTATGATGATCATGTGTACTTGTATAAAAAAAAAAAAAAACGTGTTATATACTGTTCCAAGAAAATATAGTACACTAAATTTGCCGCATGATTAGTTTTCTTTTCACCTTCTTGTTCTCTTGGGGGTGGGGTAGGGGAAATAGGGGAGTGGTATTAAAGGCTGTAGCAGAGACTGCCTGGTTTATAAGACATATACCCCGTACCCTCCAGTCCCTCTTCAAACTGGACAAATTATTTCTTTTTCTTTTATCTTTTTTTTTTTCAAAAGAGATTGAGATTTTTTTTTTAAAACACAGACCATAGTAATAACTATTTGGTATCTATCCCCATACCACACAACAGTACTGAACAGATGAGATGTATCAATGCATTTTGATAATAAAATACTCATGATGACAAAATTTTAGTTTTCAAACAGCAGTTTGGATATCTTATTTAATAAATGCAGACTGGGAAGGACAATGCAGAAAAAAAATGACATTTTGCAAACTGACAAGTGGTTAAGAACGTCTTGACAATCAGTTTCAGTAGAATAGAGTAACCTACCAATGGATGCTCTCAAACATCTGCGCATTTTACTAGCAACACTGAATTGATTGGTGAATACACTCAATGTTCGTAGGAAGACTGTGGCAAGCTTAAATGTACAAGATTCAGATTCAAAATGGTGGACAATAATATAATAAATAACTTAATTATCTATTTTTTATATATAACTTGTCCTGACATAGTGGCGCTGCTGGAAGTGTTGGTCCCGTTTATAATAATAATTATTATTATTAAAAATATTAATAATGTCCTCGAAGGGCCCCCTTGTCAATGGTGGACTCTCAGAATCGTCTTAACTCACCCTTTCAACCCCACCCCATGGTGGCACTGGCACCCCAGCTACCTCAGTAACCAGATGACGTGAATATTAGATGTGTGGGGGCCTGACGCACTGAAGCTTCACCAGATCCAGCTGTAGGGTCTGCAGTCGAGTTCGGGGTTATCATGGTACACGACACGGTAGCCACACTCTGTGTGAATCCTCTCACACTTCTTGGGCCAGGAGGTGGGCTTCATTGGTCTGTGGGGAAATATGCAAAAGGATGCCGTGTGAAGACAGGTGAGCTTTGTACAGGTAATTGGTAGCTCAAACAGCTGATTTCCTCCTACAGCAAATTCTGGATCGCAGTCCTTTAGTGACTTGGGGCACATCATGACATTAACAGAAGAGCATCATACGCTACTGTGGGTAGCCTATAGTAAGGTACATGGATATAGGCCACCTGATCTTTTTGGGCCACTCCAGGCAAGGAAATTTAACAACTAACCAAGACGTTTGCATTAGGTAGTTCGTGGACCAATGCATAAGCCTGGCAAAATGAACTTATTGTATAAGGTGTATGATAAATATTAACAATTAAATTTAAACATTTTGTTACATTTAGTAGCACACAATATTGTCTGTAAATAAGGTCTCCCACCCTATAGGCCTGGGAAATATCCCAGGAGTTGTATTGCGGAAGACGGCTTGTAACCCAGGTGTAAATGAGGTATAGGCCTACTTACGAAAGACATACAAATCCATTATCATGGCAGTAGCACTTGTCACACCCCTTTCGAAATGTCTGTCCAGGACTGAAGCGAGTGCCCTTATGAATGCATGGTCCTGAGAGAAAGAATGGACAAAAGTAAGCCATTTACTGCGGGCATCCGTTCAAAATAGAACCAGTTGTGGGAAGCCTGGTTTGATATGTTTGTAGGCTAGTTCATGCTCTACTGGTACCGCCGCCAAATCAGAGGGGCAGCCGCCTGAGTAACCCAATTTTGCAATTCGCCTGAAAGTGTGCCGTTTGTTGAATGCTGAATAAGGTGATTTTTGCGAAACCACCAGATGGCGCCATTTACCCACGTAGAAGAGTGAGTAAAAGTCGGCGTTTGAGAAGCCTAGTCGTGAGTCAGCTCTTGTGTCTGTAATACCGCCCTCAAGAGTTTGAGCGTCGCTATCTATCAATGTGAAGTGAGGGTCAACTTAGCATGCCAGATAAAAGCCACGATAAAGACTATACAGGCTTACAGCCAGTTCCACAAGTCAAGTGGAATACGTTTGCAACTAACTTATCAAAGTCAGAACAATGTATTAATCTGTAGAGGTAAGTAGAGATGATTTAATTGTTGACATACACAGATGGTAAGATATCCCTACAATGCAGGCAGAGTGCTTCAGTCTGAACTTACCTGGGTGGCGATACACAGCTGCAGTCGTGATGCTCAAACAGATGACCAGGACCACAATGAAGAACACACTCCTCCAACAACTCATAATGACCAAAAATGTTCCCAAAGCTTAAAGACTAGTATTTAGTATATAACTGCTTAAAACATATATAGGCAATGTGTTTTAAGCCAAAAATAAGTCCAGATCCTATTCAGAGAATTAAAATAGCCAGCAGGTGAGTAAGGTCTGGAGACAGATAGACAATGGGAACTGCATGAAGCAGACTGAACAGCTTTGCTTCTCACAGGCACCAGATGCGTCGTGTGAGTCTTGTCAGTGTGCGGAGGTCTTCATCACTCCCTTCCTCTCGCTCTCTCTGTGCTGTCTCTCGCACTCACCAGATGGCCTTTATAGTCTCATCATCAGCACCTGCGAGATGAGAGGAAAAGAAAATGGGAAGACAGGCTTACAGACAACATCCTGATTCCCAGGCCCTCACACCTTTATTTATTTGGTTTTCATTCTTTTTTTTTCCCTGCTTGACATTCCTGGGCTTTCCCCCCCTTTCCTTTCCCTTTCTTTCCATTGCCCCATCATAGTGGGCCTATACGCCTGCCTGTCATTCACCCTTTCCTTTCCTGGCGCTCGCCAACCACTCTGCCTTGTTCCAGGATGTCTCTTTTCTGCTTCAGGCCAAGACGGTCTGGGATGAATGAGAGTTCTATTTAAACATCACGATCTTCACATTCTCCTGTGCGGTCCATGACACAGGCCCGGATGCAGCTTGCGCTAAAATGTCTGCCCATGCTGCTGCTGTTGTTGCTGTTGCTGCTGCTGCGTCTGTCAGCTGGTGTGGATTCTTCCACTCACTAACCCCGAGAGAAGAGGCTGTTCGATGGGTGGCTTTGGCCTTCTCTACACCCGGGTGGGATTTTTCCCCCTCATGTAGGCCTGTCGTTTTCGAACACTTGCGGTAACATCCTGTTTGAAGGCCTGGAGAGAAGAGAAGCAAAGCAAAGCGAAGGAAACACGAGGGGTGGGTCAGTGTACATTTCACTGCCGTGTGGGAAAGCTGAATAAAGACTTGGGAGAGCGAATGCAGTTAACCTTTCAATAGAGCAGTTTATAGACAGAGACAGCGGGGCCTTTTGATCTGTGCGGCTTCAGCCAGAGCGCTCCGTGTTGTTAAAACCATGCCTTAGGCCTGGGCAGGGGAAATATATGTCATAAAGCAAGGCCAACAACAGTGTTTAAAATTGAATGAGACGTTCATATGTAATTAAACTGTACTTTACCAGTTCTCTGTCCAGTATGCTGCGCTGGCTCATTTCTATGAGGATTTATAAGGTCCTCTGGGGGGACGGTAAGCGGACACTAAGCATGCTACTAAGTATGCTACTTAGTATGCTACTAAGTACGGAAATGGCATTGCAGCTGTGCCTCTATTCCTAATGGAGCAGGGCTGACACCACGCAAAAGTGGGAGACGCTAACTGAATACTAGCCTCAGTCTTTTGTTTTGTTTTGTTTTATAAAAGTCACAAGTTTTAGCTAGTTTCTTGATTCAGGTTCTATGATGGTCTTGTTGAGTGTTGTGTGTAGTGCTGTGAAAAAGGCTTTCAGATAGTAGCTTGACACTGAGGACAGGCTAAGTTGAAATCATTTATCCCACCCCCACCCCAATTAGAAAGTGTGATAATAATGTACACAGGTGCATTCAAGTTACACAATGCCAAGGGTTAATGAAAGAAGCATACTGTTAAACAGGGCTCTGTTCTCTGTTCTCTTTTTTTCAATTATTTGAAGAGGGATATCACATGTTTTTTATGCATGAATTCAGCTACCTACACTTAAGAAGCTGGCTGTCCCAATTCATATAACAGGCATCCTTTCCCAATGAAGGGAACGGTTCTGCATGTTCAGAGGGGTTTCATGGTCCTATTTTAGGCTTACAGTGTAGGGTTCCTTGTGACATGCTTTGGCCCTGCGCTATGTATTTGGCAAACACGCAACAATGCAAGCTTATGGCTTGGCAAAGGGAAATGCTCGCCTGGAATGAAGAAAATTCAAATTATTCATAGCAGATGATCCTGTTTTTTGCATGGGAAGACGCTGCATGTTGTTTGTTTCTGCCACAGAGAGAGAGAGAGAGAGAGAGAGAGAGAGAGAGAGAGAGAGAGAGATTAGAGCCAAGTCTGTGGCAGAGTCTGCTCTTCTTTGAGCGCTGTGCCAACCTCTCTCTTCAAAGTTGCGTAACATCTGATTTATACCTGCTAATATACCAGAGCTAATCTAGCATGTTGCGAGCTGTGCCTTGAGACGAATTAGGGCGTGTTGTTTACACCCACACACACAAACATACACACACACACACACACTCGTACATTCTCTCGCTCTCGCACACACACACAACCATGGCCTAACAGGGCCACATTTGAGCTCTTAGTAGATGTAGCAACTGTTCTCTCTGATCTTGTATTAATGTAAGTAGTGTGTGTGTGTGTGTGTGTGTGTGTGTGTGTGTGTGAGTGAGTGTGTCATGCACATGTTACAGATCCCAACAGATGCCAACATATAGCAATGTTGTGCTTGTATCGCTTTGGAAAACGTATGACGCCATGGTTAAAGAGCCTCATTGTATCATGAAGTGTACCATACCAGTACACAGTCTTATTGGATTAAAACTCTTGCCATCTGTGGGCCAATAGCTGTGTGTTTGTGTGTGTGTGTGTGTGTGTGTGTGTGTGTGTGTGGGTCTGGACCGCTGCCCTAGAAAAGGTGTGGTCCAGAAGAGCCATCCAGTACATCTTGTTCCTTCTGATGGAAAGTAAACATATCAGTCATTTCAGCAGAACGGGAGAGTGTGTGCGAAAAGGTCACAATGTGGGAGAGCATGCTTAATGCACATGACGTCTCTCTTTCTCTCCATCTCGCTCACACACACACATCTAAACACACACTCACTTGTACGCGCAGATGTGTGTCCTCTCTGATGTCACACACATACGCACATGCATACGCACACACAGATGTGCAGCCTCTTTGACGACATCTTATGCAGGGCCGCTTTGGTACATAACAGTCATCACTGACATGGACCACACATTGACACACACGCTCGCCCACTCGCATGCACACACACGCACACACACACACAGCTGCGTGTCTTTTCCGACATCATGTCATGCAAGGCCACTTTGGCCCATTGCATTTAGCACTGACATGGGCCGAACATTGAAACACACACTACAGTATGTTCCAAAAAAATGTGGTGTTCCTTTAGGCACTGCCCCTGCCATGGGTAACTCCCTGACTGCACTCCTGTGTGTGTGTGTTCTAGTGTTCATCTTGTATGCATGCTGTCAGTAGCCTGGCTGTCGCACCAAGCTTGTAGACAAAGCTTAGTCTGGCAAACCTCCCATAGGCAGGAAGTTCTCAGAGGCGGGATCAACGGGCGTCTTTCAGATGCCTCTGTGTACTACTGGACAGAGCTACAACCAATCAGACCACTGATTCCGATGCCGAATGCGTAGCGTTCGTTATTCACTGGTGCCTGAGTTTTCAGGCAAAGGAACAGCTGAGAATAGGCAGGTTGGCTAGACAGGTCAGGACTGACTTAAACGCAAAATTCAATGTAGCATTGCAGGCAGTATAGGCTGGCCCAGGTTATGCTGTTGATGTAATAAAACAAAAGTGCATCTTTTTAACTGAAACACTGAGTTGGAGTTGAGCACATTCACCTCTCTGACACCTTGTATGTATGTCTGTTTTTGTTTTTTGCACTGATGATGGTCTGACTGGGTAAAACAAAAATGTTGTAAAAATGTGCACGTTTTTATTGCACTGGGTAGTGGTTTCTTCTGTTAATTTTTCTACAAATTAAAAGTATTTTCTGTTCACTTTGGCAGTCAAGATGCAAGTTCTTTTTTAGACTGAGCGAGACCCGTCCTCTGCCATCATTCTGGCTGCGCTGTTCACAGTTTTAAGACCCCCCCTCCTGTGCTGCGTGACTTGCGACTCTTTCACATCCCTTATGCCATTCATCCCACCTATTTATTCTTCCTCCATTATCCCTCGTTCCAGCAGAGATGAAGGAGGAGAGGAGGAGGAGGAGGAAGAGGAGTGGACCCAGCCATTAGACCACACAGGTGCACAGCTTGGACCAGACAGCCAATGAGGTCACGGCGTGGTGATCCATTCAGCGACGGGCGCGCGGTTTCCACGGCGATGCCAGCCTCCCGTGGTGGCGTGATCAAAGCGAAAGCGGACCCGACGGTGGCCCTCCACGCCTCCCGTGTGCACCTGGCAGCGCCACGCCTGCCCGTTTAGTGCCTGCTAGCGGGTTGGCATATGCTCTGCCAAGGCCCAGGACCGTCTGCCACCGATGCTCTCGCGCCCGCTTCCCTCTCCCTTTATCTCTCTCTCTCTCTCTTTCTCCTTTCCTCTTTCCACTTTACTCTCTGTCTCCCTCTCCGTTTCTCTCTCTCTCTCTCTCTCTCTCTACGTTCCTCTTTCTCTATCTCTCTGTTTGTCTCTCTTTCTCTTTCTCTCTCTCTACTTCCCTCTCTCTCTCCCTCTGCGTCTCTCTCTTACACTCGCTCTCTCCACCTCTCTCTCTCTCTCTCTCTCTCGGTCTCTCTGCTCTCTCTCGCTGCTTCTATCTCACTCTCTCTCTCTGTCTCTCTCTCTACCTGTCTTATGCTAAAGTAACATGCTGGCTCTCTGTCGCACCTGTCTCAATCTCACCATTTGTCTCACACTCTCATTTTTTGTCTCTCTCTCCCTGTCTTACTCTCTTTCTCTTTGTTTGTCTTCGTTTCTGACTTTTATTTTATTAGTTACCCACAATAAAATAGCAAAATCTTTTAATTTTTTTTTACTGGGGATGGCAAAGTTGGCCATTTGGCTGACCCGCAGGAACAAAATGCTGGGCCTAGGGTCAGTGGATCCTCTAGAGGGGACTTTTTCAGGCATTTGGTGTGGGGGGGGGCATTTTTGGGACACCATTTGTCTCCCTCTCTCCCTGTCTGCTGTGTTTTCTTTGGACATGGATGGTCTATGTTTTGCTGTTTGTATTCTTGAAAATGACTGTTTTATTGATGTATGATTGGTAGACGGTGCTCTCAAGCAGTTTTAAATCTCACTCTCTAACCATGTGTGTGTCTCTCTCTCTGTCTCACTTCGTCTTACTCTCTAACCCTTTGTCACTTTCTCTCTCTGTCTCACTCTCTAACCCTTTCTCTCTCTCACTGTCCCTCTTTCTCCCTGTCTTAGTCTCAAACCTTTTGTCTCTCTGTCTCACTCTCTAAACCTTTGTTTCTCTCTCTCCCTCTCTCCCTGTGTCACCCTCTAATTCTTTCTTTCTCTTTATCTCTCTCCCTGTCTTACTCTCTAACCCTCTAACCCTTTGTCTCCCTCTCCTCGTGTCTCTCTGTCTGTCCAGCAGCTACTGACCACCACACAGCAGAGAACAGACAGGAAATAGCCCACTGCAAATGAGTGCCAGACTGCCCCATCTGTTTCTCTTCCCCCTTCCCTTTCTCTCTCTCGCTTTTGCTCTCTCTCTCTCTCTTGCTTTTGCTCTCTTTCTCTCTCTCTCGCTTTTGCTCTTTCTTTCTCTCGCTCACTTTTTCTTTCTCTCCATCTGCCCCTCTATCTCTCTCTCACTCCTCTCTCTCTCCATCTCCCTCCCTCTCCCTCTCCTTCTTTCTCTCTTTCTCTCTCTCTCTCTCTCTCTCTCTTCTCTCTCTCTCTCTGCCTGTCTATTTTTGCCCCCTCCCCCTGGTCTCTGTCTCATGTTCTCGCTTTGGTGCTATTTCAAAGGTTTCTTTCTCTGTCAGTTTCGCTTCATCCTGCGTGCACCTTTTTTTTCATCTTCTTTCTTCCTTATCCATCACGTGCTGGCTCTCTATGGGCTCGAGTTTCACTCCCAGTGACCTAATTCTGCTTTTTTTTAATAAAAGTAAACAATACTTATGAGAATGTGGCTACATGAAAGTAAAGTAAATAATACTTTTGAGAACTCACATGGCTTGTGTCACATTCTTGTTATGTAACTGTGTCAATGCAATTTACCAACTGGCTTTGGAGAAAACTCATAATGGCTACCTTAGATGTATGTTTAACAATTTGGAAAACAACCATTTTACACAGGTAATGTTGGTAATAGCTTGTGTGGAGAATTGACTTTATCCTTGATTGCGTCAATTTCTTGATGTCACTTCCCCTTCAACCCTGACCTCTGCACCTAAATCATGATCGGTTTTCATAATAGCCTGACATAGGCCTTTAGGCCTGACCAGCACAACTGGGGAGAGACAAATAGGATAAGAGGCCAATAAAGAGGTGCAGCAATAAACCATAAAATGGGTGGGGCCTAGCCCAAAACACATAGGTTGTCAATAGTAACAAAATAATCAATCAAACAAAGGGAGCCTTCTGATTGGGTGGGCCTGATTGACAAGAGGTTGGGTGCAGGCCCAATGACTGCCTGGCTCAGTGGCTGGCTTAAAGCAATGCATTCTGTACTTAAAATAGTGATCTTCGTCTGAAGGTTACTACCACATTGTATCCAATCATGTGGTACGGTGACATTTGAACTAGATTGTCCGAAAATGTCACTATTTCAAGTCCAGAATGCAATGCATTGCTTTAAGCCAGCCACTCAACCACCCAGTCATTTCAAACGAGCCCATACTTTCTAGTTTAACGATGTTAGTAAATCTACACTTTCCTATTGGTTACCACCAAACTGCGTCATAACTCATTATCATAGACTTAACTGGATTTTTACTTCTTTTTTGGCTCTGGTCGTCCAAGACGCTTCACTGACAGAGAATTCGCTTTCACTGCTGAATTTGCTGTCTCTCCATAAAGAAATAATGATTTCCACCACTGTGGTAGGTCTAGTCACTCTTGGTCTGAAAGCACAGTAAGTTGTCTTTTTTGCCAGTTTTCCTCCCTAGCTTGCCAAACAAACATGCACTTACATAGATACTCACAACAGAAAAAAAGGGCCTTCTCAGTCTCATGTGACATAATGTTATGCATGCTTCCCCATACCGCAATCTTGTCAGTGAGGCTAAAAATAGCATGCTAACACAAACGCTAACCGCTTCAGTGGGGTGAAGACATGCATGTGGCGAGTGTTGAGAGGTTTCCACAAGCCGGCGCTTCTTTGTGATGTTCCCTGGCAAACTGCAATGTTGTCCCATCCCAAACGTTTTACTTCAAAGGTTACTTTTTGCTCCGGTGAGTTTTATTTTCTCCCAGATTCTTATTTTTGTTTAATATTTTAGAGGTTTTATTTGATTTCATTGGCACAAATCTAATGTCATATGCCTCTCAATTCCACCCATTCCCATCCCTCCCAGTCAGACAGTGAGCTTTGACTTTCCCACTGCCATCTTGGGTATTCATCTTTCGCAAAGACAGTAAGGATGCTCTAAATGTTGAATGAGACAAATTTAGTTCTTTAGGATCTTGTCTCTTGCTTATTGTCATGTTTTACTTAAATTTTTTAGGCAACACATTAAAGCCACACTGAGTCAATTTTTTCAATCATAAAATTATGTTTCCAAAACTGTTTCAGTGGTTCGTTAACTCATAACAGGCTGAATTTGGTTTGCATCCCTCCATAGGCTTTAACTGCAGTATGTAAGTTTGCAGAAACGAGCCACTTCAATCTGTTGTTTTAATGAGACATGAGACATAAGAAAGACAATTCTGCTTCCAATCTGTAGGGTGATTGAAGATGAAAAGTGCTTTAGTGTTCCTTTAAGAAATTGTTCGAAATTTGTTGATGTATATATATTTTCTGTGTGGGCTCTTATCAATTTGAGATGCATGTACAGTTTGATATTGAAAATCCAGAGACTCAAGAACTGCTTTCAATGTCAGCCATCAGAGTTTTCAATCCAGACAATGCCCATTTCAGTGATTTTGAAGACCAGCTCAGGGCTTAAATCATGTGAATATAACTTACCTGCATAGGGTACTTTTTAAGTTTTTATTCATATTGTGTATATTTCATTTCCTGTTATTGATTTAGACTGTTGTCTCTTCTAGTTTGAACAGTCCATAGACTGGGTGTACTGTATATTTTACTACTATATGTATACTGACAAAACACACATTTTAAATCTTGAAACATCTTCATGCTTTATGTGATGTACGCAGCAAACGCTTTTCAGGATTCCGGCTGCATGACAAACTGTGAGCTAGTAAATCACTGGGGATGTTGTTGCCTCTTGTAGCTTTTGTGTGTGTGTGCTAGTGCTTGCATGCGTGTGTGCTGAGTCCACTGCAGTGACCGCACTCACTCTCGTCAGGACCAATACAGCTGATCAGTGACAGTCCAGTGGCCTTTCAGTCTGGCTGGCCGCTCACGAACAGATGAGGCTCAAAGACGACAGGGGAACACAGCACACGTCTCTGTCTCTCTCTCTGACTCTGTGTGTGTGTGTGTGTGTGTGTGCACGACAGGGAAGTGGCCTTAGCAGCAGCATCTTCATTAGACCTCTCAAAGGATGTGCAGTAAAGTCTGACCTGCGGATGCCTGCTTGTCTCAAAAGAGCCTCAGACATCACGCAACCTTAACAAGCAGCCACATCTTGAAGTGTGCTTGAACTTGTTACATAACTCTTTTGTGGGCAGCTACAAAAGTGGAAAAAATGTAGCAATAAAAACATGCCTAATAAGTTAAATCGATCAAATAGATGTATAGATTTTCCCAGGTATCCCACAACATTTTAATCCCCAGTGCAGAGTCCTTTGAAATTAGATGTGTGTCCCTGTGTGTTAAAACGAGCCAGACCCCAGACACTTTTACTGAAAGTGTTGAGAGAAATGCTTGTGTTGATATTCAACTGATTTATTTCTTGATTTTTTTTGATAAAACAGTAACACCAACAATGGCTATGTGGTAATGACTATGCCTCCATGTTCACTCTCTGTAGACAGCCTTGCATAAAACATTCAAGTTTCATACCACTGAAACTCCACACAGTGCCTTTCTTTCGGCCCAAGAAGAAAAATAAACAGAAATGTACTCAACGTAGGAACCGCAAATAAATAAAAGCAATGCAGCAGTAACATGTAACTCAAAATAGACACTATAACATATTATAAAATAATAACATTTGTCCACAGTTTTTCGTATTGTATCTTGTTTTGGCACGTTTCTTTCTTTTTTTAAATTGAAAAGAAAAGGGAAAAGACAAAATAAACTATGAGCAAGTAAGTGGAAAAGAAAAAGTGACAGTGCAGGCGACCCTATAGCATGAAAAGTAAATATGTAAAGTAGTCCTTTTCCTCTGTGAGGGCTTCAGTGAGCTCTCCCTCCGCCCTCTAATACGGAACGTTTTTACAGTGATTCCCATCTGCCGGATTTAAACTGCTATCTTGTACATCCAGGATTTCTGTGATACTTGTCTGGCCCATCTATTCGACTCTGAACTAGATTAAAAGAAAGTAGGTTGATTGTGTGTAGTAGCTTGACTATGTGATGAGTAACTTGTAATTACAGACATAATCACTAGTATTGTGTATAAGTGCCGGCCACGCCGACAGGAGTGCTGTTGTAGATAAAGACCGTTGTCATTGCAGAGATACTCCTACAAGTAGCCTGTCATAGTGTCCTCGCAGTCTGCTGCAGCGCTACACTCATATGTGTATCCAGAGGTGCCACCAGGGGTGTGTGTGTGTGTGTGTGTGTGTGTGTGTGTCTGTTAGCATAATTTTAAGGGCCCAGTATTATCAGGTGGTCCTTCGAGGACACTATTCATGTTAACATTACTGGGAGGGTGGCCCCAAAGTGGTATTTTTCCATAGGGCTCAAAATTCCATGTGGCATCTGTGTGTGTGTGTGTGTGTGTGTGTGTGCTTTTAAGACTGAGTGATGGACTACCATCTTGGATTTTTTTTAAAAATCAGACGAATCTGTTCCTTTTCCCTGGACAGAGACGAGAGAGAGAGAGTGAGCGGCTGGCTTCCTGCATGGGTAGATGGGATGGAGACATTTGAGAGACACCAGCTGAGACACGTTCTTCTCCGAGGCCGAACGCCCCCCAAAAGAAAACACAGACGTTCCAGCCTAGTTTCTCCTCCAGATGCACGGCTAACCACTGCCACCTCATGCTGCGCAATATTAAAAACCCTCCATAAATATTTGTCAGGATCTCAGGGAACACACGCGGGGCGCACCGCTCCCATCACCATCTACTGTGCGTCACACAGGCCGGGAATGCCGTCACCATTACGTCCCTCTTTCTCGTCCTCCCCTTCTCCTTCTCCTTCTCCTTCTCTCTCTCTCGCTCCCATATCTAACTCCCAGGCATTCTCAAGGATTATGCGATGTTGTGGAGCTGGACAATGGTGGGATGTGATGAAGGAATATGTAACGGTTATATGCAATACCATAAGAGGTCCTCTTAAAACACCTTTTGTCATTGATCCTCAGTCACTGATCTGGAAAGTTCTTCTGAATGATACAATGGAGCATCCCATTAGTGGTAAAGCAATACAGCCCGATGTAAGATGCCTGTCCACACCTTGACCTCCTCCCTTTTTTCCCAACACCCACTCAGACATACATACACCCACACACACACACACACACACACACTCATACATACACGAACATGCCACTGAGATGACTTCAGAAGACCTGTTTCCACAACAGAAATCAAATGTAACATAGGAGTAAATAAATAGTGTGTAATTACATTTGTCCCAAAAGTTCATTTGTGAAATGTTTTCACTTTCTGGGAAACCCACGGTTGGTCATGTTTCCAGGGATCCAACACACCTACTGGTCAGGTAAAAGACAACAGCAGATGATAAACTGTACCATATCCTGACAAAGAAAACTGGCATGATAACTGGATATCGATGTGAAGCAAAGTGAAAAAGGGGCGGTTGCCCAGAACCACAACGATTCAACAAAGGAAACATAAAACTGTTTGCATTTTACAAAGTCTGTGACGGTACTGAGTGAACCAACACAGAGGAATGAGAAAATGGTTTGGAAAGATCATAGAAAGTTCATGAGTGTTCTTTACCTCCTTCACCCATCTGTCTATTCTTATCAACTCCTGCTACCTTCCACACACTCACTCACACACACACCCTCTTCTACCCACCCACCCCCCAACCCCAACCAGCTGATGTAGAGAATGGGGTGGAGGGCAGGTGAGTGAGTAACTGAGAACTGAGTGAGTCTCACAGGGTCCAGCTTGCGGTGTCCATTGGCTAGTTCACCCAGCCCTACTCTCTACACAGTCACCGCAGGCACTGAGGCGGCCTTGATGATGTGATGTCTGAGGCAGGTCAGCGACCGGTCAGCCGTCCTCTGTCCGCCGTCCTCTAGGGGAAGAGTCTACGCATCCAAAAGCAATGACCAAAGCTGTAAACACCAGCAGTAACAGATGCTGCAGCACACAAGCCATGGGAATGACTGAATGGCTGGGTGGCTCGGATCTGGAGCAGTTTTTTCCACCAAAAACAACAGAAGTGTCAGATGTTCACCCAAGAGCTGAAGAAAACTCACCGTTGAACAGAACAGACCAAATCAATCAAAACAAAAAGGCAATATGAAAGCACCAGGGTTGTTTGTGGGCCATCCTCTACACCACACATGAGGGTGATGAAGCAGAGTGTGGGGATGTGGCATGGGCTAGGGAAGAGGAACTCTACGGTGAAGGATACAAATGCTGTCCAATGCGTTGGATGTGTGTGCACTGCCTCAGTATGGGATGTGTTGTGGGCTGCCATCCGATGGTGAGCTAGTGGTGGTCAAAGCACAGGCCATCCGTTGGAGCAGGCAGAATGCGGTTTTACTTGTCGTGCTCATGGCCACACTCTGCCTTCACTCTGTGTTGCTCATCTTGCCAGAGGGCAGCAACATTGTGGGATTGCTGTTAGGGTTTGGTCCACTGGGCTTCACAGTCTCTTTCGTGTATGTGTGTGTGTGTGTGTGTGTGTGTCTGTGTGTGTGTATGTGTGGTGGTGGTGGTGGAAACCGGGGGGGGGGGGGGGGGGGGTTAGGGTTAGGGGGGCTGTGGCCTTCAGTGGGTGACTCATGTGAAGTGAGGGCAATCGGTAATCGACTCTTCAGGACTGGCCTTGGGGATAGCGCAAGAGTCTGTCATGGGGGGCCTGAGTTTGATGCAGCATGCAGGGCTTGTCCTCCAAACAGAACGGGATACAAAGGGGGTACAAACAGAACCAGGAAATAAAAAAACAAAAAATCACTCACATCCACAAGAACTGAGCCCCCAGCAATCACAGGTAACCCATGAAAATAACAACATCTGGCACAAGGCCAGAGTGTAAATGGTACAACCATCTCATGAGGTTTAAGATCTACCACTGTATTGGGAACCTTGCGAAAGAGGGGAAATAATCGATAACATGTGTTGACGTTCACTGTTCCATTCCTTCATCAAGTCAACATCATGAGAACTGTCACCATTATCATTACTATAATCATCATCATAATCATCATCTTCATTTCCAGTTATTCAGGAAATGGCCATGTGATATTTTGGCGGGTTTATATACTGGCGGGGTTATGAAGTGAAACAAAAAATGCGGGCGATAAATACACTCTGTAAAGGGGGGGGGGGGGGAATATGAACCTCAAGGATAAATGCTTTTAAGTCGGTACCCTGTTTCTATAGAAAGACAGTATTTACAAATGCACATATTCTCTCTGTCTCCCTCTGAAGTCCTGGAGACAGATATAACCACAGGTACAAATAGGGCTTTTTGAAAATCGGTCAGAAAAGGACAAACTTACACACTGTGCTATACAAAAGCTTAGTTTTTGTTTTGTTTTTTTTGTTGTTTTTTTTTAGATTTTTGGCTTGTATTCTTTTTTATGTGTCTCCAAAGTAGCACCCAGGCGCTTCAACATATGCAATTCATAACAACTGTTTTTTTTTTCTTTTTAAAGCTAGAAATCATTGATGTTTCCATTTTGATAAAATATGTAAATCAGAATAGAATACAGCTGCTGCAAGCATAACCATCATAATTACATCATTGTCATTATCACCATCGTTATCATCTTCATCATAATCATCATCATTAGTAATAATATGTAATAGCAATACTGCGGTTGTATCATTGTATCAATCATTTTCCCAGAGGTGTTGGTTTTTGTAAAGCTGACATTGTTTGTTCTTCTTTGTTAATACCTTTTTTTTTAAACAGATCAAATCATACAGAACAGTTTCTCCTTTTGCTTTTCCTCATAGAATCCGGTTTAGTCCTATATTACAAAACTGCTGTGAGAACAGCCTCCTTGCTGAGGTCAGACACTTTGACCTGAGGAGAGGAGAGGAGAGGAGAGGAGAGGCGGTGGGAGAGGAAGGGAGGGATAGAGGAGGAGAGAGAGAGAGAGAGGGAGAGAGAGAGAGGAAAAGAGAGGCAGGCAGGGAGAGAGGGAGGGAGGGAGAGCGGTGTGCATGGAGGCAGAGGAGCAGAGAGAGGAGCGAGAGGATGTGCTGACTCCTCAGTGGAACCGCTGGACTCCGAAGCGAGGGTCCTTAGCATCTCGGATCTCAATCTGCAAAGACCACAGCAAGAGAAGACAGAGAGAGAAAAAGCAGGAGAGAAAGAGAGACAGATTTTAGAGACTATTCTCTTAAAAGAAAAGGGCACAGACTGGTACAGTAAACCAAGGCAGGGTCACGGCAGGGGGGAAAAAAACACAGGAATTGGAAAAACACGGGAATCGGTTGGCAAACTGGAAGGAACAAGGTTATGCGGGAGTCTGACATCTGGGAAAATTAGGAGACTTTCCAGGGTGGAATGGAATAGAATGTACTCCAGCATAATATGGAATGTCAGTCATAATAGTGCATCTGTGACAGTTTTTTGTTTTGTTTTGTTTTGACGTCATCTTTTGGTCAGTGTCTTTGGAGTTTGTGTGAAGATAAACCACCCATCCATTATCTTGGCTCCAGACCTTGGGCGTGCAGTGACACTGTATACACAGAGAGAGAGACCAAGTGCTTTCACACAAACCTTCACTTTACAAACGTGTGGCAGTTCCTCTATAAAACCGCTGGCACAGACACGAGCACCCACTAACCTCCTCCCCTCTAACGTACAATGGATTTATTAATGAATTATTTAAAAAAAACGGAGGAAAAAGGGAAAAGCTGGAACAAAATGTAGAGTCATGTCAGCTTTCTGAGTTTTGACAGAAAAACAACCTGGCTAGAATGTCATTTTCTAAATTCAGCCACTTTTCTCAAGACCAGTTTGGTGTGGATGAAGAGGAAACTCTCCTCAGTGACTTACCCCTTCATTCAATCGTCTGCATGCGTGAAGCCAGAGTCTGTTACTCAGTTCTCATGTTTCTTTTACTGTGAAGCTTATCGATTTTTTTTTTCCTTCTACAGTAGATCTGTGACTTGTACTGTATATCTGAAGCACATTGCTGCTGCTTCTCAGGCATGTCTTCACAGTGAGTTATCCGGGCTGCCCCATGAATCTGAAGGCAGGGATCCGCTTTGTGAAATATTATTAGTGTCTCTCTATGTGTCTGTAAGCCCTCTTTCTCCTGCTTCCTCTCTTCCTTCTCTCTCGCGCACTTACTCACTCACACACACACACACACACACACACACACAAACACACTTGCGCTTTATGTATGTATGTATGTATGTATGTATGTATGTATGTATGTATGTATCTATCTATCTATCTATCTATCTATCTATCTATCTATCTATCTATCTATCTATCTATCTATCTATCTATCTATCTACCAGTGGCGGATGCTGGTATTCCAAAGAGGGGAAGCTCACTGCCAACTTAATCATAAAATTTGTCCATTTACTTATATGTAAATTCTACCCTTCGTTCCTTCTTTTGAAAATGGTCTGTGACCCTATCACTTACTTTCATCGTGCCCCCTAAATGACAGCTCCTGCCTGGCAAGCAATGACGTTACGTCAATGAGGCGATTTAAGAAGGCTCGGTTTTGTTTTACATTTGCGTTCTGCTTTGCTACTTGAATGCGAGTACCTTCGTCAAGTGCGTGTTCAACTCTAACTCTGCCGAGGCAACTTAATCTCGCACAGGCATTGACATGTTCGTTGCTCTTTTCGTGCCGTTTATATGCTCGGTCAAAGTTGGACAAATCCTCAAAGCCAAGTTTTGACCAGACACATCCGTGAGCAGGCTAGTGTAGGTGCGCTAGCGGGCTAGTTCAGGAGAGCTGAACTTAAGTAGCACTAGCACCAACCTAACGAAACGAAATTAAACACGAACAAGAAAATTGTAATAAACCAAAACGGAAATATGTGTGAGTGTGATTTATATACAGTGTAAGAAAAGTATTTTCGCTGAGGAAATGCTAAGAAATTGGTCACTGCTTGACTTACGACTTCGCATGCAACATCCGCGATGGGACTGAGCTCCTCCAGCAGCCAAGTGACAGTCTATGTATCAAAAACGCCAGCCAATCAAAACTGGATTCAGAGGTTCACCAATCAACGCGGGGACTGCTTGAAGTCCACACCAGAAAAACTCCGCCCACCATTCCATTCACTCCCAGAGACGCTCAGCGTCCGGGGGCGGGAGAAAAAAATGGCATTTCTCCAATGACCATCCAGTTTCCATGCATAGAAAATGAGGGGTCCGTGCTGGCCCATTGAAGTGCATGGACGCTGGACGTCTATGAGGAAATGCGTTGGCCATAGGCCATGAGAACAAAGTGGAATGCTAAGTGAACAACACCAACTCAGTTGATTTGTGATAATGGGTCTATTATTAACAAACTGGTGTTTGAAATGAACACGTTTTAAGGCATTTTGTAAACATTTGACCATTACATTTTTTTGTACATTTTAGGGGAAGCTGAGCTTCCCTTGCAGTCTTAGAGAAATCTCCACTGCTATCTACCTATCTAGCTCACACACGCTCACACTATCTATCCATCTATCTATCTATCTATCTATCTATCTATCTCATTCACACACACACACACACACACACACACACACACACACACACACACACACACACACACACAGGCACAGGCACACACACAGACACACACACACACCTGATCATTACTCTACATGCTTCAGAGTCTGTTTGCAGTGCAGCCCCTCACTTCAAACGCTTAGTTCATCTCTTAATAGAAGAGGAGTACAGTAGAGAAGGAAGACAAAACAAAGAACAAAAACTCCTAAGAATGGCATTAAAATAAAGACAGGAAATGTTTGTGTGTTAGAGCAGTCGTCCAAGTTCGCCCTGTTCATTTCCATCCTCCCAAAACCCAGCGTGAGGAGCAGACAAACAAATAGAATAGCACGGAAAGGTCACACTTTAATACAAGTTTACTGACATTTCAGCAAGGCCTCATTCCCCGCTCTGAGATGGGCGCCTCTAGTACTTTTGACAGGCCCATTTCTTTTCTCTTCCTCTGAAGGGAGTTATCGAGCTGTGTTTCCATTACATCGCCCGTGTCTCACTACTTGCAGCGGCCCGGGCTTTTCTTTTCTTTTCTTTTCTTTCTTTCGTTCTTTCTCTCTCTCTCTCTTTTTGCCCAGGAATGACCTTTATTGCGAAGGAATGCATTTATTTGTCAATTTGCTTTAGCAAAATAAAAAGAACTGTCAGAAGAGAAGAAAAGACAACAGCAGAATAGAGAATTGCAGGCTTTGATGAAATACTAGATGAGCTACTCGTCTTTCTGCTCCGAAGCCCGAACCTGAGATTGAGCCGGACTCTCCCACACTGCCAGGCTCGTCCTGGAGGCTGGAGGCTGGATCTGTGGGGGGGCGGGGGGTTTGGTTGCGCTTTGTCTGGCTGGGTGAGACCGGGTCAGGCTGGGGTGGGCTGGGCTGGGCTAGGCTGGGCCGGGCCAGTGAGCTCAATAATGGCCATGTCACTTTCTGATGACTCATCTTCCTTCTGGCTCAAGCCAATTTAATGAAAATGGGATTAGGGCATCTATAGGCTGGGCGGTAGGGGGTATGTGGCGTCGGTGGAGAGGGGAGGAGAGGAGAGGAGAGGAGGGGATAGGAGAGGAGAGCAAAGGAGAGGGGAGAGGAGAGCGATGCGGGCAGGGATTACAATGCAACTAAGCTGCTTACTCGGCCCCTGCACCGCACCGCACCTCACCCCACCGCACCTCCACCGGAGCAGGTGTCACATTTGGCAGGCTGGCCGACGGTGCAGCACAGACTGCGTATGGCCTCTCCTCACCTCACCTGCACCCCCCCCCCCCCCAAACACCCCCCTCCAACACCCCCACCCCCATCCAGACAGGTAGAGAAGGAGCGGTTGGGGGGTGTTATAAAAAAAGGACATGCGGTGGAGCACTGAAATACCACCTGGAATTTTTACACACACACACACACACACACACACACACACACACACACACACAGACTGTTCTTCGAACCCCAATGTGTGTTTACAGAACATTTGGGATGTTTGCCCAGGACCGTAGGTTCCGCTTCGTGGGAGGTCGCAATGTGTTAGCCCACAAACGTCTGTGTGAAATATTAATTACTCACCGTGTCCATTAAAAAAACAACAACAGCAACCAACCTGCACACACACACACACACACACACACACACACACAAGGCCGAGGGAGCTCATTATTCTCTGTCACGAGGGCCAACAGCCTGCAACAAGCAGCCCTTGCGAGGTTCCGCGGGAAACCCTACTACATCATTGTGTACATTAGTGGCAGCTTGGGATCAGAGGGCTCGTGTCACATCCAGGGCACACAGATTACCGCCAGTGCAGTGCCATACACAGCCAGTGTCCCCTGACCACATATATATAAGTTATACAGTATAACACACATACTGTTATGGCCATAAATGGCCTCATATACAACAGTCTCCCCTGAGGAGGAGGATTTATGTCAGAGAGAAAAGGTCTCTGTGTCCTGTGCTAGTCGTGCGGCATAGATGTATGTGTGCTGGCTATATATATGTGTGTGTGTGTGTGTGTGTGTGTGTGTGTGTGTGTGTGTGTGTGTGTGTGTGTGTGTGTATGTGTGTGTGTCTGTGTGTGTGTGTGTGTTTGGGTGTGTGGTTTTAAGAGGACTGTCACTCGGGGGACACAAGCGGATAGGACAGACTTCAGGAGAGGCTGCGTGCTGCTGGGTTCGTCATGCACATCTCTCCACAGGGACAAACAACTGGGACTTTGAAGGGGGGGGCGGGGAGGGGGTTGGTGGGTGGGTGGGTAGGTGGGAATACACTGTCGTAAATGATTAATTGATCTTACTCCATCCAGTCGGAGGGTTGAAGTCAGGTGCAGTGGCTGCAAGGTAAATGACTGTTAGTCTCTCGTGTGGCACTTCATTTTGTATTTCTCTTCAACATTTCACACCTCCTTTGTTGTCTCAGTATAGGCTTTACCCGTGTATTTTTCCGCCTCTCTCTCACACACACACACACACACAAACATTTACAAACGAAAAACATGATACGATTTGATGTTCTAGGTTGTCAATGCTGGTCATGCATTACTAGTACTTTAAAAAGTCACATCAAGTGAAATAAGTGTGTGAGGGGTGTATTGTTTTCCTGTACACATCAACAAGTCGGTGCTCTGCTATGGAGTGTGAGGTAGACAAGGATGTCTTTAGAAATGAAGGAATACACTTTTGGGGATCCCTTTCATCCTAACATTTCTAGTGTCCTCAAAAAAACAGAACAAAAAATAACTCTACCTAAGAGTAAGTGGCTGTGTGCGAGGGGTATTGTTTTCTTTTTACATTTGAACACATTTGTGCTGTAGAGTCTGAGGTATTTATTTGTCTATGGTCAATTTTGAAAAGTCAGACATTATACTTAAGAGCCTTTCTGAGGAAGCCTTTTTTTATGTGCTTAAGCTTCAACTCCTTCTAGAAACTTCTGCCGTGTGTTCCAAACTGCAAAAAAGTTCAATTTGGTTCTGGGTTTTTTTTTTGTGCGCAAGACTAATAGCTGCTCAATGTGTTTTCCACTCTGTGTACATCTGTGATGTTTCCACCAATTCATTTTTCATGAAGAGTGCTGTTCGAAATTCACACCATATTTTAGTGGCTGCTGCTCTTGCGGTTGTAATGTGTTTTGCTCGTTGCCATCTGATGGTGTTTCTCCCTGTTTCCCTTCCGCTGTGCCTTAAAACTAATTTCTAAAGGACAAGCTAGCTCCACTTAGCCCACTGTAAAAGCCTGCTATGTGTCAGGGTTCGGCGTCACGCTTTCCTTAGCTTGATGTCTGTATTGTGACGTTTGAAGGTGTTGCTCCATGGCCTAGGCCTACGCTTAGCACAGGGTTGGGGGGGGGGTTGGAGATGGGGGGGGTGACAGACCCCATACTTCTGGATACTCTTCTGGATATGTCAATGCTCTCTACAGTCCACCTCCTACTCCAATGGGGTATACTACAAATGTGGTTAAGTGACAAACCTGGTTTATTTAACCCAGAAGTAGTAAACTGGATAAGATGGTAGAGCCCGTTGACATTTTCTTCTTTAGTTAAGAAAATGAAGCCCTGGGGCCTCATTTATAAAGACTTGCGTAGAAACCTTCCTTGATTTTATCTAAGAACTTTTCTGATTTGATCGTAAGTGCGATTCAGAGAAAACGAACGTACGCACGAAATCCATGTGTACGCGAATCATTCGGTTATAAATCACAAATGATCGTGGAATTGTGTGCAGCTGAATGCTCCGCCCTCAAAACGCCCCTGTTTAATGAATTAACATATAAAATGAGCTCATCCTCAAAGCAAAAACTCTCTGTGACAATGGCAACTAAAGAGGAACGCAAAAAAAAAAAATCCCTTCCCTTCAGCATGCCGATGCTGGGCTCCACTACCGACCGCGCACGGGCATGTTTAGTGTTAAAGTGGGCCTCCTCGGCTGTCTTCGTGTGCGCAATCGGGGTGAGCAGCCATTTCTTCAATAACCTCGTTGTCCTGCTGACAGAAATTATTAATTTAACCTCATGTTCCTTCTAAAAAGCAAATAAATTGGGCGACATTTTTAAAGGGTTTACCTACCTACAACACTACAATTACGCACAATGAAGGAATCGTGCGTTGACGCTGGCCAGCGCGCAACAGCATTCAAGATTGCCATACGAGCATCACAAATGAGCTGCACATTTATAGAGTGGAAGTTTTTTCTGTTGACATACATATACTCGTTCACATGTGGAGCTCGTATGGCAACGTAGGTGACATTTGGGAACCCTGTTTTATGCAGGAAATCCTCCTTCACTTCTTGCTGTTCCTGGGCACTGTATGGGAATCTATATATATATAATCGAAATATATATTTTTAAAGTATTGGTAGGGCACTTCTGCTTGTATCAGCCTGATCCTAATCATATTACAGTGAAAGAGGCGAGATTGTCTTTTTTAATGAAATTCCTAGCCCGTGCATCGGAAAATATCTGCAATACCAGGCATAACCACAAGGAAATGGTCGTACGCCAAGCTGGAACCAGACGTGGAAGTAAGTACTTTTCCACGTCAAAGATTTTTTTCATAAATCTGTACTTTGACGTGAATTCGTTCGTACGAACACTCTAAGATCAAATCTGTGCGTAAGAACGTTTTATAAATCAGGCCCCTGGACTCTTCTACTAACAGGTTTAAAACCATCTCTGGGTTAAAAAAACACAGATTTATCACCAAAGCGTCTTTGAAGTATAACCCATGGGTGTACAAATGCTCTCTACAGTGATGTGACTTCATTACTGGCTGTGTGGTGGTCGTTGTAGCGTGAGCATACGCGTCTCTGTTGTGTATGTGCACGGTGGTGCATATGTGCTGGCAGGCAGGCGGGTGTTGTTGTTGTTGTTGGGCGTGACATCGGGTGAGGTCTGACTCAGTCGCTAGGAGGGCGCCACCTTGGCAAGGACGACTGAGCTAATGAGTGACACACCTGTGCAAATCATGCCACACACACACACACACACACACACACGGTCACAATGCGAAGCCACCACAACACCTACGGCCTGACCGACACCACCACCATCACCATCATCACCACCACCACACAGCGACACAACCACAGAAGCCACAACAGCTGAAAACTTACCCTCGATACTGCAAAATCTGTGAAGACAGAATAGAAGGGTTTAGTTCATACGCCGGTTCATGCAGTCGTAGGTCACTGTCATGAGGAAGAAAACAAGGTCAGTATTTTACACTGTGAACACGGGCCTCCTAACTGAGATGAAGGACTTCACGGTGAAGTACTCTGAAACTTCAGGACTTTGAACCCATTCACCCTGTCTGAGTAGAACATTAGTGGATGTATTTTTGTAAGCGTAGTGAAATCTGCAGTATGTATACTCAAGCCCAATACTTCAGCCAGCTGTTTTTTTTTCCTACGATAACTATAACTAAGATGAATGTGTACAGTCTGAACTAATCAGACAGAGTCTGACAGACTGGCATGGTGCCCAGATTTTACATTTCTGCTTGTCACATCCATAATTTACCTTCTATGGGAATAAAACAAAGGAAACATCTCTTCGTGTTATAACACATAGACTTTCCTGTTAGAGCATTTGTTGTCAAAATCTTTATGAATGTCACACATGTAACATGTCAGTTTGTATGATTATTAAGATATAAAGAGCTTTTTGGGTGGGACCACTGAACAAACAACAAATCCATTTTCGATTGATAATTGTTTTTGCACAGAGTGCAATTAGGCACCAAAACCCTAACCAGCAACAAGCACACTGACACTAAGGATAAGGGCTTTTAAGCAATCAATAACTATTTCATATATATATTATTCATACCATACTCTGTGCCCACTGGATAGGAAGCCCCAGGGCACACATAAACAAAAACAAAGGCGTAGAAAAACAAACACACAAACAAACAAACAAAATGGCCTTGGGCAGCATGGAAGCCAGAGGGACAGCTTCAAGGCGGAGGCCATTCCGAACTGTAAGTCCCAGGAAGGATTTAGGGAACCATGGAGACTCCGTCCCAACAGCCAGGGCTACTGTGGAGGGCAGCGGTGGAGCGTTTGGAGGTGTGTGTGTGTGTGTGTGTGTGTGTGTGTGTGTGTGTGTGTGGAGACGCAGGGAGAGGTGCGAGACGAAGGAAGATAAATGGCTCCACAGCCACAGCTGCCCCACAGGCCTGCTATGAAGCACCGGGTGAAGCCATTTAAAAGGCCTGGCTTTATAAATATGTATCTCCAAAGCATTTGTTCTAGTCTTTGTTCTTCAAGAACCTCATGGTAAAAAAGAAGAGGAAAAATCCAACAAGAATTTCCACTACCATCAACATGATTTCCTTATGACTTAGGGTACATAGGTTACTCATACAAACAAAATGTGACACTCATATTTTACATATAAGCCATACAAATTATCAGTATATCAATGTTATATTACCCAAACATACTAGGGATATTTTATGCAGTTTAAATGTCATTTTTTCCCAGACGCAAGTTTCAGATAAATCATATAAAAAATATCATTCATTTATGTCTTTTCCATAAGAGACTCACAAACTATGCTAGTTTCCCAGAAGTCTATGTAGGGCTTGACTATTGTCTGCAGTGTTCTCTCTATGCAGGGTTCTACTGTTCTGTTCTGTACTCTTCTACTGTGTAGTGCTGAAATATTCTATGCTGAGATCTAATATCCTATGCAAGGTCCTAGTATTCTGTGTAGGGTTAGTGCTAGCTCATGTCATATCAGTTCAACAGGAACTGTGTGTATCTCAAAACATTTCGGAGGCACTTCAGTCATGTTACACTAAGGTACACTCAACAGGCCGTGTTAACACAGCATTGATCTTCATGGTATTCCCCTCCTAAGGCAAAAAGGCTCTTAAAGGCTCTTGTAATATCTCTGAAACACAAAGCCATTGATTTGGCTGATGCTTTTATCAATACAAACATAAAAGGCCTATCAGTTCTGGCAGACCCTCGCTATCTATTCCAGAATGATCCTCTGCAAGTCATCGGCCAACCAACAGATGCGAAATTTGAACTGATGCTCGTCCAAGGTTGCCTTTTTTTCGCTGAAGTGACAATGTCCCATTGGTAAAGCAATGACCGGGTGTTGGTTTAATAAGGGGTGTGTAATCTCCTCCATAGTTGTGTTTAACTGTGTTGTGTTACACAAGCGTCCCCACACATAAAAGCAAACACCTAGAGGTTGTTCACCACTGGGCTGTACAGTGTATGGCCATGCCACCTTACCTGGTCATGTCTATCTATATGAGCCATGACGGCAGATAAACTACAAAGGCACACAATGAAGAAGAGAGGGATGGGAGCTATCTGCCATTTTAACGGTAGGGCTGGTGAAGCCTGGATTAAATGGGGAACAAATAAAAGCTGGAGGAGGGTTGGCTCCCCGCCAGCAGGTTTTTTTATTGATGCTGCAACACCAATTCCCAGCCAGTCACAGATGCTCTCTAACCACCCCGCCAGCACCAAAAACACCACCACCACCAGAAACACCACCACTACCTACCCCCCCCAGCTTCAGAAGCCCTCCACCCCTCAACCCCTCCCTCTCCATCTTCCCTCTCCACCCCAACCAGCTCTCTCCTCACCAAAACAGGCCCACATAAAACAGCACAGGGACATCTGAGCATGACTGTTAGTGTGTGTGTGTGTGTGTGTGTGTGTGTGTGTGTGTGTGTGTGTGTGTGTGTGTGTGTGTGTGTGTGTGTGTTTGCATGCACTTGTGTGCACATGTGTATGAGCATATGTATGCAAGTGTGTGCATGTGTCTGTATGCATATAAGTGTGTGTGTGTGTGTGTGTATGCGCACATCAGTTTTCTGTGCACAATGCACTTCCACTTAGATACAAATTTATTTCTTGCACATTAATGTTGGCCCATAATCAGCACGAGTGTGAGAGGATAGTCAGAGAGAGAGAGAGAGAGAGAGAGAGAGAGAGAGAGAGGGGAAGAGAGAGAAACAGAGGAGAAGAGAGAGAGAGGCAGGGAGAGAAAGAAAGATAGAGAGGATAGAGAGACAGAAAGGGAGAGAGAAACATAGGGAGAGAGAGAGAGCGGAAGAGAGAGAAACAGAGGAGAAGAGAGAGAGGCAGGGAGTGAGAGACAGGGAGAGAAAGAGAGATAGAGAGGACAGAGTCAGAAAGGGAGAAAGATAGGGAGAAAGAGAGAGAGAGAAAGAGCCAGAAAGGGAGAGAGAGAAAGAAAGAAAGAAAGAAAGAAAGAAAGAAGGAGAGAGAGAGAGAGAGAGAGAGAAAGAGGCACAGCTGCACAGCACAGAGTCACTGGGGAGCGAGCAGCAGCCCTTCTTATCCTGCCGGAATCTGACACGTAACCATGGTAACTTCCTCAATAGAATCAGAAGGCTATGAAGGAATTGGGAGGTGATTCTTCCCCTTCTTCTCCCTCTACAGGCAGCTCAACATGCTCTCTCTCTTTCTCTCTATCTCTCACTTTCTCTCTCTCTCTGTCTCTCCCTCTCCAACCCTCTCTCTCTCTTTCTCTCTCTCTGTCTCTCTCTCACTATTTCTGTCTCTCCCTCTCTCTCTCTTTCTCTCTCTATCTCTCTCTCTCTCCCTCTGTCCCTGTCGCCCTCCTTTCTTTCTCTGATCATGTTGTAAGAGGGTCTTATCACGACACCAACAATGCTTATCGTAAATGATTTAGCATTGCAGCAGCATTGACATCCTGTTGGCAAATCCTTTGTGCGCTACGATACACACCGAAATGATGCCACGCACACAGCTTTTTTTTTGTGTGTTTCGTCGTAAAGCAGAGGGAGGGGGGGGGGGGGTTTCTGGGGGCTTGCAAAAAAAGGTGCATCATAAGGATGATGGGGGGCGGGAGGGGGTCGGGACATGATGAAACACGCCTGATGCCGTTACGAGTCTGCGATTGCAAAGACCCAGAGACGCCAGGCCGCAAGATCAAATATTCATGACACACAAAGTCTCTCTCTCTCTCTCTCTCTCTCTCTCTCTCTCTCTGATGCTGTCACAAGAAACACCGTCCCCTCTGCCACAGCCTCTGTGCCATCAGTGGCATCACTGTCCTCGTCACCGTGATGGTGCCACTGAAGAGAGGAGACAGCAGGGGGACAGCAGCTCAAGTGATTGCGTGCCGTAGAGATCCAGATGCTGTAGTCGGGTCAGCAGCTGTTTAAAATGGACCAGGGATGGGGATGGGGAATGGGGGTGGTGCTGGGTGCAACTGAGGATGCTGAACTCTGGGACTGCTGAGGGCTTTGCAGGATACTGAATTCATTTAATTTAGATTCGACTCTTGAATTTAAATTCAGTTCCCGAACTTGAGTTGAATTTTAAATAGAAGGTAACATACAGGATGCAGAATTACAGTCCCAATTTCGCATAGCCCTGGTGGGGTAGTATTGTCATTAACTTTTGATTGGATTTTAATTTACTTGAGCATTCAGCTATTTAATTTCTATCAAGATTGTGACCAAACTATATTTCTTATACAAAACTAAAACATATCGCTGTAGTTCATCTCCTGATTATCCAGTGGCATTGTTACAATGTACAGCCAGAGTGTATAAGAGTTAGCGGTAAAGCTAACATAAAGCCTTTGATAACCACTGCAGGATAATCATCCAGTTGTTTGCTCTCAATTCAGCTGCCGTTAATGGCTCTTCGAGATGAGTAATTACACCAGTAAAGGCCTGATTTCCCAAGAAAATCTCATCAGATACAAAAAAACTCTCAAATAGCTGCAAGCATCCAGTAAGTAAGCCCAACTGGAGTGTTCAGTCAGAAGTGGGTTATGGTGGGAGGACGTGATATCCTGCAGCTAATGTTGGCTATCTGGTTTATTAACAAGCACATTATGGAAGCTGGTTCAAGTAGTTTAAAATGGCTATGCTGCCACTACCAGCAGTAGTTACTTTCTCTGTATAATTACTGTCTCTGTGTAGGTATGTAGGATTTACATAGCTGGCTAATTCTCCGCTTTTCTGGTCCCTTCCTTTGATGTTGTGGAAGTGTGCCCTTACACAAATGTCCATATTATTCAGTGTCTGTGATGTGTTGTTATCATCAACAAGACAATAAGAAGCTTGCATTCGAACTCAAAACTAAAAAGTTCATACCAAAAGGTGGTTTATTGGCTAGGAAACTGCCTATTTACAGTGCTGGTGCAAAGGTTTCGGCTGCCCCCATCCTCAGTGTAAAAAAAAAAAAATTCCCGAAAAGGCACAGAGTGCAGGAATCTAAAGGCAACATCTGCAATCAAACTTCGGTTTAAAATGTACTCATGTCTGATTGGTTTCAATAATTGGTTGTTCGCCATGTTTGACCCCCCTCACCTTTGTTGTCAGCTTTGACCTCCTCGTGGAGAAAGTCGCTCTGCCGGTTTCCGAGCACGAAGGCGAGGAAGGAGAGGATGAGGGCATCCAGGATGCCGATGATGGCCAGGATGTATGCCCAGCGCACGGAGCAGTTCCCCAGGGTGTACTTCCCCGAGTACTCCCCGCACATGTCACGGATCACCTCCGCGTCCCAGCCATCTGGGAATATCATACAGCCCAGCACCAGGCACACCGCTGCAGAGGGAGAGAAAGAGGGGGACAGAGAGAGAGAGAGAGGAGAGAAAGAATTCATTACATTTTCATTCTCTGAGATAAGGTTAGCGTGTGTGTGTGTGTGTTTGTGTGCCTAGTCCACTGCACGTGCACATGTAAGAGTATGAGTATGCAGTGTGTGTGTGTGTGTGTGTGTGTGTGTGTGTGTGTGTGCATTAACATGTGTGACTAATAGTATGGGGGGGGGGGGCGAGAGTGGACAGTCTTCACTCCTTGCCTTCTCATCACCCATGAAAGCACTGCGAGATAGAGAGAGAGAGAGAGAGAGAAAGACAAAGACATAGGGGGGAGAAGAAAGAGAAATACAGATAGATGGAAAGAGAGAGAGTGAGAGAGGGGGGGGGGGGGGGGGGGGGGGGGGGGGGGGAGAAGGGGGGCACTGTGGCTGCCCCTCCTCCACAACACAACACAACACAACAGAACACAACACAACACAACACAGCACAGCACAACACAACACAACACAACACAACACAGCACAGCACAACACAACACAACACAACACAACACAACACACAGGCCCCTCTGCCCCTCTGCCATGGCCCACTACTCATCTAATACAGGCTGCAGCACTCCAGTGATCCGGAAAAGAAGGCACGGTGAGCGCACAGCACAGCACACAACAAGGCAACCCGAGAGGAAAACAGCGGGAAGCAGGCGGCCATATCAGTGCTGACAAGCTCCTTCAATGCCACTGAATAATACCCGACACACACACACACACACACACATGCGTGCTGAGGGTCTGAGCAAAGCACTGACGCAGCAGCGGGGCAGGCAAGGCAAGGCAAGGCAAGGCAGGACAAGGCAGGAACAGAGGCACAAAGAGCAGCCAGCCCAGATCAGATAGCACACTGGTGCTCCAAAACCACTCTGTTAGCAAAGAGGGGGCCTCTCAATGCCTCTACACTCACTGTCACAGTAGAAGGATTTTAAACCCCATCAACGATCAATGGAAGCATTATGTCTCAGATTTCATTATGTGGAATGTATTGAAAAAACTATCCAAAAATCCAACTTCATTTTTGGAGACGTGCACTATTGCTTCTGACTTTCAAGTGTGCTACGAACTTTTCTAGGCGAACTTTTCTAGGCAAGGCTGCCTTTCCATAAAGCTACTACTATACTGAATGTCATTTTTTTTTAATGTTGCGTAGAAATTAATTCACGGCAGTTTGAACTCCACTCACTCCACCCACCTCATTTACACAGAGGAGGTACCAACTGTAATGGAAAACAAACGGTACTTAAAGTAAATAAAGTAAGGTAAAGGAGAGTAGCTAAAGTAGTGCTAGTACTATGCAGTTGAAAAGTCTTTCTATGGAGAGAATACTTGCTAGGCTGGGCAATTAATTGAAAAATTAATCAAACTGACAATTGTGACCAAACTTTTTCTTTATTTCCTGTGCATTCCAGTGTGTGTGTGTTCATGTATTGTTCCTTGAAAGCGCACTACCATATGTGTTGTCATGTGATTCTGCCCAGTCAAGTCAATTAAAGACAATATCGGTCAATATGGAAAAATATATCATGATCAATTTTTTTCACCATATCACCCTGCCATAATATTTATTATAATTAGTACTATTACAGTCAATTTTAGCTGTAGTGCTTCACACATACACTAAACTGCCAAACCCCTGTCAGCCATTTCCATAAACCAAATGACATTAATCAACACATATTTATGATGTACAAACAGGATCCACTTGAATGAACTTTTACCTCAGCACGCTTGCATTCCATTAAATCCGAAAAAGGCAGCCCGCTATGGGTAGTAGTAGGATTGTAATATAATTATTGTGCCGTGTGTAATTATACAGAGTCGTATAAAAATTAATTAAGTAAGTAACGTGAGCGCCAGTGTGCTGTGTTTTATGGGTTGTAGGATAGAGGTCAACTACTAATGCGCACTTCAAAAAGACCTCTGCTCTTGGGGCCTGGCTTAGCCGTTAGCGGGCAGACTAGCGATGGATCGTGAGTGGGTGCGCTGAGGCGAGCCTGAGATGAGATGTGTAGCTCGTTTAGAACATAATCTGAGGGGAAAACAAATACAGCCATGCTGCTCACGTCAGTTCTGCCGTTCCGTGTCCCACAGGGGTAGAACATACGGAGAACATGTTCCGCATGCTCCTACAAGAAAACCCCCATGAGGGCTGGATATGTCACAGCCTAACCAAATAAAGAACCATCCCTATGAGGATACCGTATATACTGTATGTGTGTGTACATGTGTGTGTGTACGTGTGTGTGTGTGTGTGTGTGTGTGTGTGTGCGCGCATGCATGCGTCTGTATATGTGTGCGTGTGTGTGTGTGTGTGTGTGTGAGAGAGAGAGAGAGAGAGAGAGAGAGAGAGAGTGAAAGAGAGAGAGTGAGTATTTATATGTTATAAATGAGGAATGGTCTCTCATCTGAAGGTAAGATCCTTTGATCCCGCAATAGAACACAGAACCCAAGAGAGAGGGAGCACGGAATGACTGATAAATAATTGATAATGAAAGAGAGAGGCGAGAGAAAGCGAGAGTGAGAGAGAGAGAGAGAGAGAGAGAGAGAGAGAGAACACCCTTTCATTTCACCCTTTTATTTTTTTTAATTATATGCCATTTTATTTTTTTCTCAACAAACAGATTTTGTATGTGTTTGCATTGTAACATGTCTGCTTTGGCAACACTACTTAACTGAGTCATGCCAATAAAGCTCATTTGAATTTGAACACGACAGAGAAATATAGACAGTGATAGAGAGAAAGAGAGAGCAAGAAAGAGAGATAGAGAAACAGAAAGAAAGAAGTATCGGAAGAGCCTGTAACAGTGTGAACAGAAGAAAGACTTAAAAAGGAGGTAGATGGTTCACTGCCCTTCTCAAGTAAACAAGAAAGAGAGTGATGTAGAAAGAGTGATTAAGAAAAAGGCAGAAAAGAGAGAGAGAGCAAGAGAAGGAGAGAGAGATGAGAAGAGAGATATAGAGACAGAGAGAGAAAGGAGCATTGGAAGAGTCTGTAAGAGTGTGAGCAGAAGAAAGAGTTAAAAAGGGAGGTAGAAAGAGACTGGTTGAGGGGCAACTTATTAAACTGGAGAGAAGATCAGAGCACATTCTGTGTGAGAGGCTCAAAGAGATAATGTGTCAAGGAAAAGAATATGATGAAAGCATGAGTACATGTGTGTAAGGCAGAGAGAGAGATAGAGAGAGATAGAGAGATAGAAGCAAGGGGGAGAGGCAGAGAGATGGAGAGAGAGAGAGGGAGGAAGAAAGTAAGAGAGTGAGAAAGAGAGAGAGAGAGAGAGCAAGAGGAAGAGAGAAAGAGAGATGGAATTAGGTTAAAACAGTAAATGGTTCGAGTGTTGCCATGGCTCCCCCCCTTTTTTTACAAACCCTGTTAATTTATTCATATGTCTTTGTCCTGTGGGCATCTGTCCTTCCTTTCCCTCTCTCATACACACAAAACACGTCCACAAACACACACAAACACACACCAACACACTTGTATGTGTGAATACACAGACACACAGACACAGACACACACTCACATACACACACAGAAAGCACACACAAGCACACACACACACACACACACACACACACACACACACACACACACACACACACACACACACACACACACACACACACACACACACACACACATACATTTTTGATATGAATCACTCAGATCTACTCAAAGCTCTAGCTCTACTCAAAGCAACGCATGGGGAATTCTACTTTGGCCTTAACACACCTAGTTACAGCACTGGCAACACACACACACACACACACACACACACACACACACACACACAAGCAAATACTCATGAGTAATCTGCCACAGTTACACACACACACACATATCTGTGCGCACACCCTGACACACTAATAAACATTATGTCCAGGACACTTACAAGCATGAAAGCTAATGTTGGCAAAATGTGAGGGTGAAGGAATCCCTTTCTTCTTCTTCCTCCTCCTCTTCTAATTTACATTTTAATCATTACGGGGTGTTTTAAATTCAAATGGTATAAGCAACGGGTAAAAAACCTTTTATCTTACAGAGAATGGGCAGGTGGGGAAAAAAGGCATGGCGATGTGTTTAAAAACCCAACTGCCATGAAAAGATCAGAATAAGAGCGAGAGACACAAGACAACAGACTTAAATCTAATGTGAATGTGTGTGTGTTAATGTGTGTGTGTGTGTGTGTGTGTGAGTGTGTGTGTGAGATAGAGAGAGAGAGAGAGAGAGACAGAGACAGAGACAGAGAGACAGAGAGAACAAGGAAAGAACAGGATGAGGTTGTGCTTGCCTATGTGCATGTACATGCATGCGTATGCATGTGTGTGTGTGTGTTTCTGTGTGTGTGTGTGTGTGTGTGTGTGTGTGTGTGTGTGTGTGTGTGCATCTATGTCTATCTGTGTGTCCAAGTGGCCCATGGTACCTGCTCCCAAAAGCATACACAGGAATAAATAAGACATCGCTGCAGCCTCTGACAGATGGGTGCTCTCCGGACTGTGTTTGTGACACCTCACACCGTCTTCCATTGATTTGGTGTTTGTGGTGTGATTTGCTGCCAGCTCCCTTGTGAGCTCAGCAAAGAAGGTACATCCCTTCTCTTCTCTTCTCCTTTCTTCCCTTTCTTTCCTTCTCTCCCCTTCCCTTTCCTTCCCTTCCCAGCATGCCCTGCAGGGGCACTTCCCAGTCCTCGCTCCCTCTCTTTTCTCTCTCTTTTTTCATTTTTATGTTCTCTTTCTCTGTCTCTCTCTCTTTTTTTGCTCTTACTCACTCCCTCTTACCTCTCTCTCCTTCTTTCTGCCTCTTTCTTGCTCACTCTCTCTTCCCTTTTTTTCTTTTAGTTTCTCTCTCTCTCTCTGCCTCTCTCTTAGTCACTCCCTTCTCCTCTTTTCTATTTCTCTTCATCTCTTTCTCCCTCCCTCTCTCTCTCCTTCTCCCTCTCTCTCTCTCTCTCTCTCTCTCTCTCTCTCTCTCTCTTTGCGGCAGAAATGGATGCACCTTCCACCGTAGTGAGCAGACACAAAGCTGGCCCTGCATGAGAGGGAGGGGCCCCTCGTGTGTAAGCGCTGTGTGTGTGTAAGCGCTGTGTGTGTGTAAGCGCTGTGTGTGTAGCGCTGTGTGTGTAGAGAGTGGATGTGGCTAGCCTGAGGAGGCTGTGGGAGAGAGCAGGGAGTGGAGGGAGCTGGGTGCACACACACACACACACACACACACACACACACACACACACACACACTCACGTCGCCCACAATAGGGGCTCTAACACACTGGGCACCATCTTGTTGTTTGCTTTTTTCTTCAGCTACCGTTTCAAAGCAAAGCACTGACCTGGGGGATTGTGTGTGTGTGTGTGTGTGCGCATGTGCGTGTCTGTGTGTGTGTGTGTGTGTGTGTGTGTGTGTGCGTGTGTGTGTGTGTCTGCTCTTAGATGGTTAAGAGGGACAGGAAGAGAACAACACGGATCAGTACAAATGTCAAATCATTTTATTATCATTAAAGTCTGCTCAGGATCTACAGAAAGCCAAGGACCACTGCTGAGGCATGTAAAGCACCTTGTGATACACACTACATCTCTATATATACACATTATTTGTCTTTATCTGATAAAACCTTTCTGTGTGTGTGTGTGTGTGTGTGTGTGTGTGTGTGTGTGTGTGTGTGTGTGTTAACAAAAGCTTATCCTATTCCCAGAATGTATATGTCATTCCCATCTGGCCTGGATGTGTGATCTTCCCAGTATAGGACCAGATCACACTCTCCTATTTCCTCTGGGTTTGAACAGGAGCCAGCTTGGCTAAAGGTGTGTGTGTATGTGTGTATATATAGGTGTGTGTGTGTGTGTGTGAGTGGTTCTGTGTGTATGTGTGGGTGTCTATATATAGTGGTTATGTGTGTGTGTGTGTGTGTGTGTGTGTGTGTGTCTGTGTGTGTGTGTGTGTCTGTGTGTGTGTGTGTGTGTGTCTGTGTGTCCGTGTGTGTTGGGGGGGTAGGGCCAGCCTCTATGCCCAGGTTGGGGTCACAGTCCTAGGGGACCCTCTCGCTGCACACTCTGCTCTCTGCCTTCCTCTCTTGTGCCAACTGCAGAGATCTTAGTAGCCCAATGACATTCTGCTGATGGTGGGGACTGCTGAACTCTGTGCTATGCACTATTTTATGCTTATCAGCTATATTATATATATTACCTTTACCTATAACTTTCTATTAGCTATACACGTAACACTTTATTTCCTGTTTTGTTTTACATGTATCTACATGTAGCAGCATGTAATATTATGTACTTACACTGTACATACCGAACACTATCCCTAACCCAATGATACAGTGTAAATACATATTGTTACCATATTGTTAGACACTTTGATACACTATACTTAATTGATGTAAGAAGGAGAGTACAATGAAGTGCTATATACCATCAGCTATATACCTGTATATTACCTATGAATTACCTATACATGATCTATGAACACCTGAACCATTCCATACCTATATACGGTATAAAATGGGGTATAGTCACAAAACACACATTTTCTAAGTTACTCCCCCCATCGGTAGTTGCACTGAAAACCCCAGCTGTTTCAAAAATAATTCTGTGAATAAACAAGCACAGTCTCAAACTAGAAGCATTAAAAAGTTAGTGCATTTTGTGCATTTTTCCCCTGAACTCCTCAATTATGATATTTGGCATATCACGTACAATACTTACAAAACACCCCAATATAAACAAAAATACATGTTTCGTGTTTTGCTTATCTTCTCTCTATAAAATGAGATCTAGGCAAAACAGAGTAGACTAAGACCAGCTTCTCCTGTGTTCTCACAAGTGTGATTCAAGGACTGTATTCTGCACTACCAGTCTGACAGTCCTAAAGTTTTATATTACATTACGTGAAGATCCTATCAGCGCCTTATTCCATGGAGACACATGCACACGATGCGCAAATGCACATTAATGCACACATAACCGTAGTCACACACACACACACACACACACACACACACACACACACACACACACACACACACACACACACACACACACACACACACTCTCTCTCTCTCTCACTCTCACTCCCACTCACACACACACACACATACACACACACACTTACAAGTACTGTATTGTCCATCACCAGTCTTCCAGTCCCAGGGTTCCTATTACATTTTGTGAAGCTACCATCAGCACCTTACAGCATGGCACTAGACTGATGAAGGCCCCATATGCTTCAGTAAATAACAGCGCTTCTATTTTCAAACAGTGATAAAGAGATGAGAATCGTGACTCATGGGAATCAACCCTGTGACACAGCACTGTGTGTGTGTGTGTGTGTCTGTGTGTGTGCATGTGTGTGTGTGTGTGTGTGTGTGTGTGTGTCTGTGTGTGTCTGTGTGCGTGTGTGCGTGTGCGTCCCCGAGTTTAGCTGCTATACGCTGCTGCAGTCTTTCGTTTGCATCTGCACCGGGTGGAACGCAGATGATGGCTTTTTGAAAAAGAAAAAAAAAGGGGGGAAAATGATTGACCTTCACTGTAATGAGAGAGGCTGAATGAGACGGAAGCCACAGAGTGATACTGGCTTAATTAGGCATTCCGGAACACGCGCTGAAAACCAATCACAGGCGAGCGTGACCTCCCCACATTCTATACTTTACTGGGGGAGAGCTGGGTGTCGATTACTCAGGACCAAAATTAGACTCTAGAAAATATGAAATATCAAGAGAGTGGCTCTGATTGCACATCTTTTCTCATTTTCATGTACAACTGCTGAGTGTAGGTTACTTAAAAAGTACAAGTTCTTCATAGTCACTGCCTCTTATCTCTTACTGTAAAAAGCTTATTACCTCAAAACAATGGACGGCTCCCAAGAGTGGTTTGTCTAGTCATCCACAATGTACCGCATTAAGCAATTACAAAAGCAGACAAACAAAGCACTGACAAAGCTCAGAGAAAAACAGCTAAAAAACCCAGTGAAAGCGAGTGGGTTTAGTAGGGTTAGTTAGGGGGGCAATTTGGAAAATATATGAAAAATGCGTCTCATTTGTCATTTTTATATGCTGCTGTTGTTGCACTGTCTTCTGAGGGCCGTTGCAATAGTGTTTCCCTTTAGACTATTCAGCAGTGCTGGGAGATCAAATCGCATTGTGCTTGGTGCATTGTGTGCTGTGATGCATTGTGCTGTGCTGTGCTGTGCTGTGCTGTGCTGTGCTGTGCTGTGCTGTGCTGTGTTGTGCTGTGCTGTGTTGCGTTATACTGTGTTTAGCTGTGTTGCATCGTATTTTGCTGATGTTCTGTTCGTATTTTGCTGATGTTCTGTTGTGCTCTGCTGTAATGCATTGGGCTAATTTGTGTTGCATTGCATGGTTGTAATGTACTGCATTAAGGTGTGTTGTATTGTGTCGGGGTATATTGTAGTGTGCAGTGCTGTGCTGTGTTGTATTGTATTATGCTGTGTTGTGTTGTACTGTGCTGTGTTGTATTACGTTGTGCTGAAGTGGCATAGCTGTGACAGTTTGTGATTGTTTCTGCAGCTGTGCTGTGTTGCGATGCGCTGTTGATTTGTTGTATTGTGTTATATTGTGCTGTGTGCTGTGGTTGTGTTGTGCTGTGCTGTGCTGTGCTGTGTTGTACTATTCTGTATTGTGTTGTGTTGTATTACGCTGAAGTGGTGTGGCTGTGCTGTGTTATGTTGTATTCTGCTGTGTTGTGTTGTGCTGTGTTGTGTTGTACTGTGTTGTGTTCTGCTAGGCTGTGTTGTACTCTGTTGTGCTGTGCTGTGCTGTGTTGTATTATGCTGTGTTCTGCTGGGCTGTGTTCTATTCTGTTGTGTTGTGTTGTGCTGTGTTGTGTTGTACTATGTTGTGTTCTGCTAGGCTGTGTTGTACTCTGTTGTGCTGTGCTGTTGTTGTATTATGCTGTTCTGTGTTGCATTATGCTGTATTGTGTTGTGTTCTGCTGTGTTGTATTGTGTTGTGTTGTATTGTGTTGTGTTGTGCCATGCTGAAGTGGCGTGGCCGTGGCAGATTGTGATCGTGCTGCAGCGGTGTGCTGGAGTCTGCGCTGCTCTGCTCTGTGTGCTGCGGCGCAGTGGAGTGGTCTTGTTTAACTGCGTGGGAGCCAGCGCAGAGAATAGCAGCGTCTGAAGCGTGACTAAACGTCTGTCTCCATATCTGACACGCTCGCCATCTTAAAAATGCATCACTTCCTCCCTGTGAGCTGCCATGCATTAAGTCACGCCTTAAGACCCCTTTATTTTACTGCTCGTTTTCTTCATATGCACATACACACACACACGCATGAACACACACACACATGTGCATGCACACACACATGCACACAAACAAACACATACGCGAGCACACACACATATGCACACAAACACAACAAGCACACACACACACACACATTCAGTAAACACGCATGCAGGCTCATACACACACACCCACACACATCCAGGCATGTGTACACACACATATGTACGCACACACACACACGGACACCCAAAAACACATGTACACTAGCTGGAACAATTAGATATTCCTGAGAAACAAGAGACCACAGGAACACTTTGATGCGTCACACTACTTTTAGATTAACACTCACTCAAGACAGTTACACGCTAGAAACATAAAAATTATACACACACCCACACACACACTAGTGGCATACAAACACATGCACTTACAAACATACACACACACTTACATACTGCTGTGTCTTGAAGGGGAAACACCCTCGGATTGCTCAGAATGGGTAATGTGCTCCACTAACCAACCACTCCCATGCACACACACACACTCACACACACTCACACACTCTCCACCCCCACCCCCCCTCTCTGACCCTGTTTCTCGCAGGCCTCCTCTCTGTTTGGCCTCAGGTTGAGGATCAGCGCTGAACTGATTCCTTTCTTCAGCTTTGAAGTCATCCTCTTCAATCCCCTATTCTCCCTCTCAGCTTCCCTCTTCAACGCTTCTCTCTCTCCCCATCTCCCCTTCCTTTATTTCTCCTTAAATGTACACTCACTTTGCACACACACACACACACACACACACACACACACACACACACACACACACACACACACACACACGCACATACAGACACACACATACACATAGGCAATCACAACCTCATCCTGTCCTTTCCTAGTTCTCTTTCTCTCTCTCTCTCTCTTCATTATTTTAAAGGACCAAGCCAGATCAGATGTTCTGTGATGACATTTTCTCGCAGGTTGTTCCCTGTCTTTGGACTGACTGACTGACAGCAAGTGTCAGCTCACCACCCTCCCCATCAGACACACACACAAAAAAACACACACACAAGCATAGACACCCCCCCCCCCCCCACACACACACACACACACAAACATACCCACTCCCACAAACACACACACCATCAGACACACACAAACATACACACACCCACACACACAAATACACACAAATACACACACACACACGTGCGCACAAACACACACAGACGCACGCACGCGCACACAAACACACT
>CM059267.1:9002749-9005249 GCA_030347295.1 Setipinna tenuifilis | reverse complement strand
ACGATGCATTGTTCCAAATGCTCATCACAGGACATCATCCCTTAAACCACCAAAACTCATGTGGAGAAAAAAGCTGACCTAGATTCTTCAATTTGAGACTGGATTTTTAATCTTCAATTGTATGCATTGTGTGATGTATACAAATGCTTAAATGCTGTTACATTGATAATCTCTTTAACCAGACCCCCAAGGCTCACCATTCAGACAAAGATGAAGAACAGGTGCTTACAGTGAACAAGCACCATCAATGTCTCTGGGACAAAATATATAATATTTCAACAAGAGTGTTGTAATTCAGTATATGCACTTTCAAATCAGACTTTTAGATCTGAATTAATCTCTAATTCCTTTTTTCATGGGCACACAGAAAAACACATACATCCTTATTCTTGAAAATACTACATCTTTTATGGCAAAAACATCTGTTTACTGACATTTGATGGAATCTCAAAGCCTTTTTTGAGTAGTTCTTTCCAAACATCTATTTGTGAAAAGGGTTCTAAAGCTCCTCTTCTGCTAAACATTGTCATTGGAAAAAAGCTGCCCACTCACAACAGTTTGGCATCATCTGAAGCCAACTGTCAATATTTAAAAAAAAATACTGTCAGGTTTGCCCCCCCCCCCCCTGTTTTGCAAACCTGCAGCATCATTTTAAGATCCTCAGGCTTAATGCTGAGAACTTAGAAGTGAGAATTAACAACATACACAAGCTCTCTCTTTCTCTCTCTCTCTTTCTTTCTCTCTCTCTCTCTCTCACACACACACACACTAACGTCCTCTCACACACTCTCCCATACACACGTCCCCTTTCCAGAAACATCAGTGTACGTGCTTTGCCTTTCTGGCTGCCTCGCTAACTTTGAAACACACCACATGAGTTTGACACATACTCGACTGTATATTTGTCTAATTATTGCATGTGTGGAAACACGCATAACAACATCCTCACACTGAGACCCCTTCAGGATCGCCACCTTCGTTTTGCAGTTTTCCAAGGAGGTGATGATGCCGGGGAGCGAGTGATGAAAAGGGGGTGAGCAAAAGAAGTGGGTATAAAAAAGGGAGGGAGGAAGTGCTAAAAGCGTTTGGCGCTACGAATCCTCATCAGGGCTGAACCTACATTAGGCGTGTCATGTCTGTGGGGAGCGCAGACCAGGAACTAATGCACAACACACAGCCTGTACACACTTTCACACACACTCGCAGACCTGATGACACACGCCGGGAGTGCACTGTGGACATGGCACACTGGGGGGATGGGGGGAGAGAGAAGAACAGAGAGAGAGAGACAGAGAGAGAGAGACAAAGAGGAACAGAGAGACAGAGAGACAGAGAGACAGAGAGAGAGAGAGAGACGAAGAGGGAGCGAGAGAGAGACAAAGACAGAGACAGAGACAGAGTTACAGAGTGACAGAGAGAGAGAGAGAGAAACAACGAAAGAGACAGAGAGAGAGACTGAGAGAGAGAGAGAGAGACGAAGAGGGAGAGAGAGAGAGACAAAGACAGACAGAGACAGAGTTACAGAGTGACAGAGAGAGAGAGAGAGAAACAACGAAAGAGACAGAGAGAGAGACTGAGAGAGAGATAGACAAGGACATAAAGAGATAGAAAGACAGAGGAAGAGAGTAAAAGAGAAAGAGAGAGAGAGGACGCAACAAATAGAGAGAAAGAGGCAGATAGAGAGACAGAGAGAAAAAGAGAGCTAGAAAGATAGAGATGGGGGGGGGGGGTGAGGATGAACAGAAAGAACATAAAGTAATAAAGCTTTGAGTGACAGAACATAAATGAAGAAAAAAAACGCTGCTAAACATCCATTAGCAGCCAAGCCAGACTGTACTTTCAGCAGTTTGGAGAAGACTAAGCATAACCTTTCTAAAAACTATGCGCTAACAAAAAAATGTCATAAGCAAAGGTGAAGTCTCCAGACCAACCCAGGTATAAGCCCATAATATAATCTCAAGTACATCTACTCTCTCTCAGGACGTCTGCCAATTTGATATTCTTGAAATGTTAAAACAATATGCAACTCCTCGTACCCCTGTCTGAAATACTGCTACTACCACCCAAAATTACCTCACCCATACAAAACAGTCGTTCCAGGTCTTATATATTTTAACTTACATCCCCATTTACTGTAACATGGTAAAGCATTATTCTTCTCAGGATTGTATTTGATTTGTGTGTTCTCCACACACTGCTCACATTATAAACTCAGTGACTATAGTTCATTTCTCTCTCTCTTTGTATCTAATGAAGTACAAAATCATTTCCATTTTGAGGACAGACCATGGTACAGAATGTTTAGGGTATAGAACATTACGCTATATTGATTAGAGTAATTGAAGTGTGTATGTGAGTGTGTGTGTGTGTGTGTGTGTGTGTGTGTGTGTGTGTGTGTGTCTTTGTAGGGGAGAGAAAAACTGCAAATTGAGGAGAGAGCATGCATGTGTATTGATTCTACTTCATTCTGATATTATATTGCATCTAATGGATGGTTAGG
>CM059267.1:8980249-9000249 GCA_030347295.1 Setipinna tenuifilis | reverse complement strand
TCATTGGTTTCACTACATATACTGTACCACAGCAGTGATAATTCATTCACACACACATACACTCAGTAGCGGTTTTAGGCACGGGCGAACCGGGCAGCCGCCCGGGGCGCCATTTCGTGGGGGGCGCCACGAGCGCTTGGGGGAAAAAAAATGAAATAAAATAAAAACGCTCCGTGTGTCATATCCCTGCAATCGTCACATTGGTGCCCCCCTGGTGCACTGCTGAACTGCAGGCGCCCTTCTTGCTGAGAAGGTGCCATGCACAGAAGCAGCGCGTCTCTCTGCCTGGGGGGGTGCTGAGAGGTGGTCTCGCCCGGGGCGTAAAACACTATAGAACCGCCACTGCATACACTATGTTGATTTAGAGCTACTGCTCAATTTGCGTTATTCAGGAACATAAACGTATCGGTGGTATCTATGGTAACCAGTACTAAGTCTCATCAGGGCTGAGGCGAGCCTCTCATCTTCTGGGCTACTCACCGCAAAGCAGCTGCATCCAGGCGCACGTCTTGTACACTGTGGCGGTGTTGCAGAAGAAGAAGAGCACCATGCAGGCGATGCAGCTCAGGATGAGCACCATGGACATCAGCACGAAGAAGGAGGCTGCTTTGAACGCGCCAGAGGGGATGGAGCTGAAGTCGGAGAAGGTCCCATAACATCTGAGCTCCCGGTTGGAGTTCCCTTCGCCCACGCAGTAGTGAAACAAGCCGAAGTATCCGGCGTGCGGCGTGTTCACGCTGTCCCCGATCCAGTAGGGCTGGATGAACACCACCACGTTGATGATGGCGAAGCAGATGGTGAAAATTGCCCACAGGACCCCGATGGCCCGAGAGTTCCGCATGTAGTTGTCATGGTAGATCTTGGAGGCTTCCTGCGATGGCAGCATTTTTAGTCCCCGGAGTCTTCCCCTCTGTTGATCTCTTCTTTCTCGCTTTCTTCTCGACTCTATCTCCCCCTATCTTCCTTACCGGTACCCCCAAAATGCGTGGATGATAAAGACCCTGCGGTTGGATGCAAATTAAGAGATCTGCTAATTACACATAAATGAACATCCTCTCCACAACAGTAGATATCGGTCCCTGACCTGTGATGTTGAGTTGCATGCAATCAATCTTGGGTATGCAGTCACCTATGAACAAGCGTGATTCATTACAACGATTAAGAAATCCTGTCCGATTCCCACTCCTCCTCCTCTCACTGAGCAAGGAAACCGTGAAGGCGACCAAGATCACATTGCAAAAAATGCAGTGATCATGACAAAACTGACGAGACGCATTTTCTCGCTGTTCCCCTCAGTCTCTATATTAATAATGTATCCACTTTCGCCTCCCATCAAAACCGCCGCTTCAGAGGACACGAGATGCGCTGTCGACTCGCCGATGATGGATCAACTGCTATGGAGAGCCAACGGAAACCGGAGCATCCAAAAGACGCGCTTGATCATGTTCTAGATGATGTCAGTTCGACAAGAAAAATCGCGGTATATACTGGATCAGAAGAGCGAAAACATGTTGACGCGTTTCCCTCCCGCAAAAGTGATGTTTTGACCACAGCAGCCGATTCCTCTCCCTTCCTCTCCTCCCGTCGCTCCTCCGCGCGCTCACGCTCACGGGGATGTTCAGGACTGCCGATGACGGCGCGCGCACGGTTTGGATATTGCAGAAATTTGAATTGCTTGTTCACCCCAACGCCCATCCCTCAATCATCCTATTAGTGCTGTCAGTGCTCACGAGCGTGGGCGCTTACATTCAGCTAGAGATGAAGCCAGTTGCAAACTGCAACTTTTTAAAGACAGCTGGCAAAATGGCAAGTCTTGGTTGAAGTCAGTTATTCTTTGAGCTGCAGATCTGGGGTGCATTTCCCAAACAACGACGGATGTTAGCATTAAACCAGTTCGACGGAGGTTTAACTACACAACACCCCTATTCCAACTTCCCGAAAATCTCCCACCACCTACATACAACGGAAGTCTAAACTATGTTAGTTTGGACTTCCGTCGCTGAAACTGCAAAGTATCCAGATGTTTCGGAAGCGTTCGGAGAATATTCGGATGCATTCGTTAAGGATAAACGACAGAAACGACACCACGACAGTAAGCAACAGAAACGTAGCCTCATTTCAATAAAGCCCATATGACAGCTTCAGTAACTTAGGGCAATGTTCCTCAACACAATCATGCCCCTTATTCATTAAAAGCAGTGACTGAATCAGTTTGTATGATATTGTCGTGTGTTTCATTTATAGATCTAGGCTACATATACTATTTTGTTTGATTATGAAAAACAATGCGCAGTCCTAAACAGCACCTCCAGAGCACAGACTACATGCAGAACACTAAAGGGGCAAATAACTATTTCTTTTATTTGGGCCTCCATAAGACCAAAATACCACAGTGTTAGTTCGGCCATAGTGGCAGCCAAGAATGACTAGCCAATTAAACAAATTTGTAAACATTTAGATGATTATGCTGCGGCTGTCTTTAGGCATCAGAGACAGTGTTAAACAGCAATGCCCCCAGTAGAGACTTGCATACTATCAAATGTTATCAAGTGTACAGCGCAATAGTCAGTTGCATGCATGGATAAGTTAACACACTGACACAGATCCTCAGGGCTATATATAACCCACAAAGTTGGTTAGTCAGCAGCAAACACTGTGTTTTTTCGGCACCACATTAATCCAATCTTTCACAAAGCACTAAACAGAAGATTTGTTTTAGGGTAGAAGTCCATAAGCAATGTGCTGTGATAGGCTACTCAGTATGAGATAATGAATTATTCACAGTTGCAGGGGTTATGGCAAAACCAGAATCAACATCATTCTGACATTCTTTCTAAAACCCTTAAATCTATTGTTTGAGATTAAAGTGCAGAGAAACACAACATAAGTCACTCATGAAAGACCTCAAAAACAATTCAAACTGTCTTTCATATATGAGGTGTGCTTCTATTAGCATTGTACAAACGTCACCAAAATGTTTGTAAACCATGCAGACCATAAATAAAGTGGCTCTTATTAAAATTGATCTTGGTAGTCGCTACATTACAATGTATGATGCTTTAATCCACAGGGACCTACAGTAAACTAACTACTGAGACAGACCCCCCTAGACTAACAGTGGGTTAGGTGCTTTGCTCAGGGCCATAGTGGTGGTATACCCTCTGGCATTTGATATACAGATTACTGACCACGGAACCACCCCACACATTTGTTTTTAATGTTTGTCTATATTTATTTAATTTGTAATAGTTTGTTGTGAGCATGTTACAAAAGCAAACCAACAACATGTAATGAAAATGTTAAATATTTCCCAATTGTTAAAGCACTAAAACCTATTGGCTGAAGAACTTTCTCAATTGCTTGAATTCTTTTACAGAACTGTTCACTCTTTTTTCAATACCTTAAACTATTTTCACATAGTACAAGCCAGTTTGCAAAACTCATTGACTTGCCTTTGCAAAACTGTAAACACATTTTCATTACATTCTCATTTTTAAAACACATTTTGCATTGTTGTACATATGCAATGCAAAATGGTAAACATTCTTCTTAACTTTTTAATCACAAATAAAGTGTCATACGTTAAGCCTAATGAGTCAGAATTGACTTTACTTAATTTCAAATGAGCTGACACCACCAGTATAAGCCAATTGGGAGAGCAACCAGGTTTTTGAAGGTTGCAGCTTGAACAACAGTTTCTTACTAATTTGGAGCCTTATTAATTTCTTACTAAATTAGATCATGCTCTTGTCCATGGGTTGACAACAGGATTCTTTCCCCATCGCCTGGCAAGGGGCTATGTGTTGACCCAGCCCAAAGGCATGATAAAGCCCGGTGATCTAATTTCCAGCACTGTATATATAGCACTTGTTTTTATTTTGTACAGTATCACCAAAATGTATTTTTGTTTAAAATATTTAACAGGTAATCCAATACTACCACTTCATTTTAGTCTGTACAATACATGTAAATCCTCAGTTTTGATTTTTTTTGGTTGAAAATGGATTTTCAGGGTTGTGAAAAAATAACTTTGCTATTGTATGCATCTGAACGTATGAAGTTTGTGTTTAGGCTAAAAGGCTAAAATGGGCAGAGAATTTTAACAGCTTCTTATTGGGTACCCGCAGATAAAATTAATTGACAACGTGACGTCAGGTTTCGGAAGTGGTTAATTTTAAGCTGTGGAAAGATCATGTGATCTCCATATCTTCCTGTTTACCACTTGCACAGTGATCCAGTGCACTTCGATTGCAACACATTCTATTCTGTACTGAAGGAGATAACGGACAGTAACAAAGAATATTTAAGTTTCTGGGAGCGAGTAAATACTACACAAACAACATTTTGAGGATTTCTTTGCTGCAGATGCGGGAACCTATTTGGAATGAACACTTGACATTGAAAAACGTGACAAGGCCCGGGAATCCTCGGGGTTTCCTGAGTCGGTTGCCCGAGAATGGTCGGACTGGGCACAAAGAGATAGCTCTTACATTTAGCTAGTCTCATATGGCGTAACTTACCTGTCAGCGAGCCTGCAATACAGTCGCTGTGCGTGGTGTGTTTAAAAAACATAAGACTTCATGACTTAACAGGTGGTATGCTAGTAGCAAGCTGTAATTTTCATTAACGTTAGCTTTAGGAGCTAACGTTAAAGGAAGCACAGTTTAGCTGGACAACTCACTGGCTGCCTGCCTTTTCAGAGCTTGTCAAGCAGTCCAACCTTTCCACTTGCCGCTAAGAAGAAGCAGGTATTAGCTAGCCGAATAGGCTAGTTAATACATCCAGGGTGTAAGGGGGTCTGTATCGCCGTTGCCCTGAATTCCAGACGGATCCCTGGCTCCGGCCGCCTTAAGCGGGCAGTCAGGAAGAAACTGGCCGGGAAGGGATGGCCTGGTGGGTCTTCCCGGCCACAAGGAGCAGCGGTGTTTGACGGAGGGAGTGTTCGGTTAGAAGCAAGCTTGGGTCGCGGAGCTATGATGGCCGCTTCTCCATCGGCCGCTGGTTCCCTGAGTGTCTCGGGAATCGGCGGCCGCAAAAGCGAGGAGATAGCGGATCTGATAGATTTGTTCTCGAAGATGCAGTACAGAGCAAAGGAGATCACTCCCAGGGTAAGGCAGCTCACTTGAGCTTGTCTGTTCAACACGTCATGCTAACCTAGTCCCTGTCTGGACACGCAGACATGTAAAATAAGTACAGGCTGCTTGTCTGTCTGGATGCATGTCTCATTCACTCTGTTAGTCATAGGTGTTGAGTCGTGACAGGTCTACTTAACTTACGACTCAACACTTGTGGTATCTTCAAACATTTAAGCTGCTTAGCTTGTATGCACCTATCTTTTGCATCAGCGTAACTCACTGTTGACGTTATATCATGCTACTGCAATGTCATTTTGTCAAAAATGGCTGCTTACATTTTCCTGTGCAATACCTTGCAGTGGATAGTGGTTAAAGGTATGACAACCTTTTTATAGGTGGAAAGGATAGAGAAGCGTTGTCTGGAACTGTTTGGAAGAGACTACAAGTACAGCGTCATTCACAACACCAACGGTGATGTTTGCGGCCACTATCCACGACAGATAGTGTTTCTGGAGTACGAGTGCACAGATCCCAATAAAGACAGGTAACTAGGTCATCCATTCTTGTTTTGAATGCGCCAAGCACAGACACAAGTTAATCTGTAACTTTGGGGGTACTGACGTTGGCCATTAAGAATTGATAAGTTGCAGCTCAGTCTTGTGTAATCTGAAAATGATTAAACAACATCTGACGTACACTTTATTGATCTGAATCTATAGGTTACCCAATGTATGCATTGGTTGTAGTTGAGTATATTATATGGTTTAGTGCTTCAGTAGCATTTTGATTAAGGTTTCTCAACTGTGCTACAGGCTAGACTACATTTGACACACACACACACACACACACACACACACACACAAAACACAGCAGTAGCATGCTGGTTTATTCGTGGCACAATATTTTCAGTCACACCTTCCACCAGCACTCAGACCTTCCAAGACCTAAGTTTGTTTAAGGAATTGGTATTTCATGCAAGATGTTTGTGATTCCATTTCCTGTCAAGCACGACTTTCCAAACTCAGTTTGTTTGTGGGTCACAATGGAGAACATTTATTATTCATGAAAAAGATGGTATTTTAAAAAGCTTGTTCCATGTCTGGAAGCAAAATACAACATGGAGAATTACTCAGGCACTTCTGTGGATTATACTGACACATAAAAGCTTTCTGGATGTATGGGCATCCTTTCTTCATTATGTGGAGTTTAGTAAGGAGTGAGAGAGAGTTGTTGCAGGATTGCAAAATGTTGTCAGGACATGCTCATGGGAGGTGGCGATACATGGGATACAGTTACTTTTGTTTTGTTATGCAAAAGTTTTTTTTACGTATTTTTGGAACAATACAAAGTAGTGCTGATAGTGTCTCTGCCTCATTCTTATCAGTGTTACTTTCATTTTACCCATCAGATTTGAAAGCTCTGTACAGATAACGAAGCTGCAGGACCTGGTGAACCGCAGCAAGATGGCTCGCTGCAGGGGGAGGTTCGTTTGCCCGGTCATCCTCTACAACGGCAAGGTAAGCAAAGCAGCACACTCCTCACACCCCACTCTTTTTTTTTGCCGTGCTTTAAATCACATTACATTCACCTTTTAGTGCATTAGACGGCGCCTTTAGGCGTGCCTGCCGCACAGTGACGGTATTCATGTTAGCAGTGCTCGGTCTCATGATTGTGGTTGTTGGTGGTGTTGCTAAGCTGAGTCAGGAGATCTTGGGGAGTAACAGATGAGCATGGTCAGGGTGTTGCACAGACCTTGGACTGACTCCAGTGTCTCTGTCTCAAAGCGGCTCTTTTATGCCTTGCTAAGCAACACTGTAATTCATTTAATTTATTTTTGCGTAGTTGTCATTACCCTGGCATCAGCTGAGGATGTTGGTGTGAACATGAGGAAATGGGGCCCTGTGTGTGCAGTGCCAGGTCCTTGTTGCCTCTAGTGAATCTGGGTCCCATCCAGTACGTTTTATTACCTCTACTGCTACTGCATTGGGATTTATTTGTTCTTTTGTTGTGTTACAGCACGTGTGTCGCTCATCCACTCTGGCTGGCTGGGGGGAGTTGTATGGACGCACTGGGTACAACTACATATTCTCAGGTTAGTTTGGGCTAAAAGCAGCCTGGTAAACCAGCCCCTTGTACTTCACTTCATTTTGTACAGATGGTCTGGCACTGCTGTATTTCACAAGCTCTTTTCTTCCTGGAGGTGTGGACTCTGCTGAAATTTAAAACGATTGGATCTGCCTTTACCCAAAAGTTAGTGCCTAATCATGGCGTATGCAATGCGCTGGATTGTGAAGGAAGTTACAAAGCTTTCCAGAAACTAACAACTAATGGAGAAGGCTGGAAGATTAAACTTTTCCCCAACCCAGTGGGGAGTAGGGCGATGAAGCGTCTTCCACAAATGAAACTCCTTAAACATTCTTCTTTATTAATTCCTCGATACTCTGAAGCGTTGCCACAACAGACTGAATGGCCTTGCTTACTTCATACTCCGCTGCTATTGCTGATCTACATCCTCAAATAGACTACAAGTGAAATGTAGTGCACGCAACAATGTTGTCGCTTACAAACACTCCCTCTGTTCGCTCTACTGGAGAACTACACAACTACATTTTTATGATGGTTTCTACTTTTTATGGTGATCTACTGATCTACTGATCGGTTAGTTCTAAGTACATATTTAGGTTAGTTTCTAGCTACAACCGCATATCAGTTCAGTTCCTGGCTACAACTGCAACCACATCCGCTCAGGGTGTTGGTTCTTGGCCTTAGCTGTGTAATTTCATGTTAGTTACTCCATCATGCTGGCAGTACAAGGGTTTGTCCCTCTTCAGTGGTAACGGCAGAGTAGTCTGTCGCCCCAGTAGTGTTTTTTGACACATTGGAGGGAGAAGTGGTTGATGTCCCTAGCCTGTGAACTCTCAGGAGGAGGGAGTGGTTAATGACCCTGGCCTGTGAAATGTCACTCCACAGGTGGCTCTGATGACACTTGGGCAGAGTCTGAGGAGGTGCCCGAGGACGAGAGCGCGGTCAGGTGAGAGCTCATCATGACCTACTGTGGACACCCCTGCAGCAGTGGAAAGCTTCTGTGCCAATAATGAGATGATTTCTATTCTAAATGTGTTGCAATTTGGTCATAAGTGCTTTCATCTGTAAACCAAATGTCTTTGTGTAAATCAACATTTTTTCCTTTTACTGTCTCCTTTTTTACTGTCTTTCTTCCTCTCATGAGTCAGATTTTTTTTTATCTTCCTTTTTTTTCTTTGTTTGTTTCATTCACACTCTCATTCACACTTTTGTTCACACTTGCATTCACATCTTTTTTTTCATACTGTCATTCTCTCTTTGGGTCTCTCCCTTCTATCTCTTTTTTTTTTTCCCACTCATTCTCTGTTACCTCTCTTACCCCACCTACACACACACACACACACACACACACACACACACACACACACACACACACACACACACACACACCATGTCTGTCACCTCTCTTACCCCCCCTGACTCCTTGTGTATGCATTTCTCAGGAACGGGGACTCCCAGCTCTTCGATAAGGTGCGGGGCTCTGACATTAAGCTGCTGCGCTACCTCTCTGTGCGTTACATCTGTGACCTGATGGTGGAGAACAAGAAGGTCAAGTTTGGCCTCAAGTGAGTTAGTTAGTTTGCTTGCCACCTCACTGCTGCCTGTGCCCATTGGGTTCACCGCACTCGCATTCATTCACAACTCCCTCACAGGTCACTGCACTTTATCTCACAGCCTTGCGTCATAGCTGTGGCTAGGGCTAGGACGTTGTGTGTGTGTGCGCGCTTTTGCATTATGTATTTTGTAAGGTAATAGAATATGTATTCAGTATCAGATATGCAGTATTACAAAACTTCTCATTTTTATTGAGAGCGAGCGAGTGAGAGAGAGACAGAGAGCGAGTGAGAGACAAACAGCCTCTTGGTATTAATCATTGTTAATGTGGAAAATGAGGGCCCTTGAGGGGAAAATGAGGGTCTTCGGTGTTCTAAGCCATCGGTTCTCACGAGGTTCTCTGTGTTCTTGCTCTGCGTCTCCAGCGTGACCTCCTCTGAGAAGGTGGATAAAGCCCAGCGCTACGCTGACTTCACTCTGCTCTCCGTGCCTTATCCAGGTGAGACTTTAGCCACATCCCCAGATCTCCCATCCTCCTCTCTCCTCCTTCTCCCCCTGCACCTCCTCCAGACCCTTTTATACCATCTTTCCTAGTTTTGACATCCTGTGATATCCATGGGATGTCCTCCTTTGATATCCCAGGAAAGTTGAAACAGGGAATGAGCTAGGGCTGCACAATATATGGACAGTATCGCAACATACAGTGTCACGACACACATCACAAAACATGGCTCGGTGCTCCACCAATAAAAATATTTTACAAATCAGATGGAGCCCTACCACACTTGATGCGACCCCCCCCCCCCCCTTTGCATAGGCTTCTCTCTGTGTAGGCCTTAGCAATGAAGACAATGATGGAAAAACTTTGCCAAATGTGATGTGACTTCTGATAAGTAAACAAATACTTACACAGTTGTAAAGTTGTGATCTACTGCACATTGCCTTAATATTGTGCTGCACTAGAATGAACTGAGCATTTTGTTAATATCTGTGGGCGCACACAGTGACTTTCAGATACACACGTGAAAGAGGTGCGTGATTTGGGAACACGGTTTAATGGCGGTCCCAAAATGACTGACGAGAGTTCTGTTTATTCAGGTTGTGAATTCTTCAAGGAATACAAAGACAGAGATTACACAGCCGAGGGACTGGTGTTCAACTGGAACCAGGTACTGCACCATTAACGCTCCTATCCATCTAGGAGATTTTCCATTCAGTCAGGAACTCCTAATGAACGCCCGCATACGTCCAGATTAATGGAATACCGCAAACGCACTCACATGCTTGGTCCTCCACCGTCCGTTTCTAGTTCCTTGTTTATGTTGGATAGAAAGATGAATGAATTGGTTTCTCATAGACAAGACAAAAACGGAGAGCTAATGGAACTTTTTAAACAGATGTTGAAATAGCCCACCACCACACCTGTGTGACTGTACACAAGTACTGAAACCATTATAGGAGTGTATGCACAGTGAGTGGTAAACTTGTTATGTGTCTTGAAACATGGAAAGGCTTACTACTGAACAGGTTGCTGGTATTTAGCCCACAGAAAAGTGGAGCTTGGACTGCAAAGGAAGTCTCCTAATGTTTTTCTCGTCCTGCAGGACTACGTGGATGCACCTTTGACAATCCCTGCCTGCTTTACCAAGAATCTGAATATTGACTGGAGAGCATATCAGGTACCGACAGAGTGAGAGTGACAAATTCATGTCGCACCATGCTTTTGTATGTCACAAAAACAGATTATTTTCCCAACTAATGCTAGAGGAAAACATCAGTTAATGTGTTGTTTATCTGCACATTACATTGCACAAGCCCTGCCATCAAATCATTATGTTGTGTTATAGTGCCCTCTGCTGGGTAGAAAGGAATCCTGAGATGTGTGCTTATGGCAAAACAAAACGGCAGCATAGTTTTGTCTGATTTGTTTTTGTTTTTTACCCATTGGTGTTTTAAGAAAGATCATTTTATGACTTACCAAATGGATTATGGGTATTATTACATGAGGCAATGAGGCGTATAAAGCTGGCTTTTACTCAGGAAGTGTTTGGTAGGTGCAGGATTGAGGAACAGAGGAAGCTTATTTTATTTTCGATATAATTTAAAAATGTGCAGACCTCTCTCCCCGTTTGTCTGGCTGTCTCTATCCATCCATCCTATCTGTTTACTGTTGGGGGGGGGGGGGGGGGGGGGCATTGTGGCGTCTGGGCAGATGGGGATTTAATGTGTCAGCCATCATTGATTTTGGCTGTTTAAATGATTTATTAATCTCTCTCTCTCTCTCTCTCTCTCTCTCTCTCTCTCTCTCTCTCTCTCTCTCTCTCTCTCTCTCTCTCTCTCTCTCTCTCTCTCTCTCTCTCTCTCTCTCTCTCTCTCTCTCTCTCTCTCTCTCTCTCTCTCTTTCTCTTTCTCTTTCTCTTTCTCTTTCTCCCTCCCTCTCTCCCACATCTTGCAGTCATGGGATCTGGTTGAACAGACGCAGAACTACCTGAAGCTGCTTATTCATATCATAAACAGTGATGGTGAGTCACGCACCAACACACCTCCCAAATAATGCCCAAAGTACAGAGCATGACATGCATGCACATATCAGTATCACTTCACTTTGTTATGAGGAAACATTTCACATCAGATTACCTTTGCTGACACCTGACTTTGTTATGGGGATGCATCACAAATCAGATTACCTATGCTGACATAAGTTATACAAATGGCCTTGCTATATTTTGCACATCCCCTAGATTTGGTAGACATTGCATTATTTACATTTTGTGTGCCGATAATGTTTGGCTTACAACAGCTATGATCACCACTGTAATTCAGAAATCATTGCACAATAACAATATATTGCAAAAATCAAGAATAAGGCACACAAGCTTGCTTATGCAATGATACATGTTGTTGTTGTTTTTGTTGATAATGTTTACTTGTGTCTCATGAGAGCTGTGGTGCTGTGTTGTAGACGAGAGTGGGTTGCTGGTGCACTGCATATCTGGCTGGGACAGGACGCCCCTCTTCGTGTCCCTTCTGCGCCTCTCCCTCTGGGCGGTATGTTCTCATGTCACGCCTCCCTGGTGCGCTCTCTCTTCTCCATGACTCTTCCATCCTCAGGCCCTACCTTCCGCTCCCCTCCCCTCCCCTCCCCTTCCCTCCCCTTCCCTCCCATTCTCTTGCCTCTGAACCTTTCTCCCCAGTGGAAAAAATAAATATTACCTTTAAAGACATTTCCAAATGGACTATTGACATGAAATTCTCACCAGACATTGATGTGAACCCAAGCAATCCATATATGGAAGACGTTAGAACTAAAATAAGGTGCTATGAAGTGAAATGACAAGGAGAAAAAAATATTGAACAGCTTAAATCTAAAAGAACTCGGAAGGCTAATATGCTTCCCACCAGTACATATGGATATAAGCGCATTGTTTTTGTGATTTTTTTTTTTTTTTTTTTAACATGTTGATTTCTGCTATACTTATTTCTTCGCTGTACCTAACACTGTTTGGGTTTGCCTCTGTACTCTAATCCTATATTATTCAAATGTCTAAATATTCAAAACATGTACATCTCGTTCATTCTGTATTTCCGTCTCCACTTCATGGGTTGTGTTGTGAGCTCTACCCCTGACTTCTCCCCAGTAGTGTTGTAAGGCATCCGAAGCTGTCATTGTTTAATGATCACAGCCTGCCACAGACAACAAACAGTCTGACAGCACTCAGTCCCTCATAGTACTCTACCACACTCTGCGGATGGAGTGCATATGCAGTTTTAATCTTATGAAGCACATATTGTTTCTCCCATGCCTTGCATTAAGTCTGTCTGCCCTCGCCAGAGCAGGAGGCTGTCTATTGAAACATGCATGCCCAATGCCACCTGAGGGAGACTGGCTCTCTGGCTCAGTCAGTGAGTAAGGCAGTCAGTCTGAGAGCCGGGGCCTTGGTTGATGCTCTCTGTGCTAGTGAATGATGGATGAATGACGAGAAGTTTTTTATGTCTGCTGTTTCCTCCTCTCTCCTTCCCTGACAGGATGGTGCTGTACATGCCAGCCTGGAGCCCAGCGAGATCCTCTACCTGACCATTGCCTATGACTGGTTCCTTTTTGGGTAAGATCCTATACCTGACTATCCTGGCTAAAGCACTGCCTACGCACTTCCACTCAATTATCATCTCCCTACAGTGGTAGTCTGGCTTTGCTCCCATTGACATGGTTGTCTCCGACAGCAGTCTGACAGACCAGTCAGCTAACAGAGTGTTTGTGAGCGATGACATTGACATTGGGGTACATTTGAATTGTAGTGCGTAGGCAGGATTATGGCCAGGACAATGGCATACATCACGACCAGACATTAGTGATTGGGTAAAGACAGATTCAGTCATTTTAAACTTTAGCAGAGTCTACATCCCCAGGAAGAAAACGTTTCTCAATACAGCACAGCCAGACCCTCTGTATGAAATGCAGGTTATGACCAGGTTTTGACCAGGCTATGCCGGGTTCCTTTTTGGGTAAGAATTTCTAGTTGACCACTGGTTATGGCTGGTCCCTTTTTGGGTAAGAGTTACACCCTCCCTTCCAGCAAGCTAGGACTAACAGAAGGTTTATTTTTTTAATTTTAAAAGAGCAGACAGGCTAAGTAATTAGTTAACGCACTTTTATGCTGTGTGTGTGAGTGACAGGCCAAGACGGGTCCCTAAGGAACTTCCAGTATGTCTGACTCTGATGTGGCCACAAAGTTCCTTTAAGTGTGTGTGTGTGTGTGGGGGGGGGGGGGGGGGGGGAGTATTAAAAAAAAAAAAAAAATCCCCGCACGACTAGGTTGTCGGCGGTAGCTCACAGGTTTTTTTTTTTTGCACAACCCCGCAGGGAGTGTGTCTTTACAAACTGTCCTGGAATGGCTGGCGACTGGCAGGGCCTATGTCATTACAGGGACGGCATGGCACAGAGGGAAGATGAAGAGGATGAACAGAACAGAAAGGGGGTCACAGGGAGGGAGGAGATCTATGGGGAGAAGAAAAGGAAGAGAGAGAGAGAGAGAGAGTCAGCGAGAGAGAGAGAGAGGTGGCAGGATGACACAGAGACTGAGTTAAATGTGGAGGCTCTAAGGAGAGAGAGAGAGAGAGGGAGAGAAAGACAGACAGAGTAAAAAGGAGAGGAGAGAGAGAGAAAGGGAGAGTAAAAAGGGGGGGGAAGAGATGTAGGGCTGGGGAAGAAAAAAGGGTAGGCGGGCGGGGGCAAGGGGAGGAGGAGAGGGCCATCCTTGGGGGATTCCTCGCCTTCATAATTACAGCTGTGTATCTTTCTAAGTTTAACTCGTCAAACAGAAATCGCCCTGCCAGAGAAGCTGAGTAATTATGCCGCTAGAATCTTGGCCAATCTCCCTGGACTGCGGCCAGCCGGGAGAGGAAAAAAAGAGCAACAACGAGTGCAAAATTGAGGGAATATACGGGAATGATTTTCACACCGGCCTGAATTGCTTTGGCAAAAGAGAAACGGAACATCTATCATCAATAATTGAATACTGACAAATATTGCTCTGTGAGGGATTTTAATTATTGATCCAAACCTTTTTCAGTTGGGTCATGAAAGCAAGGATAAAGATTCTGCTTTTTCTTATTTTGAAGTGAGGGGAGTTTCAATACTCAGCTTCCCTAGTGTCCTACATTTTCCTGTGATGATTAGTAAAACCTTTAGAAAACTATAAAAAATATGCCTGCTATATCAAGCTCAACTCCTTAAAACAGAAAGCTTTTTGACAAATTTGCCAATGTGTAGTAATATTATATTTAGAGGGCTGGGCTGGCTGCTGCTATGTAGGCCTACTAACATGGAGCCTTGGAGACCTGACACATGTTGAACCTGTAATCAGTGAGCAAATCTGCAATAAAAACGGGTCATCTGTGAGTTGGTCCTGTGCTGAGAACTTCTGACTACACTGATATGGGCGTCCACGCTTGCCATTGAGGGACCTCCCCAGGGTTAAGCAGCAGAGCTTAGTAGTCAGTGCGGTTACATGCACAGAGAAATCTGATTAGAGCATTAATCAGAGTATTCAAAATTCAGAAATATCTCAGTTTACCTGCCAAGTAAACACACAAAAATCTGCTTTCAATCGGATTTCTGGAGTTACATGACAGTTTCTAATCAGAGTTAGGTGAATAAACAGCCTTTAATCTGATTGTTTGCATGCAACCGCACTAATCGTAGCCAGATAAACTCTGCATGCTGTGGTTCTAAGAATGTTGAGGATTCTTTTCAAAGAGAATCCTTTATCAGTCTTCTAGATTCCCAATGACGCAGCACAGACAGATTGTATTTTGCTGATTAGCAGTGCAGATATGTTTGACAGAAATCTCTCTCTTTGATGTGTATGTGTGTTGTGTTGGACAACAGTCAGTCAGACTTAGCAAGTTTGGTTGTGAGGTGCTTATTGTGAAAGGTTACTGATTAAATCACTCCATCCAGTGATTAATCTTTGTGTGTCTTCTGTTTTATCCATCTTTAGTCACATGCTGCCTGATCGTCTCTCTAAAGGGGAGGAGGTGAGTAGAAGTGATTGAAATAAAATATAGAAATGGAAGAAAAATAGAAACGTAAGCTCTTTATTTTCTACACAACCTCTTTAGTTACACATTTGTAGTCACTATTGCAGCTTTGCTGTATTGACCCCCCAGTAGTGGGATATATATAGTGATATTGTGTCGGATATTGGGCACTCCTTCAGCATTGACCTGCGGCAGGTCAGTTTGACCTTTCGGATCCCCCGTGTCTCTTGGAATGTGTGTGTTGGTTGAGTCCTAGGGGGCAGTGTTTCATAATTTATGGTGGTACTCTGTGGGGGAAAAATATGGTTGTGTTTTATTCATGTGTTCCCCTCTCTCTGTCTTTCTCTTTCTCTGTCTCTCTCTCTCTCTTGTCTGGCCATCTTCTCTCCTACACCCACAGATTTTCTTTTTTTGCTTCAATTTTTTGAAGCATATTGTCTCTGAGAAGTTCTCGGCCATAAGAAAACAAAGGTATGTGTTCGTCCTGTTCTTTCTATTTGACTATGGAAATGAAATGTATTGCAATAATCCAGTGGCAGAATAGAACTTCTCTAACTTCTTTCCCTACTCCATGTCCACATAATCACTTTTTATTCATATCCCATGTTGTGTTGATACAGACATATTGTAAAAAATACCATTGGCAAACTACAAATAGTCTAAGCATAAATTGTAAGTCAAGTAGTAATGAACTTCTGTGGCATGTATGTCTATTACATTAAACCATGAAAATTCCCTTTTCCTGAATGGATCGGATGTTCCTAGATATAGCCAACGCTTGTCTATTCTGCTGTCTCCATTTCTGTGTTACATGTCAGAATATTTAGATCACATGCTGCGTAAAATGTGTCTCTGCCTCATGATTAAGAGATCACACACACACACACACACACACACACACACACACACACCCCTACTCACTGTCAGTTACTTCATGGAAGCGATGTGAAGAATGAATGAGTACATGTCTTTCTAGTTAGTGGCCAGCGTCTTTTGAGAGCCTAGTCTTCAGCAGCATATACTGTAGGTCACCCCAGCCAGCCGTGTGGTCCTCCTCCTCCTTAAGGCACTTACACAGACCTCAGTAGTCTAGCCTCCTAACCATACAGTTGCCTAAAGGGGCTATACAAAATATTACTTATTTAATGGCTCAAATGTCTTCCATCCCCCTTTTTTTTATTCGGTTATGTCCTTTCTCTCTGACTTACTTGCTCTCCCCCTCCTCTTTTTTCCCCCCAACTCCCCACATGGATTTGGCCTCTCTCTCCTGCCTCTCTGCCGGTCATCCCCCGTGGCGTGTGCGACCCAGCAGAAGGAAAAACTCTCACTTCAAAGACGCTGAATTCACAGTGGACGACCTCTGCCAGCTTAGTAAGTTGCGTCATGTCCCGACCCATCTCTGCTGTGCATTCCTGGGCCACATAGATAACTGTAACTGTGTAAGCCAGTAGACTGGGATTACATGGGACTGGTGTTGCACTCCCTGGTATCATATAACCGGAGGCAGACATCCTGGATTCAGAAAGTAAAAAAATCCTGCCACATACTTGTTTTAGCCATTTCACTGAACGAGCTGTTTCTAATCTAAGCACAAGTCTTCAACCAGGTAAATGAGCTGAATAAGTGAAATCACCTGTGTTAGGAGCGCAGGCGAAGAGTAAATACATGGCAGGACTTTTTGTTTTTACTTTCTCAACGCACACTCCTTTATCACTTGGTGGAGTACCCCACCAAACCTCAGCCAGTACAGTGGGTATCACCAGCAAAAACAAAATACTTCCAAGTTTGTTGTGGGTTGAAGGTACATTTAATGTCTTTTGTAATTTTAGCTTAGTTAAGTTTTATGCAATTGGAATTTAATATACAGCGTTCACCAGGATATTTGCATGACAAAGAAACTTTTTTAGTATGTTTTTAGTATGTTGTTAAAACAGTCCAGAAAAGATGGAGTTCCATTACGGACTCTAGAATGGACAATAGCAGATACCCAGACAGCCCTTCTTTCAGTTATAAGTTGTTAGATCCCAGCTTCGGACACAGATAATGGTAAATGTTGGATCTGAGCATGCCCAAAGCCTCTGCCTCACTGCTGCTCCCCTTTGTCTCTTTGTCTGTCTCCTGTTTCTGGCTCTCTGTCAACTAACACACACACACACCCTCTTACACACACACACACACACACACAAACCCTCCATGGGCATCTCCTCCCTGTAGAGTCCAAGGATCGGGGCAGTGTCACCAGCCTTAGCAGCGAGTTCTCCCTGATCACGGAAGACACGTCGACCGGGGCAGCGACGGCACCCATGGCGACCACAGCGGCGGGCTCCAGTCTGACCAACGAGGCCGTGGACCTCTTCTGCACCCCGCCTCAGCTGGGTAGTGGGTAAGTCCAACGTTGTGGAGAGTGGGTGCGCACATCCAAGTAGTTTGTCGGCAGGTGCAAGACAAAAGTGTCAGACGATGTAAAGATGTGGGTCTGCACACTGCCTCGTTTGCTCCAAAAGTTAAACTTTATTAGTTAAAAATGCAACGTTTCGATCCTTGTGGATCTTCCTCAAGCATATCTTTACATAGTGGGTAAGTCCAGTCAAAGATGGTAGATGGTCTCAAGAGTTGTCATGACGCGCCACTTCCTGGAACCACGATCGCATGAGGGCGGGGGGCACAAATCCCCCTTTATGGAGTCTGGTGGCTTCGTGGTTGGTTGTTGTGCGAGGCCACAAAGCTTAGAAACGCCAGTCCTACGTTAAAAAAAATTATAGACAAACATCTTAAAGGTAAAGGCTATAAGACCATCTCTAAACAGCTTGAAGTTCCTGTGACAACAGTGGCTCATATTATTCAGAAGTTCAAGACCCACGGGACAGTAGCCAACCTCCCTGGACGTGGCCGCAAGAGGAAAATTGATGACAAATTAAAGAGACGGATCGTTCGAATTGTATCCAAAGAACCCAGAACAACCTCCAAAGAAATTAAAGGTGAACTCCAAGGCCAAGGTACATCAGTGTCAGATCGCACCATTCGTCGTTGTTTGAGCCAAAGTGGACTTCATGGGAGACGACCAAGGAGGACACCACTGCTGAAAAAAAATCATAAAAAAGCGAGACTGGAATTTGCAAAAATGCATGTTGACAAGCCACAAAGCTTCTGGGAGAATGTCCTTTGGACACATGAGACCAAACTGGAGCTTTTTGGTAAGGCACATCAACTCTATGTTCATAGACTCAAAAACCAAGCATACGAAGAAAAGAACACTGTCCCTACGGTGAAACATGGAGGAGGCTCAGTAATGTTTTGGGGCTGCTTTGCTGCATCTGGCACAGGGTGTCTTGAATGTGTGCAAGGTAAAATGAAATCTGAAGACTATCAAGGCATTCTGGAGAGAAATGTGCTGCCTAGTGTCAGAAAGCTTGGTCTCAGTCACAGGTCATGGGTCTTCCAACAGGACAACGATCCAAAACACACAGCCAAAAACACCCAAGAATGGCTGAGAGAAAAGCGTTGGACTATTCTAAAGTGGCCTTCCATGAGCCCAGATCTGAATCCCATTGAACATCTGTGGAAGGAGCTGAAACATGCCATTTGGAGAAGACACCCATCAAACCTGACACAACTGGAGCAGTTTGCTCATGAGGAGTGGGCCAAAATACCTGTTGACAGCTGTAGAACGCTCATTGACAAATACAGAAATCGTTTAATTGCAGTGATTGCCTCAAAAGCTTGTGCAACAAAATATTAAGTTATGGGTACCATCATTTTTGTCCAGCCCTATTTCATTAGTTTGTAAATAATTATGTTAATCAACAATTCAAAAGTAATGGCTGATTTTGATTATTTAATTTTCAATAAATTTTTATTTATTGTTACTTTTGTAAGTTTCAAGTGATTTCAGTGAGAATTGTGGATTTTTCCTTCTTTAACTGAGGGGTACCAACAATTTTGTCCACGTGTGTATCTTGCTCTGCCTATCTACTGTCTTTGGTCCAGTGCTTATTGCCACCCCAGTTCCACAGGTGGCAGTTTGAAGCCTGCAGTAAAGCTTCAAATAAAATGTATTATTATTATTATTATTATTATTATTATTGGTCACAGTCTGACAGTACATCTGCCATAGTGTTGAATAACTTTTGTGACATCCGTAGGTAGATTAGTAGCTAAATAGACGGATAGATAGATGGATATAAAGATGGGTAGATAATGACTTAGATATATAGAAGTAGATAGAGGGATAGAGATTTGTCAGACACATCTTCTTGCAGCTGCAGTATAACACCTCTATTTAAAATATTAATGCATGTCATAATTCCCATAGAGTACTGAAGTGCTCTACGTACCTGTACATTGTACGTGTGTAGTGAAAATGAAGACTTCCACTTCTAAAAGACTCATACATACCGTAACCATACACGCATACCATAACCATATATTACATTTACCACACGTTGCAGTTGCCTGTTAATCACTGCAGATAAAAGATAAGCCTTCCCTCACATCTTTTGATTGAAGTACTATATCAAAGAAATGCTAGAGCACAGAGGAGTGTTTCAGTCTGATCCAGTTGAGCTGATTGCCATGTTCAGGCTTACTTGGGTGAAAGGTGCTACATTTGACAGACAGCAGTCTCTTGTTCATTAGCCAGTTAGGCTCAGATGAGTGTTTGCCTTTGTTGGCTCAGCTGAATGTGTACCCATGTTGGCTTACGTGAGTTGTTGCTGTGATATGATGTTGCGGGGTTAGTAATCGGAC
>CM059267.1:8880249-8977749 GCA_030347295.1 Setipinna tenuifilis | reverse complement strand
GCCGCTTTGCCGAGAGCAACTGCCCCCTTTGCCCATGACCTCTTCCTCAACCTTGACCCCTGGGTGTCTGCTTTTATTTTTTCCTTTTCTTTTATTTTCTTTTTCTCTCTCTCCACTCCTTCCCCATCCCCCACTTCACCTCTGTCACGCACTTAACACTTTCACACACAATTCGTCTTCATTACTCTTGCTTTCTCACACTCTCTCTTTTTGATCTACATCTGTCTGTCTTTCTATTTTTTTATGTTTAACCCTTTTGGTTCATATTTTATATCCCGTCTTTATGTTGACGTGATCCTTCTTCCTTTCTTTCTTTCTCTTTCTTTCTTTCTCTGTTTCTTTCTTTCTTTCTCTGTTTCTTTCTTTCTTTTCTCTTTCTTTCTCTCTTTCTTTCTTTCTTTCTCTCTTTCTTTCTGTCTTTTTTTTTCTTTGTCTCTCTCTTTGTCTGTCCCTCCCTCTCTCCTCTCGTTCCTCTCTCTCGCTGGCTCTCCCACGCTCTCCCCTGCGCGTCTGCCTGTCTGTCTGTCCCTCCTGGCTCTGTCTCTGAGCAGGTCTATGGCGGAGTACGCACGCTCAGGCTCCTCCCTCTCCACTGACTACGGCAGCTGGCAGATCGTGTCCGGCTGCGGTAGCATCCACGACCACCACGCCCCCCTCCATGCCGAGTCCCCGCTGCCCTTCAGCTTCCAGGACGAGGGACCCAGCGGCCGCATGTGAGTCTCCAGTCCTCACCACGCCCCCCGCCCCACCCCCCACCCTGTGCCACTAACCTTTGACCTTTGACCCTTAACCCCACCCATCCCACCCCCCTCCCTCTGACCCCCACCCCTCCCCCGGCAGCACAGGCATGGAGGCGGTGAGTGGGCTGCTCTGGAGCATGCAGGGGAACATGTGTCACTCAGTCCATTGTGTGTGTGTTTTGTGTATCTGTGTGTGGTTGTCTGTCTGGTTGGTTTGTGTGTGTTTTGTGTATGTGTGTGTGTGTGTGTGTGTGTGTGTGTGTGTGTGTGTGTGTGTGTGTTCTGTGTGTTTTGTGTATTTGTGTGTGGTTGTCTGTCTGTTTGGTGTGTGTTTTGTGTATATGTGTGTGGTTGTCTGGTTGGTGTGTGTGTGTGTGTGTGTGTGTGTGTGTGGTTCTGCTGTTTGAGTGTGTGCCCACCCATGTACATTTGTGAGTCTGGTGTCTTTGTTTGACTGGTTGGTGTCTTGGTAGCTGATTGTTGTGTGTGGTTGCTGTGTAGGTGTTTGAATAGCTATCTAGCTGTATGGTGGCTTGTTTGTTTTTATTGGAATTTGAAGTATCTATCTGTACACTGAAGTGGGATTTGGTTGAATTAACACGCCCACTAAAGGCAATATGATATTTAATTAATGTTTTTAAACAAAAAATATTAATGTTCTTAAGATAACTTAGCTGTAACTAGACAAAATTAGACAAGCTGACTAAGAAAGTAATTTTGGATGAGGGGATCCAGACTGTTTAAAGATTTTTACTTTTTTTTTTAAAATATATGTCTGTAACTACTAAGTATCAGTTGGAAGAATCACCAGACCAACAGTAGAGGAACTAAGAAGATGGGCCTAAACAACATAGTGGCTGATGTATGGGACAGTCCTTTAGTCCTGGTTGGTCCTTTAGGGTCATACCCACACCTTTAATCTGTGTGTTCATTCATATAGACAAGCCTCAGTGCTTGCAGGCATTACCGTATAGGCTTCATAATAACTTGGGAATGGCAGGACTGTAGAACAACATGGACAGGACTGGACAATAGGTACATGGTTCTCCCCCCCCCCACCCCCCTGCCTGATCCTGAAAAATGAAATTGCTAACCAGGAGCCATGGAGTAAGAAGTGGATTATAAATGGCAGAGTATTTTGCGCCTTCCTTTTCATATTTCTGTTGTCTGCCGTTTGAGGAATTTCCCTTGCCGCTCGATCTGGCTGCTAAATCGAGTGTGTCGGGTGAGCCGAGCGTGCGTCTGGCCTGTGCAAATAGGAGCCATCCATCTTTGTTAGAGGCAGAGGCAGAAAGAAGAGGAGGGCATTTACGCAGGGAAGGCCCGAAGCCTGGGAGAGAAACGGCTGCTAAATTGTTCCATTGTCAGTGTACACCATGTCTCCACCATGTGAAACGCAGGTGGTCGAGATCATACACCCGTTTCACAGTCAAGGACGTTTTGTTTTGCCATTTCGTTCCCTCTTCTGTCTTGTCACTGTTGTACCTTCGTTACATTCCCTCTTCATTCTTCTCTCTCCTCCTCCTCTTCCTTCTCCTCCTCCTCCTCCTCCTCCTCCTCCACTTCCTCTTCGTCTTCCTTCTTCAGCCGGTCCATCTGGCATCTGTCCGTGACGACCATATTGCCAGGGTCTGTCATGCTCCTCACATTCTGGTGTTGTTCTGTGTGTGTGTGTGTGTGTGTGTGTGTGTTTCTCCTTCTCCCTAACTTTTGCCAACATCCGTCACTACGCTACACGACGTGGCCTTTCCTACCTCTGGCCCACACATCTACCACCATCGATCATTTTTACTGAGTGTCGCCCTCACTTCTGAACTGTCTCTTTCTCCATCACTCTTTATTGATGCGCCCCCCCCCCCACACACACACCTTCTGCCTCTGCCCATCTCTTTTTCCATGTCAGGCTTTCAACTGTTTACCTCTCCCTTCCTCCATCTCTCTTGCCAACTGTTTCTCGCTCTGTCTGCTACAGCACCCCCATCTTCTTTCTCTCCACGTCTCTAACTCTGCCTTCTTAACGCTTTCTCTGTCTCCGTCCACAGAGAGTATGTGTCGGAATTCGCTCCCTGTATCTCTGCCTTTTTCTCTCCTCTGTCTCTCCTACTACAGTTAGGGTCTCTCTCAATCTCTCCCCTTTCCTTGCTAACACTCTCTCTCTCTCTCTCTCTCTCTCTCTCTCTCTCTCTCCCTCTTTCTCTCTCACTCTCCCTCTTTCTCTGTCTCTTTCTCTGCCTCTTTCTCTCCCTATCTCTCCTTCTTACCCTCTCTCCCTCTCCCTCTCTCTTTCTCTCTCTCTCTCTCTCTCTCTCTCTCTCTCTCTCTCTCCCTCCCCCCCCCCCCCACACACTTTCTCTATCTCACTATCTCTCTCTCTCTCTCTGTCTCTCCACAGTGAGTATGTGTCGGAGCGTCAGGCTCGGCTGGAGGCGGTGAGGGAGGTGTTCCTGGCGGCGTACAGCTCCACGGTGGGCTTCAAGTCGGCGGCCCCCAGCCCGTCGGGCGCCATCTCAGGGCTCCTGGAGCAGTTTGCCCGCGGGGTGGGCCTCCGCGGCTCCAACTCCATCGTCTGACCGGACCGACAGAGCAAAGCATCCTCGCCGTCCACTAAACCCCCTCCCCACTGATACCTCCCTCCCCAGTCCACAAACCCCTCCCTCTGTAAACCCCTCCCCACTCCATGACCCCCACTCCCCCCACTGTAAACCCCTCCCCACTTCACAAAACCCATCCCACTGTTAACCCTCCCCAATCTTGGCCTTTTAGCGTAGCAACTCAAGCACCTCAAATCCTCCACCTCCACCACCCTGAACCCTCCTCTGAAACCCTGTTACTTCTCTACACACCCCCCTGTTTCTCACACAATACCTCGACTTATCCTGACAGTACAGTCTTCTGAAAGTGTTCGTATACATCCATACAGACCACCTCTGCTCTTTGGCCTACTGTAGCGGTCCCCTCCAGGCCCCTTCTGCTGTTTCCTCTGCATCCAATAAGATTCCCCCACACACATGACTTCCTGTCCTTTGCCCCGCCTACTGGACATGGGGTGAAAGGGGTAGACATGGTGGGGTGACACAGTGACTGTTCTAAAGGGGTGAGCACTAAAATGCTGGTTTGTTATCAACTATCAGAGGATACACGAGGAAAAAAAAAAAAGTGCCAAACCTGAAATACAGGGGCTGCGTTTCTTTATTATGCTTTTGTTTTATATTTTGATTTTATTTTTTTAATTTTATTTTTAAATATGGTAGTGCTGCAACTTTTGTTTTGTTTTTTAAGTTGCGGCTCTTCCATCTGTTTTGTTTTTTTCTTTCCTGTATTGGTTTATTTTTTCTTCCATGTTGCACATTACTAGTTGAAGCACAGAGCTTGTGGGTGGGGTTAGGGGGTGGTGGAGTTTGGTCATTGGGCCTTAAACAATATCATCACATCTAGCCAGTGTCAAAAAGGGAAGCTCTTTTCTGTCTTAGCACTCTTATGTCCTTTTATTAAGCAAAGAACAAGAAGAGAACAAAAACTGTTTAGCATTAACATGAAGAATAGGAATAATGCTCTTACCTGATAACCTTGACACAATCCCTGCATGTCTCAAAGTGATCCTGATGGTCTGACAGAACCCTGTCTCTAAGCTGCACATATATAAGGCTGAATGAAGATTTTGATATGAATGCAAAATGCAAAAAAAACAACTGTTAACCCACTTTCTAAACTGTTTACCCCCCTAATCTTTGGCTGTGAGCAAGGATTTGAGCTGCCATTTCTCTCATCTTAACGGTTTTAGTGTAGAGAATGCTGTACAGCAATGGCAGCGTTTGAACATGTTTTTTTTTCCTTTCCTCCAGGAGAACTGGTTGAGGTGCTCTGTGTTGCTGCTGGTAAGGGATAAACAAATCTCAGAAGCTGCTATGAAGGCATCACATCATGCCCCCATAGGTGGGGTGTAGCTGCAGTTTAACTCTGCAGCTTTTACTTGACTTGAGCCTTCAATGCCAGTGCAAGGAAAAGTGTTTAGAATGCGGACACAAAACATCGCGAAAACAAAACATAACGTATTGGCCCAGACGTTTGGCATAGGCTTCTGCAGATGTTGATGTTTTAAAATTGTCCCATGTGATTAGAATATCAAAATTAGCAACTTTCAAGGAGTTGTGGAGATGGAATGGGTAGAGGAAGACGCATGCCACATGTTTGCCTTTCCTCCAGTCCATCTGAAGCCTAACCTTTCTCATCGTTCCGCTGTGAAATATTTTGCTGCTCTTGTCTCGCCTTTGGTTTCTCAGGTCTTCAAGCAAAAGCATTTTCCAACACCTAACCCTCACCCCCACATCACAGTGCTTACGGTTTCTTAGATATGGCACCTAAAGCTCAGCTCTGGGAGTGTAGTGCCCCTAAGGTGTTGCACATGCATCATACACAGGAAAAATAAACAATTTCAGATAACGCTTGGTCTACTAATTCATCTTTCAGGGTTTTTTTTAGCATTGCCATGTAAGATTACTTTCTAAGGATGGTTTGGCTTATTACTTTGCTGATGCGTTTATATTGACAGCTCTATTTAGGTCCAGAAATTAACTGTCCAGAGGAAGCACTTGCCTCGCGTTACTGACTGGGAGAGCCATTTTAGATCGGTCGTGTTGGCAGTTGAAGCACAATGGTTGCCTTGACAACGGGTTTGTTCTGGTTGGCCTATTTCTATTACTGAAACCATTTCCAGCAGGACACTACAGGTGTTGATCAGGTTCCTCAGCTATAACCGTCCACTTGTGGGGTTTTTTTTCCTGCCAAAGCACTGACCCCCCAGTCCTCATGGACGAACAAGGCATGCATGTTTTTATTTTTAATGGAAGAGGCATAAATGGCGGTTATGAGTTACAATCAGATTGTAATGGATTACTTGAGGACAACAGCACACCAGTCATCTTTGTAAATTCTGAAATGTACTGAAATGCCAAACTGTTTCTAGCGGCTTCTTTACCTCAGGATAATTTGTTGTGCCTTTTCCTTAAGTGATGCTGGGAATTTTTCACTCGTGACAGACAGTAACTGCTTTTTAAAACTACATCAGGCAGTTCTTACTGTCCATCCCAGTCCAAATGGAGTGATTATATACAGATAAACATAATTTTATTTTGTCACACATGGTCTTCATGTCATGCATTGTATTTTCTTTTTACCATAGCCAAACCTCTCACAGTTCATTTGTGTGTGCGTGCGCGTGCACTTGGTCGGATGTATGTTGGTAAAAGGCTTCCTGTGGTCTGCATGGGTTATCTTTGCCTTCTCTTTTTCCCCAGGAGCACTTTCTTTTCTTTTCTTCCTATCCAAAATGAGTCCGCAAGTAAACGTTTCATATTAGCAGTTTTTCAACACAGAATATTACAGGTTGGATTTCATCTGGAGTAAAAAGAATTGTACCTTTGGGCTACATGGTATTCCTATAGGGACTCTTAGTGTTAAACAGGGGCCCATCAGATTTACTTCTTTTTAATATTTGTCAATCAAGGCAGTGAAATGTCTAACTTAAATCTCAGGATGAATCTAAAATGCCAAGTGTTCCATCTTTTAATTGTTCCCTTAACCTCTTCTCATTTTGCTCTTATGTTCAAAACTTGATTCAGTGTAGACCTCGTCAGTCCTAATTTGCTTCATTAATGAGGCTTGGCATATTCTAGATCTCCCCAAATATTCAATATCAGAAAGCCCCATGAGATGTTGTCGTGTTTTTCTCGTGCTGGAAAGGTGGGAAATAAATGAATAAATGAAATGGATTTGTACCATTCTGAAAGGGGAACCGAATGGACTTAAATTGCAGCGATTGTGATTTTACCGAAGTTGTGTTTGGCTTGTATCACTTTTGTCTGTGCTTCTCACATTACTTACTTGTCACACAACCATAGCAGTCTGAGAAAACTGGTATTCTTAAACGGACACTCTCCATCTCACCCTTTAATCTTTAATTTTTGTTTTGTTTGTTTCACTGAAATGCTGCATTGCACTCATTGTCCTTACAAGGCTTTTAAAGATTTTTTTTCATTTGTATAGATGATTTTAAGTTTAATTTTATCATTTCTTTAAATATTTTCTTTTAATTGTTGCCAGAGATAGGCTGAAGGTGAGACTATGTGATTTTTCAAGGTGGATGTTCTCAATAAAAGAGAGAAAATCCAAACCGGATTTTTGTGTTTGTTTCTACATGAACTCCAATAATGTCCAACAGTAAACATTAAGATGTTTGTCCATATTTAACACGAGGCTCAGACCACCAGCAGTGGCCCTCGGTAAGGTAGGTGTATCTACGTTGCATCCTCAGCAAATCCACCATACATTACATGGGAGGCAAACTTTTGAGCTGCGAGTTAGACATTTCGTTCCTTTTGCGAGGAGGTGTCTGACCAGGAGCTTTTCTTTGATTCTATCACCACCTGCCGATAGAGCCGGAGTATAGCGGGGGAAGAAACTGAGCTGCTCCTGGTCGTCTAGAAAAGGCGCGCTACACGCGCTCGCTACGATGACTGAACTCGCCCCGCGCGCAAGACGCGACACATGGAACGCCTCGAGAGTCGGGAGCGAAACACACCGCCCAGGTATTCCGCTCGAGCTTCAAACTCATCAGACGGAGTCCGTTATCGACAGTGATCATTGTTACTATGTCAATTTTTAATTGAAAAAACATTTTAAAACGAAACCTGTCGATAGCTGTGGATGAATAAGTGAAAACTTACGGCAACTGTGACAAATAAAGCCACTGCACAGAATGGCTTCAATTGGGGAATTCGACCCTCTTCACTCAACCGTTCCTGCAACTAAGATTGAAGTTACGGTTTCATGCAGGTAAGCTTTACAGTATGCTTTTTAATATTGTACAAACGATGTATTGTATAGAGTGCAGTATACCGTAAGTGACAGGTGCCTACTTCATATGTGAAGATTGTTTGTGTTCCTTCCTATAGACTACAGCATTTCTCAGGAGTGCTGGCTGTCTGTGTTTTCGCGTAGATGTATCCTGAATAACTGGCAGTTTTTAAGTTCCGCTACAAATTGAAATTCTTCCCTTGGCTGTTTGGGAGTAGAAAGTATTTTTGGTGCGCTGCCATCCCTCGCAGTGAATTTGCATGAGATGTAGGTGTGGGAGAGGGCACTTCCAACGGAGCCTGAAGAGTCCAGTAGAGCATTCAGCGCACCCCACTAACCACAAAGGACTACATCTGCTAGTGTTGAGATGAATCACTTCTCTACCATTTGAATATTAGTGTAGAGGTCAAGAAAGTCATTACTTAAATCTCACAAAGTGAAAATTGTCCCATCAGAAAAAGCTCATAAAACAAAAAGTTCTTTGGTAAATCATGAGCTTGTGGTTCACTGCTTTTTCAGTGTTTTAAAAAAGTAAAAGGACGGCTATAATTGTTTTACAGGATGTGGGGATTAAAATAATTTGTAAAAGGACTGCTACTCACCGTAACACAATATGCTGATAATGAGCCCCCCACATTTTTTTCAATGAAGAAGTAGCCTACATTTGGAACACATAGTCAAATTTCCACTTTGATCCGTTGTGTGTGACTGTTGCCATGACTAAGCTCTAAGGTAATTTGTCCTTACACATAATTGATATCCCTGTAGCCTATTATGCCATTGCAATGTGCTATTTTCATCCCGGCTGTAATGACCAGGGTTTGTATTAAAGATATAAATACACCTGGGACTTCGGTTGTGATGCTGGTGTGCTCTGACCCACAACATGTGTGGCAGGACTTCGGAGAGGTCACAGCAAGGGGCATCAGCACCCCTGACAGATTGAGGTCGTGTGGATTCTCCCCAGAAACCAACCATGACAACATAGATTCAGATTTGTGGATCTGAGAACAGGGGTGTCTCTCACTCTGTGTGTGTGTGTGTGTGTCTGTCAGCATATTTTGGAGTTGCAGTCTATGGTGGTGGTGGGAATGTGTTCCAGCACTAAAAAAAACAACCATAAACATAAATATGTTATCAAGCAAACAAAACAAATTGGCTCCCGGGGCTACTTGTCCTGCCACTGAAAAATAATCACTAGACGAAAAGGAACAAGACCAAAGTATATGTTATGTTGATGTATGCTGCAAGATGTACATACAATATGTGTAATGTAAAACTTTTGTAATTCTGGTGATGATGAACAAAAGGATAATGTTACCAGAACACAAGGTGGAAAGAAAGTCTACACTTGTATTTTAGTTTTGAGAAAGGAGAAAACATAGACCTCCCCAATTACATATACTTCTTTTTCAGATTTTGAAGTGTTTTTAGTAAGGACAAAGTGTCCAACTCTACAGAGTCAAACACTGAGTTTCTAGTTTTGTCTAAGTTTAAGAGGTATTGCCAATCTCAGCCCAAGTATTGCAAGTCACTTTAGATTCTCCCCCACTGTCTACCAGTCATGGCTGACTAAGTGCCATTTTGTTTCTTCTGGCTTCCTCTTACCTCTACCTCTTTCTTCATGGTTTGCTGCTAGGATGTAGGTTTAAACAGGTCAATCAATCAGACATCGATGGATGGAACACAGTCCTGTAAGGCAGGTATTCTATCATTGCTGTGACTTAAGGCAGCCAATTAAACAGCTCACTGTTATTTCCTGGCCCTTTTATGTGGTTTGAACCACTGCATTCCTTACAAACCTTGCAAACCTGCATTGGAATATTTCTTAAAATAGTACTGGAGAGCTGGAACATAAAAGTATAAATGATTAGGTTTGCAGCCTGCGGTCCCCAGGTTCTACAGACCAACCAACGTGTTTGTAATCGAATGAAAAACTGGATCCACAGGGTCTGCTCTTTGTGTGTTCTCACAAACATACCCAGACAACAACATAAAAAAACCCTGAGAAACGGGTGCATGAGTGTTAAAGTCAATTGATCAAAAGGCATCTCAGGGTAGCCTATATGTAGCCTGAGGATGCTGTTGAACTGGCCCGAGTGTGGAGAGACTCCCGTAGCTCTTGTGTTCCTGCCTGTGCCCACCACTGTGGGGCTTTGCCCAGGAAAAGGTCTGACTGTCACACAGCCTTGAGCCACGCCAGGCTGCAGCTGAGCGGAGCTGAGCATGCAGAGAGTAGGTGGAATTGTTTACTCAATACTCAATACACTTTCCAGACACTCAGAGGCAAAGTTTTTAATCGCTTTCTTTCTGTCTGTCTGCCTGTCTGTCTGTCTGTTTCTCTCTCTCTTTGTCTGTATCTCTGTCTGTCTGTCTTTCTGTCTCTCTCTCGTTCTTTCTCTCTTTCTTTCTTTTTTTTTCTTTCATTCTTTCTTTCTTTGTCTGTCTGTCTGTCTTCTTTTCTCCTTCTCTCTCTCTCTCTCTCTCTCTCTCTCTCTCCCTCTCCATGCTAGGTTTTACAGTGTTCTACTCTTATCAACACATCCCCTTGCAGCATATGCATGTGTTTGTGTGTATGTGTATTAAATGAGCAGCCTTACTCTTGCATAACACAGAAGCATTTCCCTGGTATTTCCCATAGGGGAGTGAACCCGAGAGTGGTAGCCTTATGATTACAGTAACCAAGGCTCGCAATGGTGAATGCACATTACCAATGGTACCGGTGCATCATAGTGGGCTGTGTGCCTCCTCATCCTTTAGCCGGCACTTCCCCTTGGTGAAGCCTGCTCACATACTGATAGAGCTGGAGAAGTGTGCGCAGGTCTGTGCAGAAATAATCCAGTCCCCCCTCCAGCAATGTGGACACCTCTGGGAGAGAGAAGGGGAGGGATGCTGTTTGTTCTGCGGGGGTTCCTACCTGTACCTTACCCCCAGGCACCCGCCCCCATCTCCCAGTGCCTCCCCCCTCCTGGTGTGGCTGTCTGTCTGACTTACACCCCCACCTCCCTGACAGAATGGCATTTGAAATGTTCTCCAGTCTTTAATGAAAATTCGTAAGATTATGCTGGATGTGTAACATTTACCTTAGACCATTGCTGATTGTGGAGAATCCTCTCTTTTAGAAGGTGTCACATCAGACTGTAATATTTTTTCCCCAGATATAACATGGTCATGTTACAGAGCAGGAAAGGTCACAGTTAAATGTGTCTTGGTGCTCTTTTAAATGGCATTTTTATCTAACCGATGGTGGGATTCTGACAGCTCCACCATCAATTAGTCAGCTGGATCAATGCATTGATCGACCTCTAGTTAAGGATCATGACTTGCTCTTCTTTGTCGATATCTAATTTCTTTGTTGGTATTCTTTCTACAGGAATTTGTTGGACATGGACACATTCTCCAAATCAGATCCTGGTAGGTGCTTTTTCTAAGAAAAGTTTCAGCCTCTGTTTCTCTGTCCCTCTCTCTTTCCTTTCTCTCTTCCCTGTCTCTCTTTCCCTCCCTGTCTCTCTCTTTCTCTCCTTTTCTCTGTATCTCTCCTTCTGCATTCCCACGCCGTATATTCAGTGTATCTACACAACGTCACTAAGACAAAGCAGGAGGATGTTATCGGCACTTCTTCTCCTCTGACCCCCCCCTCTGCCCTCCATCAGTCACGGGTTATCGTCGCGGGTGTGCGGAGAGGAGAGGAGAGGAGAGCATCCTCATCAGCGAGGGCTCGTCATCAGCCCCTGCATTTTGGCTTTGATTGACTGCCTCACCCTTCTCCTTCTCCTCCTCACACACTCTCCCCACCCCACCCCAGCCCCCCCGGCACCCGCCCCAACTGCACAGCATGTGTGTGTGTGAGTGTGTGTGTGAGTGTCTGTGTGTGAGTGTGTGTGTGAGTGTGTGTGTGAGGGTGTACGCACGGCCCTCGGTAGCGGCCCCGCTGATAAGCGAGTGGCAGGCCGAATCAGAGCGCAGCGGCGGGGAGAAGTCAATAGTCGTGCTGATTGAGGGTGTCTCTGTGCGGACTGGGAAGCGCCGGCCCCGATGACATTAGAGGCCATGATTTTTAGCTAATGACCTTTAAGAGGAGGGGAGGATAATGAAGAGGGAGACTGGCAAATGGGGAGCCTTGACTGCCTTGTCAGCGGGGGAGTGTGTGTGTGTGTGTGTGTCTGTGTCTGTGTCTGTGTGTCTGTGTGTGTGCCGTGTGTGCCGTGTGTATTTGTCTTGTGTGTGCACGTGTCTAGTGTGTATTTGTCTTGTGTGTGTGTGTGTTGCTTTTGTGTGGCTGCCTTGGAAACTGCCTGTGTTTGAGCCAGTGTTGCAGTGTTTCTGTGTTTGTGTGTGTGTGTTTTTTGGTCTGAAACTATGGAGCTCTGTGTGGCAGCCTTTTTTGTAATATTGCAATCTGGACGTGTGATGAAACTTTTATCAGATGCCTTTTGAAGTGATGATGTGTGTGTGTGTGTGCATTTGTGTATGAGAGAATAGGCTTTGTCAGAAGTTCTGTGCATTCCATATTCAAATTTCATCTGTCGTGTGTGTGTGTGTGTATGTGTGTGTGTGCGGGCGCATGTATGTGTTTGTGAGCATGTGAGAGTGTTTGTGTTTGTGTTGTTGAATGCACGTGTGAAATGGTCATGAAATGTTCATGGCTGTCGGCTGATGTAACACTCTGTTGAATCACATCTGTGTTGTCAGTTGTCTGGTGTCTGTCTGTTTCTCTCTCTCTCTCTCTCCCTATCTTTCTCTCTCTTTCTCTCTGTATGTTATCTGTAAGTGTTTGCATTGATATTTACAAATATCTGTTTTGTCTGAGCATATTTGTTAGATGTTTTTTATTTTATTTTCTGTTTTGATTTTGTTTCTCCTGGCAGATGTCACAGCTTTAGATCAGAGCTGTGACACACGTGACTGGTGTTTTCTCTAAGGGCTGTGAAGGGTTAGGGGAGTGCAAAAACAGCAAACACCCCCTTGAAGTTTTACAGATCACTACACCTTCTTCATACATTAATATTAACCCAGCCATTCGAGGAGTGCCTCACGTGTGGCGTAATGTGTAAACATACATACCAAGCCACCACAAAAAAAAAAGCGATAACACTTTATTTTTCGGTTGCTTTTTTAGTGTAGCTATACACAACAACATGTAATATTATGTATTTACATTGTACATACCTACCCTTAACCCTAACCATATGGCACAGTACATATTGTTACACAATTTGTTACACTGTAGCCTACCTAATTGATGAACAGTAAAATATGACGAGCGTAACCAAAAAGTACCTTAAGCCCTAATAATTTACTTGTGAGCAGTGATATTCTTGCAGAGAATTATAAAATATGACACACTATGCCCAGTGTTTTAGTTGAGGCTGTTAACAGACAATTACAAAACAGCGTGCACTCGCCTTTTTATGATCATTCATGTTAAAGATATGCAAAATTTAGCCACCTAGGTAGGTGAGCAAGCTCTGGAAGGTCACCTTTTTGATCAGGAGAACAAGAGCATGCTGGGAAGGGTCTAGTAGTTACACACTCATTAAGGCACACTGGGGCCATAACACTGGTGCCGCACACTGTGTACTGAAATGCAATTTAACATTAGCCACTTACAGTACATATCTGAATATGACCTATTTCCCTTAGCAGAATAATGGAAAACATAAACAATTGAATAATTCTGTGGCAAATACATCGCATATAAACTATTATTAGAATACCAGTAGATCCCATAACCATCATTGGCATGTGTGTGTGTGTGTGTGTGTGTGTGTGTGTGTGTGTGTGTGTGTGTGTGTGTGTGTGTGTGTGTGTGTGTGTGTGTGTGTGTGTGTGTGTGTTTGATCTGCCACTTTCCTCTCAATGTCATTTTTACACAAGAGTAATTAATATCCTCTCCGCTCTGCATGTGTGATAGGAGCCCAATTAAGCAGACATTCTCATTACTGTATCTGCATGGCCAGCCTCTCCTCTTGGCTGAAAAAAAAAGACTTAGAAAAAAAAGGCTTTTTAATCACAGCTGTTTATTAATGCTCCTTAAAGCATGATATATCATTCCGTTGTTGTCATCAAAATCAGATCCCTGTTGTGTCTCTGTAAATGATGCAACATGTTACGAAGCAGGAAAACAAAATTTCATTTAATCACTTTTTTTTCCTAAAAAAAAAAGAGGTGTGATGATTAACTTTTTGTCGTGATATAACAAATGGCAACACTTAGGTAGGTGACATATCATGATGGATGACATAGGGATGGAATACTGTGTCATTTATGACTATGTGACCATAAATCTTTCCATCCTAATCAGTTTTAGGGAGTTGCTGGTATAAAATTAGACAGAGACTGCATAAAAGAGCCAACCCCATAGGACAATATTTGTTGTCAATGATTATTTTTTAAAGCCCAGGAGTCTCAGACATTACCCTTGTTCTTTTTTTGTCTATTTATACATTTTTAATTACAGATTTGTTTTCTTTGCTAACTTCCTCAGGGAAAACAGCTTAAGAGAAAAGGCAAGACAAGGCATATCAGACAGGGCATTTTATTTTAATAATCTAACATAATTGATAAGACAAGTCTTTGCTGTCCCTTAGCAACAATGGACTATTTTCTTGTGAGATGGTAGTTAAAGAGTAATTTTACAACAAGTAAAATGTCCTAGTATGTCACCAGAGATTAAGGAAAAATGTTACTTTCAATACTGATTTCACTGACCAGCCAGAGTGTTCCTTTTTTAATTAACATCATGCAAATTCTGTTTATGTTTTGTTTTTGTGTTTTGCCTCTGGAGGGTGAACAGTGTTTTACAGTGTACCATTTTTTGGGCATTATCCTACAACGTCCTTTAAGTGCTTCTTGCTGTAATTGTGATTGTGCCATGACAAACAAAGGAGATGTTTATATATTATAAGTAGAAACTGAACATGAAAAGGGACCCTGTTGAAATTTGTCCTTTAACTGGGTAGGATAAATCTGATCCACACTGAAATGTGAAGGCTGGAAATGCCCACGCCATTCTTTTTCATTTCCACTTTTATAAACGATCCTCTCCTATTGGACATGGTAGTGCTGTCATGGCACTTGCAGTCTATGCTTTAGTGTACATTCATGCATATGCAAATAAAGAAAGCAGGCTTTTAGGATGTAGTGCTTGCACAGCGTGCAAATGAAAGACATTACTTAGATTATGATTTTACTGATCATGTGAAGATTTTATGCCGGAACCCATCGTTTAGCAGCACATCCCTCTTCCATTTCCATCTTTTTAAACAATCTTCTCCTATTGGATATAGTCTTGTTGCTGTGATACATGTTGTCGTCTACTGTATGCCTCAGTATGTATTTATGCATAGCCAAGGCATAGCCCTGTAAAATCATATGCTGGGGGACATATACCAACCCTTGTTAGCAGGTTGTCTTGGACAGGTGAAGAGCAGTGACAGCTTGAATGAAGGCACACACTTATACCAATACCATTCTATGTGACAGCAATGTGGAAGAGGAAAAAAAAGTGGATGGTATGATGCACTAATTGCCAGCTGTGCCTTTGGGCAGTGCGATGCAGGGTGTGCTGGGTGTGCATTGACATCATAGCCGGCACATGGCTGCATAAATAGGCTGGAGTCTCTCGCCACATGAGGCAGAGATCAGTAGCCGTGGCCTATTGGACTTGCCCCCCCACCCCTCTCAAAATCAGAGCGGTTAGTGCAACTCCATAGAGGCTACTGGGTGTGGGAGGTAGTGGGGAGTGTGTGTGTGTGTGTGTGTGTGTGTGTGTGTGTGTGTGTGTGTGTGTGTGAGTGAGAGTGTGTGAGTGAGGGGTTGTGGTGGGTGGGGGGGTGAGGCTACCACAGGTCCAGAGAGTGGGCGCGTGGCAGCAGGTGAGGGGGCAAAATAATGATTGGGGGGCGGAGGGAGTCCCTGACATCAAAACCAGACCAGAAGGGCTGAGAAGAGGATTGCTGCATTATGTCCTTTAATGTCCACTCCTTCTACTCCTCCCCCCTCCCCCCCCCGCCATCCTCTCTACCTCTATGCCCTGTGTGGGCATGGGACTGCTGATAAAGAGGGGATTTGAGAGTGGCGGACGGCTGTGTAGCTGTGGTTGATGGTGGTGATGTGACACTGCCACACAGACACAGGCACAGACTCAAAGGTACTGCCTGATGGGCAGCCTGACAAACGAGGTTAACTGCCTCTAGTGTATCAATCACGACAAATCACTGCCGGTGTCTGCAGGCAGGGGGGACTTTGAGAGAGTGGTTCACAGTCTCTGCACACTTCCTGTGGGCTACCTGGAGTTTGCCTTATCAGGGTGCGACTGGATGCAGTGCAAAGATGATGACATCTCTGATCAAGACTAGCACTCTATTCGTTTTTTTTTTCTTGCCATTTTGTGTTTTGAAGAAAAATCTTATATCCCTTGTGTGTCTTGGTAAATAAGAAATAGTGAGGCCCGTTGGTAAAGTAATATCACCTCATCTTAGCACAAACCAGGGGACAGTCACTGGGCAACCTGATTGGACAGGCTCATTCATTCGAGTGCAGCCATTGGCTGCCGAGCTAAAAGTCCCCTCACGACCAGTCGCTCCCCATAAAGGATGCAATCTCTCTCTCCAACTTAGGAATCACTTAGCTGCCCTGACCCAAACCCCAGTGGAAGGCTCCCCCTCCTCTTTCCCTTCTCTCTCCCCCCCCCCCTTTTTCTGTTCCTTTCCTTTCCTTCTCCCTTGGCCACTCCACCTTTCATCCGTGTCTGCGTTTATTAATTTAGTTTTCTGTTTCCCTTTGAAGAGGAGCGGGGAAGGCGAGCATTCGGAAAGAGGGCCCCAGCTCTTGGTTTTCATGCTCCGCTGCCTCTGTCCCCCTGGTGCCGGCATTAGGGTGATTGGTTCCCCTACAGCCTCGCCTCTGTCTTTGATGTGATACAGCCGTGAGGTTCAGAAACTGAAGAGAGGAAAAGAGGGAGGGGGGGGGGGGGGGGGGGGGGGGGTTGGGGTTGGGGTGAGTTTTGGTGGGAAAAGGGGGGACTTTGGATGAGAAAAGGGATCTCTGTAAAGGTGATAGGTGAAGGGGTGGGGTGCGGGGTTGTGGCGTGGTAAACAGCAAGTGCACAAAACAATCATTGACAGGCAGTGAAGAGGCGAGGTTGAGAGTGCAAGGCCATCAATAAATACAGGGATAGGTAGCATAAATGGAGGAGGGATAATGATGATGATGATGATGGTGATGTGATGGTGATATTTAAAGGTGTCATTTCACGAGAAACCATTTACTATTTGCTCTTTTTATAATACGTCACTCTGAGTTGCATATGCATGCTGCTGCATATGAAAATGTTCTTATACCCCCACTGCCTCCATCAGTCAATGAAATAAAAATAGACAAAATAACAGCCAGATAACAAAAGGGCACCCACAGTGACATAAGTCTGTGAATTAGGAAAAGCCATATCATAGTTGTGATTACTGGAGGAGTCTTATTGCAGCATACATTCACCTGGCAAAATATAGGTAAGTCGGTGTGTTTGTTTAGAATGTTTACAGCTTCTATTTGGTGTGCTGTGACCAAATGGGCTTTCAATGATGGTAGCCTGTGACTAGCATACCCAAAATCCTGTCATTCTCCCCGCACACCTCCTCCACCAAACTTGAACAGCCTGAAACAGGACCAAAAAAGCATTTTTTTTTTTCACCAAGACCGGCTCACAGGGCATTCATTACTGCTAGAGACTACCACAAAATTAGTGAAAAAATGATGCAATGACACCTTTAAGCATGGATATCCATGGACAACCTTACTCCCACTCATGTTGTATTGCTCAAGTCTGACATCTCACTGATTTTTACTGTCTCTTTTACTCTCGCTTTTGCAGAATAGTATTTTGTTGGCCTTTTTTTTTTTAGATAGAGCAGTGAAGAAGGTGATAGGAAGTAAGTTGGAGAGAGATATTTTTGGTGGTGTCATGTTGCAAAGACTCTTTCTATGTGTTATTAGGGTGTTGTAACCCAAACCACTACACTACATAGTGCATTGCCTGGGTGGCTAATTGGAGATTGGAGATCTGATTACTTACACCACTCTTTTACATAAACACACTTTGTAAGGGATAATGGACTTCAGCGTTCATATATCAGAAAGTTAATGCACTTTCAGGTGTAACAGCCACTCCACACACATGCGTTGTGATCGCATTACTACCTCAAACGTGCACGTGAACAAGAACCCACTTACACCATGGTTACCACACTTGCCTTACGTTAATTTGAGGTCATAATTTCCATGTTTTAATCTCTAAAACAAACTTGTTAGTAGAACTACTTCTCTCTGCCACAAGATGTTTTTTTTTTCATAACTTACTGGACAAACTGCCGATACTAATTCCAAACCAGAGCTTGCTATGGCCAAGACTCAGTCGTAAGTTCCATGCCTTTGGTTGTCAAGATAGCTATTCCAAAGTTCTGTTAAGAGTAGCTTAGCAAAGTCACTGTGATTCGGAGTCCAAATGCAGAACAACAGCAGTAAAAATTGATCTCCGAGGCATGACACCGCTTTGCGTTGTGGCAGCATTGCCACCTTTATATACATTAATTTTCTGATATACAAATGTCTGTTAACCCTTACTGAAGCACCACCTACAAACTAATATTGTGCTTGAAATCCAAACAAACCTTAGCTTTTTGCACTGGACCCTTCGGAATGCAATGTCAGGTGTGTGTGCCTTGAAAAACTGCTTAGAAATGCTGTTTAAAAATAGACAGCATTTAAGTTGATCATTGATCCAGGTATCCAATTCAAAATATTGTAAACCATTTTGCCCCTCCAGAGGCAAGAGGCAAAACACAAAATCAAAACATAAACTGAATTTGCCACCTCTAAATTACCTTAATCACCTCTAAAAAAAACACTTTGGCTTTATTGTAGTGAAGTCAGCAGTTAATATCTTTCCTTAATCTCTGGTGATCTATCAGGACCATTTTATGATAACTTGCTGACATAAAGAAAATATAAACATTCCTTAGAGAGCTCAACATATTTGGATAGTGTTGCCACAAAACTAAATTGTATTATTTCTTAGACTGGAGCTGGTCTCTGAGCTCATATTTTCAAGTCTTAATGCCCGCAGTTTGCATTTGCATTAAAGTTACATCATACCTACAATACAACCTTGTTTTTTTGCCTGTATGTTGAGGCAAGTTCATTGAATTACCTATTACATATTATTACTACTTACTCAAAGCTAAATGATATTTTGCCAGTTTTTAAACATTTCAAAACTGTGTTTTCTAAGATACCATTCATGTAACATAGAACTCACACTAATAAGACAGGGCTAAACCATGCTATTATTACTCAGGTATGTTTTGATTTTGTAGTTCTGTGCTCCAGGCTGCAAAGTACAAATGAATGTCAGAGTAGCAGAATGCAATAATTTTATTTGCACTCTCTCTCCTTCTCTGCTCTATCTCTCTTTCTCTCTATGTCTCTCTCTCTCGCTTTCTCTGTCTCCTCTATCCGTCTGTTGTTCTGTCAGTATATTTCCTCTTTCTTTATGTTGTAAAGGCTTCCTTATAATGTGTTTTCCCTCGTCTCTCCCTGCCCCTCCCTTTAGTGGTGGTGCTGTATGTCCAGGGCATCGGGACCAAAGAATGGAGAGAGGTAGGTAAACAGATTTCTTCCATGATCCTGTCGTCCCTGTGAGCCCGGACCAATTTCGCTGAGAGCTTCTCAGTGCCACCTGAACGAACCAACATGTCCAGTACTGATGGGATTGGTTTAATTTATCCAATTAGAAGATAAAGTTCAATCAGGCTTAGAAGGTCTTTCCTCTCCATCCACTCTCTGGTTTCTAATGATTATCTTCTTTTTCTCTTCCTGGTCTCTTTTTTTAATCAGTTTTTCTGTCGTTTACGGAGAACATTGTGCTGGTTTGTTGCTTTGGCTAACTATCAAAGGGTCACAGTGGCTTACCAAGTAGGGGGGCTAACATAAACAGCAACCACGCAGCGAGTGTCAGTCAACACTTCAGACAAAACACGAATCACACATCGGCAGCGATCAATTCATTGATGGACTCATTTACTGTTAAAGCGTCAGCCCCAACTCTGGTAGACTCAAATCCTTCTCAACGCCTTCTGAAGAAATGTGCACACAAATAGTTTGCTTGTGCTTGTGCTTGTGCTATCGCAGCTAGGTAGTCTTTTGCCACGGTTTTAGCTGTGTACCATCTTCTTATTCTATCTACTGATTATGTTACATAGCAGCAATTAGTGAATCTCACACTTTATAGAAGACACTGCCATATTGCTGAAAATGCCATGACCTGTAACCTGTATTTTTTTATTCTATTGAGTCTTATGCTTTACAGAAGTTATTATGCAAGATGTAGGCATTTTATTAAAAGTGCAAAGTAATATTTTTTTACATTATCATAAAATATGGTTACAACATGGAAGAAAACTCTTCATTTCTAAATAAAGAAAAACAGTTTGTCTTTTATGTGAGTAAAAAAAACAGTGTTTGCTCGTAATAAAAACTTAACCAATTAGTGAAGCAAGGAAACTTCTGACATCTGCCACTTTAACTAAATATACATTTTCACACCTCATTAGACGATGTGGAGAAGTGATGTGGGTCATATTGCAGCCAGCGCAGTCTGAACTCTCCCACTAGATCTGGTTGCCAGATTGGAGAGCATTTTGGACTCCCCCACAAGGCCTGGTTGCCAGATTGGACCACAGCCTGGACTGGCTCATATGTTTCCTCTCATCACTCTTCTTCAGTCTGTTATCTCACGGGGGATGTTAAGACTGTTGTTATTCTTGTTTGTGTGTGTGTGTGTGTTTGTGTGAGGGAGGGAGTGCTGTTTTTTTTTATGTCATGCACACGTGTATGTGTATTTACAGTGTCCAGATATTTAGGTATACATACATATGGTTTATTCCCTATAGTTCTTAACCAAGTAATGGCAAAACAGGAATCATTCCTACAAAATTAGGTCAGTTTTTATGGAAAAAGTTGCCTAAAAAAAGATTTTTTGAAAGCCAGTCCTTGACTGAAGAGTCTTGCAGAAGCAGTCAGAGGCTTCTTCTCGTCTCGTCTCGTCTCGTTTCGTCTCTTAGCAGCGGCCAGAAAGAAGCCATTAGCCCGCCGCTAGAAACCCCGACTGCACCTCACACAAGATTAGAACTGCACTATGGGTAACCACGGCAATGATGACCTAATTCGGGAACATTGTTTTTTTATGCCTCTCACTCCCAAAATATGAACAGGATAATGAGGACATCCTTTTTTTTTTTCAAAACAAAAAAACAAAAAAGAAAAACAAGTCCCTTGAAATGTCTGTCTTTGGCTTGTAGCGTGTTTGGAACAGTCACACACTCTCGTAGCCCATTTGTTGCGTGTAGTGCACTGAGACTAAGTGCACTCCAGAAGTGTCGAGAGCAGAGATACTGCAGTCAATGCTATCATGTTTCATGAAATGATTGTATGACCTGAATGTGGCGGGGTGTTGCATGAAGCATGTGGCATGTTGTACACGCACTCACTCAACATCCTGTGCTATTTCTGCGGCATGTTAAAAATAGAAAGTATAAAGGAAGCAGGCTACATATGATAAACATTGTCTCACGGGGGGGATACACTGATATTTATTTCTGCTTTTGAAAGGGAGGTCGTCAATACATCTATTTCTTTTTCAGTCACGTCAGCTTGATTGGAAATGTGCTTTATAGCAGTGAGTGCGTACATGTATTTCCATCAGATACCTAGTCTGCTACTATAGTGCTCAGAGACTACCACCACCATATATTACACCCACGGTGGTCTGCTACAGCTTCATATCTGTCATGTCTTGCACCATTTCATAAATCTTTCCTATACATTGCACGCACACACACACACGCACACACACACACACACGCATACACACATGCACACACATGCACGCACACACACACACACACACACGCACACTTACACACACTCATATACACACATGCACATGCACATAGACTGACAAGACACCCCCCACTGACACACACACACACATACACACACACATATAGTTGTTGACATTGTCCCTGTCTTTGTTTTTGCTTATTAACAGTCAAAAAGGGTGATGTAACGGCAAGTCAGTACACATCGTACTATCTGTCCCAGTGCAGGTTAACACGCACTACACACACACACACACACACACACACACACACACACACACACACACACGTGCCTGCGCGCGCATACATACCCACACACACACACCCACCTCTCTGCCCATACTTTCCACATCTGCTATCGCCTCCTCCTAATGAGATCCTCCAGTTTGACTGGGGAATGTTCTTCCCGATGAGAGCGAGTCCCTGGTGCAAGACAGTCGGGGCCTGAGATATATGTGAACACTACACACACACACACACACACACACACACACACGCACACACACACACGCACACACATACACACACACACACACACACACACACATACACATACACACTCTCGCACAGAAGAGTGCATTTTGATGAGTGTTGCGGAGGCACTGAGGCCTCGTTTTTCTGTGTGTGGAGTCTCTGTACCTTTGAGTTAGAGAAGGTACAAGCTGCAGGTAACCTGCCAAGCATCCTGCTCTCACTGCCTACCCCTTGCTCTGTGGAGGGTGATTTGTGAGAAACAAGTGTGTGAGAGTATGTGTGTGTGTGTGTGTGTGTGTGTGTGTGTGTGTGTGTGTGTGTGTGTGTGTGTGTGTGTGTGTGTGTGTGTGTATGTGTGTGTGTGTGTGTGTGTGTGTGTGTGTGTGTGTGTGTGTGTGTGTGCGTGCGGGCGTGCGTGTATATTACTATAAAATGCAGAGACAGTAGGAAGCAAAAGATCAGGGACCTGTGATGGTTGTAATAACCTAATGTCTTTCATAAGCTTGTGAGAAGGTCCTGTATGGTATAGTGCATAAAAGACACTCAGAACTGTGTTTCTAAGTACAGACTGGTTCCTTTCGCTGCTGCAATGAACAAATATTGGCTTCCTTTTAAAGTGCAAATGTGTAATGTTAGGACTTCACAAGTAATGTTTCTGCTGTTGTATTCTCCCAGAACATCAATGTGTTGATGTTCAACTGGCATTATTGTTATGTGCAAAAAGGGGGAATGTTTTTTTTTTGTTGTACAAAAGTCGGCATTTATTGTAAACCTTCATCAGTGGGATGTTTGGTATGTGCTGCGACAAACAAGTTAGGAGAATAGGGAAGGTCAACACATTCTAAAAGAAAAACATTTGCACTTGAATCCGTCTATCAGCGACTTTTTTTAAAATCTGTTTTGCTTTAAGTTCATTTAAAGACATGTTGGAAAATATGCACAGTCTGAGATTAACCCCGATAACAAAATGGCACCCCAAAGAAGTCCTAAGCTGCATTAAATATGAATCATGAGCCAAAGTGAGCATAATATTCTCTTATCGCTTCCCTACTGGTTTCTCACTCTCCCATTACTGAATTATTACTAAGAGATTTTATCCTACAGCCCCTCCAAGCCAGTTTAAAGAGAATGAAAGATGGGAAATGGATTGAACTAAACTTGGATAACTCTAGATCTCCCAAGATATCAAGATGGTGAAATGTGATGCTTCGTTGCATCTGCAAGGTCTATAACAAAAGGAAAAAGTCTTTTTTTTTTTTTTTTTTACAAAACGAAAGTGTGTGCGTGTGTGTGAGACAGAGAAGAGTGTGAGAAGAGGTGATAGATAGAGAGGATTTAAAGTTGAGGCAGGCTGCTGAAGACTCCTCAGGTATGGCGAGGGCCTGCGGATCAATAGCTCATCATCGCTCCCGGAGCTTGGCGTGACGGCACCCCATTGGCTGCGTCGAAGGAGAGTTTAGGGGGAGTTTGAGGGGTTGCTATAGTAATGAAGTGAAAGAGGACAAAGGTGAAATTCTATATCCTGGTGCCTGGCGGCATACCTGTCTGCCACTCTCAAGGCTCTCTTTACCAACACATATAAAAAAGCAAAGCTGTTCAAAATTAAGTTCAAAGAGGGGATGGGGGCTTTGAGACTAAGTTATTGTGGAAGGTTTCGTCTGTTTTCAGCCTTCAGTCTAGGATTTGTCTTTCGATTATTTCCTGATAGATTTAATCAAATGTTTTCATAACCTGAAGACAAAATTTGACTTTGAAGTTAAACTCAATCATTATCTTCTTATTTAAGTGTTGAAGGATAGATGGGAAATCCTGATTTTAAAACGTAAGAATTTCAACAAAAGAACATGTATAATATTCTCTTATCTGCGTTCTTATTTGATTTTGATTTTATCCTCTAATAGATACATGTTCTCAATTTTCCCCTCTCCTCTAGTTTGGCAGAACTGAGGTTATAGATAACACTTTGAATCCAGACTTCGTCCGAAAGTTTGTTCTTGACTTCTTCTTTGAGGAGAAACAGAATCTTCGCTTCGATGTGTAAGTACAGTTTTGCCAAACATTTTTTTTTTCAAATAGTGAGGCTTTGTGTTTTTCAGGAGAAATAGTCAATATGTAACTCAAAACACATACACACTGTTCTGTGTGCTGCTTTTCATACATTTATACATTTAGTCACTTTGTTTTTTTCATTTTTGTAGAGTGATGCTCATGTGGATGAATATACTTGATATTAATGAACATTGCTGCACTAAAGTGATAAATGATTTAAAGAGTGTATCATCCAGTTGTAAATAATACACAATAATCAAAACCAAAGTAGTCCTTTTCACATTCCTCCCCATGTTTTAGAGTAGGGATAAATATTCATGGTAGCACCTTCAGCTATCCAAATCTCCTCACAGGAGAAGCTGAGAGACATCTGCTCCCTGTCCTCCTTTTGCTCCCCACCACCACACCACACACACTTACACAACACACCGACAGACCAACACACACGCACACACACACACACACACACACACACACACACACACACTCCACTAACTAGATCTCTCTGTATATCTTTCTCAAACACACACACACACACACACACACACACACACAAACAAACTCCACCGACTCACTCTCTCTGTATAGCTTTCTCAAACACACACACACACACACACACACACACACACACACACACACACGCACACACACACACACACACACACACAATACCTTCTACACACCCACACTTGCATACAGCCACCCACACCTAGTGCTTGGAGAGAGAGATCGATGGCTTGAGCAGGAGGTGGAGGACTGCAGCATTGAGGATCAGGTGGAGCTTAGGACAGGCGCCTTCCTCTCCTCCCTCAGATCCCGCACATTGATCAGGACCTGACAGAGTCCTCTCCAACAGCCCACCAGGACTCTCCCTGTCTCTCTCTCCCTCTCTTTCTCTCTATCTCTTGCTTTCTCCCTCTTTTTCTCTTCCTCTCTCTCTTCCTCTCTTTCTCTCTCTCTCTCTCTTGCTTTCCCTCTCCCTCTTCCACTTCTCTTTCTCTCTTTCTATCTTTGTCTCTATCTTGTATCTCCTTCACTCACTGCACCTCTGCCTGCCCTTAAAGTCATCTATCATCACTTCCCTGATGTGTGCATCTCTCTCCTTTCATCACTGTTTTGTGTCATTTGGTCTATATTTATCTGGTCCTCCCCTGTATCATGCTTCTGTTATCTCTCCCTTGCTCACTCACTCACACACATTCATACTTTCTTTCTTTCTCTCTCTCTCTCTCCCTCTCTCTCTTTCTCTCGATCTCTCTCTCTCACATATACTCTCTGTCTGTCTCTCACACACACATACAAACATCCTCTCTCTCTCTTCCTCTTTCTCTTACACACACACACACACACACACACACACACACACACACACACACACACACACACACACACACACACACACACACACACACCCTATTCCATCTGTCCCCCTTTAGAAATCAATAGGGGTGACATCCAAGGAGGCATTCTCTCTCATTTGCTCGCCCCGGTAGTGTTCATGATGTATGAGCGCAAGGTTCTCCGGCACTCAGGAACAGCTCTGTCCAGGAAGAAAACACAGCACTGAAAAATGTCCCCAGGAGCTTGGCAAAGGGCGTAATGATGGAGGGTATTTTAACGGCACTCTTCAGATCTGAGCATATTATTCGTACTGTATGGGTCTCTGAACAAAGATGGTCTCTATACTGCATGCTCCACTTCCATAGCAGGATTTACAGTACAATGAAAAAAGCAGTTGAAGCACTTAACAGATGAGATGAGATGAGATCTGACATGCCGTGACGGTTATTTCACTCATTTAACTAACAATAATAAGTGCATTGCCATGACTAATCCATGAACTTAAAGGGTTAATTACTGTAACTATAAGTAATGCTAAATGGCTGGGTATATACTTTGGAAGGGACTTAAGTGATGCGTAACGCTTTACATCCATGATTTAGTTTGATAAGTTACCATGAATTAACCATTAGTTCATTATTAGTTTAGTAAGATTAACAAACATGAACTGTGATTAAGTGCCATAGTTAGGCATGGCAGTGGCATTAGTATTAATGTTATGTGTTGCATGTATTTATAGCTGTTAATAGCACCTGAAAGTAAAGCACTATCATGCTGTATACACATGAGAATATATTTGGGAACACTAAGAGAAACACAGAGAGATAGAGGGAGTGAGAGTAAGAGAAAGAGAGACTTAACACCTTGTGATTAAAAATCCAATATAAAATAAATCACCAATGTATTGGGTTTATTTTTATATTACTTTAGGGTTTTTTCATTAAAAAATATTATTAATGAAGTTTTTAAGTTATTTTATACCGTTAATACAAAAACTATAACGTACAGTGTATTAGTGTGATTGAAATGCTGTTAATTCTTTCGCTTGTGATCGTGTCACAATATATTGCAGGCCCACCGGCTACATTTAATCTTAACTAATGTAAATGCCTCCCATGAAAACTATCATTCCTGAAACCATTTCCTTGTGGTGGCAACAGCCAGCTGGTGTCATTAATTGCATGCGAGGTTGTAGCGTGAGTGATGAAATATCAGCATATGTTAATGCTCACTCCAGGGCACGTGTGGAGCAGGGGTAGAAATTAATTTTACGAAATGTGAACCTTTTACCAGCTACTGAAAAAAAGATGGTGAAATTCACCAGCCACTCGACGGTAAAGCATTCCATCCCTGGTGTTGAGTACAGCCCGCCTCTGCCACTCGGTCCGACAGCTGGGTTAGAGAAAGACAGCAACAGCAGCGAAACCAAAGGTGCCGTCGATTCCCACCGACATAATGCCTGTTGAGTCACGCTATCTGGCGGCCCCCTCCCCGCTAGCGCTGATGCTAAGCTAAGAGCACTAATCCTCGCGGAAAATCATTACGAGTAAATAATTGATACACCGCCGAGGTGAGAGGGCTGCTACACACTGCTGTATGTCCTACTTTTTGATTTCGCTTTGTCTCTCTGGCTTTTTTGTCTCACCTCTCCTCGCATGCATCTCTCAATCTGAAGTTTCTTTAGATTTCCTGATTTCCTGGTTTTCGTCTTCTGGTGGATTATTCAGTGCAAATATTCAATAGGATTAGCATGTAGGCAGGAAAGCACACATACAGACATTTTTTTTCTCTTGCCTACGCAACAGCCAAAGTGAAAAACCCTACTATACATTATCAAACACAGGGATGAAGAAGATAATTAAAGATCCTACATTTTCCGCAGAGGTTCTATAGGTGTCTCATACAGTTATTGTAAATCATGGGCAATAATATGTAAAGAACGGCACATAACCTTTGAAGGTTTTTAAAGATTATGTTTTACATTATTGTAAGGGTTATAAATAAAGCTGGCTCTGTTGATGACTGTGACTGCACACGGTGGGAAGATGAAAGTTTGTGTCCCCTGTGTGGCATTTGTGGTTCTTGTCTATGGTAACACATGTAATACGTGCACAGGCCTTGACCCTTCTTTGATCACTAACAGGTTGCTGAAAGTTCATGCAATGGTAATTCATTTGTCCTTCCAGTGCCATTTTGCACCAGCATGGCTGACCTTGAATTGGCTGTCCATTCATCATCATACCTTATTGATATTCCAGTGGCTTTCTGAAATCTACACTAGATGTCATCGGCAACAAGATCAAGTGGGGTCCCTCAGCATTTCCAGTATGGTGGTGTAAATATAGATTGGTTACCCCTCCTCGTTCTCCTCCTGGTTGGTCTGTCCCTGGGGACTCTGGTGATTTCTCAGAGGCAGGGTTCATAGTGGAAGTGTGCAGTGTTGGGGGCTGGGGGGGTGGGGGGCGGTCCACGGATATTGGTGAAATGGAAGATTGTTTCGGAGCTGCCAGCTAGTATTTTTAGCTTTTTCTCCATCATCTCATGTTACGGTATAGAATAGCATGACACCAGTTTGAAAGAAGCCGATTCTGCTCAATGCCACATTGTATGATGTCTGAAGATTGGGAAGCAGAAGCAGCCCTAGATGTGGTTGGTCAGCCTACATACATTTGATATAAATAACCGAAAGCACTATTCATTTACAAGTTGTTAAATTTCTTAACCCTGTACATATCTTTGTCATATCACATTGCATTTTTTAATGGCACATCGGGTCATGAAAATAATGAAGAAGTCTGATAAATAATGCAGAAAAAGATGTTCATGATTTTGCAAAATGTGCAGAATTTGGCTTCAAAACAATCATTCTTTGTGGCTATTACAAATCACAGTACTGGCATTTTGCATTTGTTTTGTGTATGCATTGATAGTCTTTGCATTTAAGGAGCTTCATGAAGGATCTTTTAATTCAGATAAAGCCTAGATATAATCGGAAGTAAGTAACAGATTGTAGATGTAGGTGGGGGTACAGGGTTATAACATAACTAAACTAAAAAAAGAGAACAAATCTAGTCCTTTCTGACAGAAATGTTAAACAATATGTATAACTTAGACCAAAGGGAAATATATAAAAAAAATCCTACACACAAAGTAGTGTTGTTACATGTTGATCAATCTAATTCTGATAAGACACAGTTTTAGACGATGAGTATCACTGTTGGTCTGCCACCTCTTACGATATCTACTGAGGGTATGTAAGGCCGGCAAAATTGAGTGGAACCCTTGGGTGAGTGTTCCAGAAGCTCAACGACCCTTTTTCCCTGTTTTTCTGTGAGTGGTTTCGTGACAAGGAAAGATGGTGTAATCTCGGCGAGATCTCTGGTGCAGGATAGATAGATAGATAGACAGACAGGAAACATTTGATGGATTTGGGCTCTGTTTGCAACAGAATAAATCTCTGAAGATGGAGATCTTACTTTAGAGATCAATACACTGTCTCCATGTGTCTCAAATGATTACCTCTCTGTGGAGGTATATAACGTAGTCTTTTCTAAGATTTAATTGTCAGATTCCAGCACCTGTGTAAGAAAAATGTTTTATAAGCTCGAGATAAAAAGAACGTGGTTAATTTAAAGGTAAGAACAAAAACAGATCTGCAGTGTAGATGACATGTATCTGCTGGAGGCATCTAAAACACTTTGAGTCAGGGCTTTAAGATTTTTTAGATACATGGTACAACTTCAATACGGCAAAGTGTGCTCTCACCATTTGTTCTCATCATTTTCACTTAGCGTCTTCAAGAAATTGCAAGAAATTGCAGTAGTCATTTTTGCCAGGAGATGTTTCCTGTAAAGGTCAACTTCAAAGAGGATTTTCAGGTGTGGTGAAGAGGCAGGATGCTGGTATCAGTAAGAAGGAAAGCTCAGTTACATTTGAGAGAGTGTTGTTTGCCCGTGTCTCCATCTGCTCAGAATGCGAAGTCCCCTTGAGCCTCTGTACAGTTAGTAGGGTGAGAGCCAATTCAGACAGCTCCAGCTCCACAAATTTATATGGGAAAAGCCATGTCTATGCATAGGCATATCTAGGACAGGTTTATGGTGATGGGATTTTTGTGTATTGGTGCAAACACCATCTATTGAACTTTTTTACCACAAACTTTTTTACTAAACTAGACAGCAATGGAGACAAATACATTCTTGTGGCTGTTAAATACTTTTGTATGGTAATGGCCCTTCACCTTTGCTTTGGTGGATCGGGTATGTGGCTTATGTTTTAATGGGGGCTCTTTTATGCTGTTGAGTTACTGCGAGTACAGAGATGACAGAGCTTTTTGTCACTGGGCGATGCAAATGAAGCCCATTAGAGTTTGGGGGAGTTTATTGCATTTCTGAGCTAAATCTCATTCCACTGTGGCTTCCAGCCCCTCACGCTGTGAAGTAATTTTATTCTGATATGACACAATAGCCAGGGTATTGCTCATTTGTTGCAGGGAGACCAATATAAATTGAGCAAGTGTGAGCGCAAGATTGAGAGAGAGAGAAAATAGCGATACGAGAAGATTTGAGGAGATTTAGAGAGATTTAGAAGTCACAAAATCCAATAAAATTTTAAAGAAAGGTTGACTTCTACGTAACTTTGAAGACCATGACATTGTCTGAGATCTTTTTAAATGAGTTCTTTTGGTGGGATACACATTTTTTTAATTGAGCATATGAAGCGGCCATACACATACACAGGGTCTTATCTTGTTAAGAACTACCAAGGAGCCGTCTCTGTGACAGAGAAGCAACATGGCTTCTACCCATCCATCCGATGCCCCTGTGGGGCTGTCATAACACCCGCTCCCCGAGTCTCGTTCGGCCTAGTGGAGCCTTTACACGTCCATCAAGTAAGCAGGGGAATGTGAAGGGAGAGAAGAGGCACCAGGAATTCAAATGGTTCGCTTCTGTTTTCAAAGAGAGGATTATGCTTTTGATTCAAGTAATACCAACAGGACTTTTACGGCTTGCAGAACCAAGTAATTGGCTAAAACTATAGTGCTTTTCATGCATGATAATGCTATGTATATTCGATAATGGCAACCGTATATTTAAATGAGGCAGCATTAGCATAAATCTAACTATGAATCTATGATATACAGCTTGAATTATTAACGACTAATTATCTGTAACACAAGGTCTGTAGTTGTTCAGGAAACCCCAGGGTCTCCGATCCACGTGCCTCCTCCCGCACTCTATATCTCTCCTCTCAATCTCCGCCCCTTCCTGACTTCCATGGGATTGCGGCTCTTATAAGAGTCTGGCCTTATTTACATAGCCCCCCTGTCCCTGTGGGTGAGCAGCATGCTTAAGCTCTTATCAGTTGAACCAGGAGCCTGCTCTCCCTCACGACTCAGTTCAAAGTTGGTTTTAGTAGTTACACAACCTGAGCAAGTATACATATTTTTAAGCTTTTGTGGTTTGCATATACAATATCCATATATGCAAATTTTATATATTTTGAGTCATGACAGTTGAGAGTTATGAGTCATGATGACTACTTTTAAAAAAATGTCAAATGGGTACATTAAGTTAACTGTCCTAAAATCTTCTCTTTTATGTCAATTTCCACAACAAAGACCCGAAGGCTGCTAGAATGTACATAGGAAGGAGGACAGCTAAGTACCCAAGGCGGTTCTCTGGCTAAGGGGAATCATTTTCTCCTCATGCAATAACAAGAGGAAGCAATAACTGAAGGTCAACATGTGCCGAAGAATTTGGGGGAAAAAAAGAGAAAAGTGCACAGCTCTTGCTTCCAGTAGTATTTATGCAGACTCTGGGAACAGCAAGTGAATTGTGTGTTTTAAGTAGATGATGGACTGGAATCTTATTTTATTGTTTTCAGAAGGGACTGTAAGGGTGTCAGTCTCTGTGCCATCTGTGGTAAACATGTGGTGGAACACATATAATCAGATATATAGCTATGTAGTCATCATTTACAGGGTTTGTGTGTATTGCATACATGCCCAGTAGTAACAATGCAGTCAATTTAGCGCATAAACAAATGACTGTGTAAACTTCCCTTAGAGCCTCTGAATATTATGTGTAACTACAAAAACTAGAAGGCAGGCCAAATGCTCTGGGCATATTTGGATAGCACTAATTGCAAAATAATGCAATCAGTGTTGTGGGTAAAACACAGCATTTCTTGTCTGACTAAAGAGCTAAAGTGTTTTGATTACTTATTTATTAAGCTTGTTTTGTGACTGGTGCCACACTTAGTACTATTTTGTCTCAATGTGTAACTTGCACTGACTGTGCGTCTGGTGTTGGCAGGTTGACTACAAAATCTAATTTGAGTAAGACTACAGGTACTTTATTACTGAGGCAAAATGTATTTGCTAACATAGGAGTTTGGAGCTATCAGCAAACTTCTAAGGCCACATATAATCTTTTGTTCTGCATGACACACTTTGCCCATTGGTTGAGCTAGCACTGTGCCCATCGTTTAGAATATGCTCAGTTGAATTGCATTTCTTTTTTAAATGTTTGCTAAAAATAAACATTCATTTTTCACACTCAATTATAATAAAACTGGCTGCCATATCATTAGAGAATCAATTTTAGAATCTTTAATGGTGTATATTAGTCACGCATGTGGTTTTATTACTCATAACTTGTGGCTGAAGAAAGCAATTTTCACTCTTTTTTTAGTTTTTATTATGACTTTCATGTTTGAAACTGCAACTCTTAAATGTTTTCTTAACCTTCAAAAAGGGAACCTCACCTTCCAATTTGAAAATAACTCCAGGAAACGTTTTATAACTATGACAGCCAATACCTCTCTGATGTTCTTGATTTACATTTGATTTAGCAGTACATGAAATCTGCACGGGTAACTAGTACTGCTTGTCCATTGATTTCTAATTTTAAAAAACTCTAGGCAACGTTATAACTATGGCAGACATTACTCAACACTATCCTCTCTGATGTGTCTGGTATAAATTGGATTTAGCAGCATGTGAAGTCAGAGGTATTGATGTATATTTTCTTTTCCACTCCAAGCTGTGTCCATAGACAATAATTTAAAGCCTGTGAGAGGAAAAGAAGGAATAAATGTGGCTTCTCTTTCTTCAGAGGAACAGAAGAAGCACCAGGGTCAAGGGTTGCTGTCACAGAATTACTGTATAGAGAGGTGGAATGAATTCACAGATTCCGGCATGCATAATCTGCACAGCAACCTCAGAACCTATTAGTAAAACAGTCTCTCCTCATGTTTAAATAATCTGGCATTTTCAAGGACTAATGTTTTTTTTTTCTCAATCTTGCAGGTACAATGTGGATACAAGAAGTTCAAACATTTCAAAGCATGTAAGCGCTTGCTTAATGGCTGTTTTTACTCTTTTAAAGCATACATACAAACTCACAAGACTTATTGCTTACAAAATTCAGCTAGGCAAGTTTATTTATATTATGTTTCATACACAGAGGCAATTTAATGTACTTTAGACAAATAAAAGTAAAAAGGACAGATAAAAGCCCAGAAAACATATGTTCAAAATATGTAATGAATACAATTAATGAAAAGTATGTTTTTTACATAATACAGAATAATTAAAAACATTTACAAAACCGAAGCATTTTGTTTGCCATATTATGACTTTTATTATAATTTTACCTTTTTGACGGAAATCTAACACTTCTCTATGTTGTCGTTGCTATACACTCTTGGATGAACAGAAGGTTAGTGCTGTGATCTGTTATTGTTTATCTGTTCAACATTAAAATTATCTAAACAACAAGTGTGTCCTAACATCAGCACTAGTTAGAAAAACAACCAGGTTCACCTATCCCTTTTCATGCATGTCAGCTTGTTTTCATTTACATTAATATTCAATTAAAACAAATCACATGGTCGTAAGATAGTAGTACAGCCTTTATCTTGGAGGCGCTGTTTACCAAACTGCAATATCCACAGATCTCCTCTATAATTAATTTAATTGGTTTTCTTGATTAGTCTGATAACCTAATTGCAGTCCTATTTGCAATGCACACTGTTATACTGGCTCCCTGAGAGCAGAGACATGTGGTTTATGTCATTGTGCATTTGCAGCCATAGAGATGTCATTGTGCATTGGCAGCCATATTGTTTTCTTCCACCTCTTACTGTGCTCACTGTCATATGTGTTTTCATGTGTGTTTTATATTGTGTTCCTCTGTTTCTGATTGCACCATTTTGTTTTCTTCCTGTCTCACTGTGCTTTATGCCATTGTGCTGTATTGTTTTCTTTCTTCTCTTACTTTACTTGCTTTCATTGTGGGCCCTTTCTGCAATGGCAGACATATTGTTTTCCTCCCGTTCTGTGTCTGCTTTATGTCATTGTCCCATATTGTTTTCTTCCTCCTCTGATTGTGTGTTCTTTCATTGTGGGCTGATGCTGCAGGACTTCCTGGGTCAGACGTTCTGCACGCTGGGAGAGATCATCGGTTCTACAGGTGGACGGCTGGAGAGAACACTGTCGTGAGTTTTATGCTTCTGATTATTTCACTGTAGAAACGCAAACAAAACATTCTTGAAATTCTATAAAACATTGATAAACATCTTTTGCTATGGCTGAGTGGTTTACATCGATGATGTGATATCTTCAGTGTTATTTAACCTTTAACCAAAGAAAAAGATTAATGCCCAAAAGTTTTGTTCCTCATTAAAACCACAGACTGTATATAATAAAACTTGACAAACCCATTGTGATGGCACACATAGACTTTCTCACAGTACAGATAAAGCCAAAATTGAAGGTTTTCTGCAACGCCATCTTGGACAAATCATTTTGTGGATGTTAACGTGGTATGGCAAGTCGCTTGCTTCTTACAGCCCCCAATGGACAAGTAAGGTATTGCAACTTTAGAACATTGGCTGGAACGTTGCTGCTTGGTCAGAACCCACAGATCTGGGAATCTATGCACTCTTGAGCTAGCTGACCACCGATAGTCAATAAACATACAAGTACCCAAGATGGCTACACAAACAAACACTGAACAGCAAATCCTGTTGTTGTCCTAGGGCCTAAACACAAACAACACGCCACACACTAAGCCATGAATATATGGCGCTTGCACCTAAAAAAACTCACTGGCAATTAGCTAAATGTTTATTTACACATGGCACTTTCTCAAATGGGGAACATCATTAAAATGCCAGTGGAGCAGCAGGGCAGAATTGATTCCAGATTCAAGACATTTGTCACAAATTTATAAATAGATTCCTAAACAAATAAGGAATGAAATAAAAGATTGTGCAAACTCAGGCCTCATTTCCCCTCATCGTGAGCCAGATGGAGATGGAGTGAAGAAGGGTTTGCCAGTGTCTCAAGTTGAGGCAAAGAATTTGGTCCAGCGTGTCATTCCCTAGAGTCTGCCATTTATTTATCCAGTGAGAATCGGCATATCCAGCTAAAGGCCTCAAATACCAACCATTTTCGCTAGGCAAACAAACTAATTGTGGCTGAGAGGGAAGGGTGCCTGGTGGAGCTGTGAATATGTGTACACCAGCCTCAGCACTTAAGAGATATGCTTTTCCAGTATTGCCCAAAAAAAATGCTAAACATTTGGGGCAGACTTGTAGGAAAAGGCTCCACATTCCTTGAACTGACCCTCCATCTTGCTTTTAGTATTGATGCTGTGCTTGCATGTGGTTTGAAAGGCAGGAGAGGCAATGTTAAGCTAAAAGTTTTCAAAAGGCAAAAATACATCAATTGATGTTATCTGTTTTAGCAGGTAATTCAACAAAATTAGCATGTTGCACTAAAATGTAGTGAAATAAAGTTTGAGTAAGCAACTGCTTAAACTAACCGTTACTTTGCAAAAAAGGTAAATGGCTACATTCAGAAGGCTACGTTTAATGTTTTATTGGTGGCAGGTTTCACAAGTTACGTTGGTAGATATAAATTGTACTTTTCAGCAGCACAGTAAATAATAGAAAAAAAGCAGCAGTTGATTGTCTCACTTGTTGCAATGCCTGTTGCATATGTGTTAACTCACCGACTACAGTATAATATGTCTGCATGATAAACGTTTCGACAGATAGAATCTGCCATCAAACTTTGTACAACTCCTTTGAGAAATTTTGTTTTTGCCATTCAGAAATGTTGCGCATCGGAGCATGACAGAAACTCATTAATACAATACTTCTGTCCAGTCAACCCTCTGATGGTTTCACCTGTGCAAAACACATTCAGAGGCCTTTGGTAGCCCTAGGGTGAAGATAGATGACAAAGTAAAAGATTCACACACTACAGTTCCTCTCATTTTACTTTTAATGAGTTTCCCCTTCAAAAATATGTTGCTTTGTACTCTGACCCAAAGTGAGACCGATGTATCAGGGCATGTTAGAAATTAATGAGTTCAAAACCTGTCTTTTCCGCATTTAAATGAAATGTAGTTTGAGCCACTATAGAATTGCGTTGATGTCTGCCAACAGCACGGTCTTGTGGGGTGTGGGCGGTCCGTAGCATGTCAAGGCTATCATGATCATACTGATGCAACAGAGACAACAAACTTAGTGAGAAAACAAAGTTTGAACTCACAAACACTATGGCAGTCCTGACAGATATCGAACCCCTCTCACAATATATTAATTTTAACCAACAACAATGAACAATGCTGACATACAGTCAGTACTGATGTATTTCACAGAGGCTGTGTTTCTCCATGCAGGCCTAAAGCAATCAGCAGCACTGTCAGGCTACACCATACTGTGTGTCTGGCTGAATTCCTCTGCATGGTTGTCACATCACTTACCCGCTTTACTCACAGGACAGCAAGAGCAGTTCTCAAATCTTCTCAGTTTGGCAGCGGCTCACACTGAACTGGGTCAGCAGGAGTACTTCAGTGGATACAAAAAAATACAAAAAAAAGTATGTATCCATGGCAACAAGACAGACTTCTATCTTTTACTGTCACCAAACAGTTTTTTTTATTATTTCTTTCTTGCCATCTTCCTTTCTCTCTATCTTTTTAACCTCAAGTAGAGGTTAACTGGTGGCCTGTGTGCCATTAAAGAAAGTCTGAAATCCTCACGACTGCAGGCAATCAAAGGAATACCTCCTGCAAAATAGCTACTGTAACAGCAACTTTGGAACTTTTATCACCAAATACCTTCAGCTTCAGTCTTTCCTCTTGTCTCTCCCATCTCTGTTTCTTACACAGTCGTAACAGACATAAACAAGCCCATTAAAACATGCAGCTTTTTTGGTTAGATAAGCTTTTTTCTAGGGCATAACCAACCTGGTAAACCAGCCCGTTATACTTCACTTCGTTTTGTACAGAAGGTCTGGAATTGCTGTATTGAGAGGTTCTTTCTCCAGTAGAATTCTTACCGGGCCAATCAGCGAACAGAGGGAGTGTTATGACGTCGATTGTGTGCTGTATATTTTTCTTGTTCACTTGTAGTCTATCTGTGGATGTAGCTCGGCAATGGCAGCGGAAAGCAAAGTAAACAAGGTCATTCAGTCTGTTGTGGCAACACCTCGGAATGTCGAGGAATTAAAGTTGGAGCAAGAAGAATGTTTAAGGAGTTTTGTTGATGGAAGAGATGTTGTGGCCTTACTCCCCACAGGGTTCAGGAAAAGTTTCATCTTCCAGCTTGCTCCATTAGTTGTTAGAAAGAAAGCTTTGTAACTACCTTCACAATCCGGCACATTGCATACGTCATGACTAGGCATTAACGTTTGGGTGAAGGCAGATCCAATTGTTTTCAATTTCAGCAGAGTTCACACCTCCAGGAAGAAAAGAGCTTCTTAATAGAGCAGCTCCAGACCCTCTGTACAAAACAAAGTGAAGTACGAGAGGCTGGTTTACCAGGCTAGTGCATAACTAAATAGATATATTGTTTTACTATTGCTATGAAGTCTCTGTTGATAGAAATCAGCTATTATTCAGTGTTTGCCCATTTTATCAATCTGCATATCAGATTAACTTCAACCTTTTATAGTTTTAACAAGAGGTCAATGCCCTTGAGTGTGTGTCTTCTGTTTTGAAGAATTGACTTATAATTCCCCATAGACACGTTAGGCACGGGCATTTGCATTAATTGTGCAAGGCAAAGCCATGTAAAGGAAGATGTAGTATGTTTTCACCTGGATAAATTCATAAGCAAGAGAATTCGAGTTGAGTTTTATGACATATTTGTGCTGTATTTTACATAAACATACACACACACACACACACACACACACACACACACACACACACACACACACACACACACACACAGTTCTCTGCGGCAGGTTGACAGGTCCTTAAATTTCAACTGGATATGACTGAGAAGCCTTCATTTCCATGTGTTTGAATAATCCAAGCTAGTAGATCCTGGAGGCTTATAGTGGCTTGCACACCCTAGCCTACAGGAATATTGATCATACCAGGATTGCTCACCAGATTTACAGCACTCATGTGTGGGTACATGCACACAGACACACACACAGACACACACACAGACACACACACTCACACACGTATCGCATCTATTTCCATTATTTAACAGGTAGCTTATTTTGACCTACATAAAATGGAAGCAATTTTACCCTCCTTTAATTTATTTCCCTCCCACTCACCCCATTTTGATGACATCAGTATATAAAATTAAAGTTGCTCTCAACCTCTTTTTTTCTTCCCGTTCTCACTCACTCAGTTCTCCCCATTCTCACTCACCCTCAGCTTTCAAGATTAGAAATTCAAATTGGTTTGCATAAAAAGGGCGCTCAGTATTTCAGTATTTCTCTCTCTCTCTCTCTCTCTCTTCCCCTCTCTCTTTTTCTCTCTCTCACACACACACACTCTCTCTCTCTCTCTCTCTCTCTCTCTCTCTGTGTCTCAAGTTGTTCCCATTGCCTTTGATTACGAGACCCCAGAAGGAGGAGAGTTTCAGGACTCTGCACAGCTGTAATTTACATTCCGGAATCAGAAGCCTTTAATAAAATGTTTGGTGGGAATTCCAATCTGCTGCGACTCAGTGGTGCATTGGGGGATCTGAGGGAAGCGATGAAACCCAAAGAACAGATCTACCTGGCATATTATCCATGAAACATTATTCATCAAAGTAAACCTCAATGTCTTGACTATTCTGACATCCCTGGGTACTTTTTTGTTGGCATTTATTAATGAATGATGGACAGTCACACAGAAATAACTCAAATGTAAATGTACTGTATTGGCAGGCAGCTTCATGAAATATTAAGGGACCATATGCAACCATGCTTGGATGTGTCCCTCTGCTCTTCTGACTAGAAACTACTGGCACAAGCTTAGGCCTTTGATCCACAAATCCAAGAGCCCTCTGGCCATCAAGTGCAAAAGTCTATTGTTGTTTCACTCATATTCAAACAGTGCAATATCAAACAAGCTATGTTCACATCTATCATAAACAAGGGTCACCATATTTGAATACGAACAAATCTGATTTCTCTGAGATCTGTCCAGATACAAGTAGTATGTGTTGTATGTTATGCTACACTCCAGTGGAATCCAATGTGCAGTTCATAGATTGTGTTTGCTACATTGCAGGCATCCTACTGAAGATTTTGCCTCTGTCGGTGCCGGTTCTTCGATACCATAGAAGAACCTAAATGGTTCTTTAACCATTCAGACATGGTTAAAGAACCATTTAAGCACCTTTATTTTTTTTTTAGTGTGAATGTGAAAGATACTTCACATTGTAAACGGTTCTTCAGAGCCTCAGGTCATGGGCTATGTTATGTCATATTGGCGTCAAATGGTTCCTTAAAGAACTGTTGCCTCGATGGTTCTTTGAAGCACTGAAAAAGGTTCTTCTATGGCATCGCTCTGAAGAACCATTATTTTTTAGAGTGTACAGTAATTATAGCTGTACATGCCTAATATTCCTTTAAGATTACATGGATTCGTCACCAGATACCAAGCTCCTATTCACATGCATCACATTATAAAAAGCTACCCTGCAGAAGCAAATTTTCTAGATGCCCTCAAGCTTGGGAAATGTTTTGGCAAAACCAGAAGTGAAAGTAAATTTTGAAAGACCTCTCCTTGTGCATACTTTGGAGAAGGTACTATGAGTAGTTTCACGAGCGGTAACTAAGGTGATCCTGCAGCCAGAACTTGGTTTGTATTTGTTATTGATCCACCGCTGATGTATGCAGTTCTGCCTCCGATAAAGTAACTAAATTATAATAAGGTGAAATTAACCCAATCAAGCCAATAAATGGTTGCAATTGCTTGTTGCTAGCAATTACTCAATGCATGCCTCAATGATATATTGGTATATATAGACACACACACACACACACACACACACACACACACACACACACACACACACACACACACACACACACACACACACACACACACACAAAAGTGCAGGAAAACAAAAACCTCCCTGTGCAATCCAGACATCTTCCAGCATCATTGGTTGTGATGGCAGCAGAGACTCATATGAAAGGGAAAGATGTGGCCTTTTGAAGTGGTTGGTGATGGGAGGCACACACTCGCACAGTCTCTCTCTCTCTCTCTCTGCACAGATGGGATATTTATGTCTGAGTCAATATGCTCTTGCGCTCGGCTCTCTCTTATTTATTTTTGTAGAACCTCTGTGTGTTGCCATGGAGAGGAGACTTTTGTCTCTGTGTGTGGGTGACTTTGATACAGCTGAGTAGTTGGGTTTTAAAACTGCACGTGGCCTCTGGTATATCCCACCCCATGCTGGGCCCCTTCGTAGGGAGTCGAGGAGAGAGAGGGGCCCCTGGACCTGGAGGGAGGGTTGGGCACTCATTTGTTGTGAAAGAGGGATGGTTGTGTTTCAGATGCAGTAGCTTTTCACCTTCATTCTAAGCACCTGATTTATTTCTTCATTATGGCCTCACTCCTCGGCCTGGTATTTCTTACTTTGTGGCCTTTGTTATGCATGAATTAAAGGAGATTAGCTTACTCTGTGCATTTCAGCTGATGTTGGTGACACTAATTTATTTATATTGACGCATGCATGCATGAAAACACACACACACACACACACACACACACACACACACACACACACACACACACACACACACACACACACACACACACACACACACACACATACACACACACACACACACACACACACACACATCCACATGTATGACTACTCAGAGTTAGGCTAAGGTGTAAAAGCGAAATGGCTTCCATCTATTCATAATAATTAATGCTATGCCTCAGGGAGTGCAGACAGACTTAGAATAACTAAAGTGAAAGTAAATCCCAATTCACAGAGAAACGACCTGCCAAAGCTGGTCATTGAGATGTATTAGGTAGAGCCGCTGAGAGAAATTAGCTGTTTAGAAAGGTGACAGGGAATTACACTCCCTGTCACATGCTCTCTCTCTCTCTCTCTCTCTCTCTTTCTCTCTTTCTCTCTCCTTTTTTCTCTGTCTCTTTCTTTTTTTGCTCTTCCTTTCTGACTCTGCTTCTATGTCTTTACTCTGTTTCATTGTCTCACACACTCAAGGACACACATGTTAATGCGGATTAGATGGTTAATATGGTTAATATTTAGGACTAACCATGTTTCTACGCATTTACATCAGGGGTCACGCTACATTTGTTATGGGTCGGGTCTATTGCAGACAATACCAGACATTTGAAATATGTACTGTTAAATAACACTGTTACATTATAATAATTGAATAATTAAGTAATCACCAAATGCCAGTAAAAATAAGTGAAATATAGGAAAACTGTCCATGATAAAAATTTGCATGCAGCTCTGTACGAGGAATCCCAGTGGTGGCAGCAGAATGGATTCTGTGAAGCCCTGGCTTGTGTTTCCATCATTGACAGCTTGCATATATTTCACTTATTTTCACTGGAAAAGTCAGGTCTATAGTTTGAAATGTTCTTGGCTGAGTTTTTGTTAAAAAAAAAAAAAATTTCAAACCTACCGTTACATGTTAGATGTCTTCAATTCGCTTCCAGAGTGGTGTCCAGAGAAATTATATGTATCAAAACCCCCTAAATGTCAGTTTTCCTGCAGATATATTTGTTATTCTCCATCATTTTTAAGATTCAAAGAAGTATGAAGTATTGAAAATGTGTCCTGTATTTTTGGTCCACACTGTATTACACAAAGGGCTAATTTCATATGCGTTACTGATTAATTCAATCATGTAGGCAAAGCTTTTTATGACATTTGGTGCAATTATATTTTATTATGCCAGTCATGAATGCGTGCGAAACGGACAATGTCCGGTTACAGCCGGCTAACGTGAACCCTGATTTACATATACACAGATTGTATATATATGAATAGCGATTAATTTTTTTGTAAAGACATATGAATTATGGATAAAGCTGTTCTTATTTCACATTTAAATCAATCTGACCCCCTTGCCCTGCCCTGCCACCCAGAGGGTACCGGTTCATGGTCCTTCTCAGGAAAAAGGCCTGGGAAAATAATGTCCTATAGTTCACTCTCAGGTTTAGAGCAGCATATGCTGCCTGCCTGTAGAATACTCCCTCCAGCTCCCTATAGCTCTCAGTCTGTGCCCTAAAACTCACCCACAGAGAGAGAGAGAGAGAGAGAGAGAGAGAGAGAGAGAGAGAGAGAGAGAGAGAGAGAGAGAGAAGGAGAGGGAGAGGGAGAGAGAGAGAGAGAGAAAGAGAAAGAGAAAGAGAAAGAGAAAGAGAGAGAGACAGAGAGAAAGAGAAAGAGAGAGAGAGAGAGAGTGGGATATGCATCCAGAGAGCTCTTTCTACCCCCCGCTTGCTGTCATCCACAAACATGCCCTTTGTTGCATGGAAGCAATCATAAAATCAATAGCTTAATCAAGGGCTGGATAGATGGTAGATGCACATTAAACTTGGCATTTTTTTTTGAACAAAATTGCAATTGGCAGGTTCATATTCAGAGGTGCAGCCTCTCATTGGCCAGAGGATTAACCTCTGTGGATGATCCTTTCAGCAACAGTTAAGGAGGCTAGCCTGGCCCACAGCAGTGTCTCTCGGTAAAACTTTGTTCAATTTGTCAAGTGTTACCTGCTACAATAGCTCCTGTCATGTCTTCCTGCTGTGCTGTCAAAATACAGACTTTCCACTAGTCAGGCAGCCCTCAGGAAGCCCCAGTGTCTCCCGTGATGACTCTCTTCCTCATGACTGCGCTAAAACCTGCTGTTCGGGATATTTTTAAGCCTACTTTGTGTCTATTAGTTCCCAATTTTTTTTTTTAAATGTTTGCCTTGGGGATGTGTCACCTGGGGATAAGAATGGCATAGAGATGTCATGAAAGCATGGCAGATTTTTTTCTTTTGAGATTACTTGAAAGCCATCAATGCCTCGGGCTTTTTACATTTCATTCAAAATCTCAGGAGATCAAACAAAAGCTTCAAGTGCCATCTTTGGCCCTCTGTGTGCTCCCAATAGGCCAGCACGTAGAAGCAAAGAAAATTGCCCACCATAGCTACGCATGCACTCACACTCACAGTCACAGGTGTCAATGAAGTCATTGTGTATCTATTTCTTCTGCCTGTGCACTTAATATAGGCGATTTGACTAATTAGCCAAGGAACCTGGTCTGATCTGATAGGCATTAGTTATTAGTCATTAGTTTCAGCTGGTTCAAAGAATGGTTAAATCAAAAGTGTGGCAAGATTTTCATTTTTTTTTTTTTTTTTTTTTGAAGCTGAGTTTGACATATGTGCTCACAATTACAATTGCATCCTGACCATCTCACCAATTAACATTGTACCTCAGAGCCTCCGCTTGGTTGAGCAGAATGAGCAAAATAAACAAAGTCATAATATTCTTCCACATAATAAAGATCAGACCAGTAATGCTGTTTGGAAACAAAAGGGATCAATGCTTGCAGTAGACCTTAGAGGTAAAAAAAACACATCAGATAATCATCCCAGCGCATACAATAAAGCAGCAACTGCATTAATGTACTTTTGGTAGTTTAAGAAAGATTTTTGTTTATACAGAAAGACCACCATAGGACCACCACCAGGACTGCAAAACAACTGGTGTTCTCTAAAAGACCATATAACTACCACATACGCAGAATGCTAATGTGAGAATGCTAACAAAGATCAATCAGGCAGGGCACATTACTGCTATTTAAATTATTCCCATACTGAGTCTGGTCAGTAATAGAATTGATTTAAAGGTGTTGTTATTGGCTTACTAATTGCTGTTTGAATACCAGCTAAAATACATTCTCAATTGACTTGAAGTCTACAAAGTTATTGGGTTTCTTGGATAATCGGGGGCTGTTCATTTTGCAGTGCCACAGACTGAAATGAAATGTGACAAAGCAGCATTGGGCTGGTATACAGTGCCCTTGGAGAGACCAGACTTTCTGTGAACTGTTGATCAGGTGTTGTTGCACCACCATTATTGCACTGGCCTTGATTGCACTGCTTAGGTACTCCCACTCCTTGAACCTTGACAGGTACACTATTGCCCAATCATTATAAAGCATTGTTCCACCATTAATAACGAATTATTACATAAAGAAATCATGCTTTGTTACACATTAGGAAGGTCATAATTGAACGTTCCTTATTTCTATATAATGAATTATCTTTCATTTAATCAGTTATAGCTTTAAAATTAAGAATACAATTAATATCCAAAGTATAACAGAACTAGTGATGACATAATGGATGAGTTAATGGTAGATTCATATTGAGCTGAACATTACATCACAGCACCTTTATAGAAATACATGTTATTCAGACTTCTTGCCTTGGTATACAGTCTGTGCAGTTAGCAAACCTCCTTTTAACACTTACCCATCCATGTTGTAACAGTGCTTCATAATGATTGACTGTTGCTTAACTAATACTTAATAACCTTATAACAAAGTGTTACCACTCCAACCAGAAAGTAATAGTCTTACTATGTATTGTTTATAACTGCACTCTTCAAAATGAGTGTTTTTCACAAATTAACTTATCCTGCACTCTTCAGAATAAGTGTTTTCCACAAATTAGCTCATCCAACTATGTTAACGGTTGCACTAATTTGAATCAGCTAATTAAGTAAATAGATGGGACATGGAACTGATGGAAGATATGGCAGGAGTGTTACTGTCAAAAACCAAAGTTAACCACTTGTGGTTTTGGTTTGTACTTCACTTGCATAGTCTGCCTATATGGTTTGTTGAAATTCACTTTTCATTCAACCATAACCATATATGGTAGTTATCAGAGTTTCAGTGCACAGCTCATTTATAATCTAAGCATCTGCTTATAATCTATAGGGGAGCATCTAATTGAAGTGTGTCCTAGTTATAATCTTTATTTTCAGTGTGTATGTTATTACATGCAAATCGTATTCTATTCTATAATAATCTATTTTTTTATGTGTGAAATCATTTATGTTTTATTTTCTGTCCTAAGATATTGCTTTTTTTATTTATATTTTGCTTTTAGCGTTGGAGTGTGAAATGTCCTTTGCCATAACAGAATGGCAAAGAAAAGAAAAAATATTGTTCTTTCTTGGGTTGAGAAATGCAGCAGAGAGGGAGTAACTCCTTCATCTTTCCGCATTATTAGCTGCTTGTCACACTCATAAGGAATTCCCCCGCACTCTCTCTCTTTTTTAGTTCAGCACAACTCTTCACTTTTTCTTTTCAATTAGCTTTCATTCTCTCTCTCTTTTTCCAGAAGTTCGCTGTAAAAAAAATTGAATGCTTGACAGTCCGTGAAATGCATGGCTGGTGTGAACATTGAACACGATTCTCCACGCCTGGGTGTCTCTGATCTGCATCCAAATAGATAATTAGCTTCAAAAATCCTTATGCCAACCACCCACAGATGCCCTAGCACTCTCTTCCACACCCTCCACACAAACATCAGCGTGTGGTGGGGACTGGGAAATACAGGCACAGTGAGGTATCTATGGGGGTATGTCTAAAGCTCTCTCTCTCTCTCTCTCTCTCTCTCTCTTTCCTCCCTTTCTGTGTCTGCCAACCCGTCTCTCTCTCCATTCTGTCTCCCCCCCCCCCCCTCTCTCTGTTTCCACCTTTTTTTCTTTCTTTTCCTTTCTGACACCCTCCCCCTCTTTCCCTCTCTTTCTCTCTCTTTCCTTTTCTGTACAGCCTTTTTCTCTCTCTCTCTTGCCTTTCCTCTCTTTCTCTTTCTTTTTTCTGCCCCTTCCTCTCTTTCATGCTTTTTCTCTGTCTTTCCCTTTCTCTTTGCCCCCCCCCCTACCCTTCTCCCTCCCTGTCTCTCTCGCTTGTGTTTCTCTGACTGAGGAGGGGTCCTGGGGTTTAGGCTCGCAATAGCCAGACACTATTTATAACCTACACTCCTCTCCTCTCTGGTTATCAGTGTAATTTATTTAGCAATGGGGGGGGGGGGGGGGGGGGGGGGGGGGGGGGGGGGGGGGGGAATGCAGCCCTTCTGTGTTTTGTGATGCATGCCAAGCAGACTAGATGCTCTGCCTCCGACAAGTGACCCTTTCTCACATACACCTGCTGCTGCTGCTGCTTCCTGGTTGTTTGTCAGGTAGTTTGGTGGTAGTTATGCATTAGTCATACCAGACCACCAACTGTGCCTTTTTTTTGATAGTGCCTCTGTTTTAATTAGGGACGCTAAGTCCTACAACCCTGCCAGTTCATTTTGTTTCCATGGTTGATTTCTATTTTTAAAGCCCTAACGTTTGCCACATGTATATTTATTTTCTTGCTTTCAAGTGGCATTAGAAGGGGTATGTTTGTTGTTGTTGTTGTTTTCTATCCCCACTGTTTGTAGGGGAGGCAGGATTGAGGGAGACACCCTGCACAGATTGTGTCGCTTTTCCGGATAAGGAGGAGGGGGAGTGGGTTTGAACACAGTGCAGGGGTGGCGGAGGTTGCGGCGGTGGTGAGGAGGAGAGCGAAACAGAGAGAGAGAGGGAGAGAGAGAGAGAGAGAAGGGTTCATAACAGGGGGTGGAGGGCAGCATGCTGCCACAAGCTATTTTTGGGTTTGTGGAGGAATTGGGGTGGGGGGGATGTATGTGATGGGGTTGGGGGGTGGGTGGATGCACAGGCAGAAGGATACGGAACTGGTGGGTGGGTTCCATGTAATGGACAAAATAAAACACCTTCTGGGCCAGTCTGCGTAAGAGAACAGATTAGGTAGAGAGCATTGGGGGTTGAGAGGCTAAGTGGCAAATTCAGATACAAAAATGGTAAATGGGGGTAATTATGGGGGTCTTTTTCCCCCTCTCTGTCTTTTTCTGTCAATCTCTTGTTCTTTCTCTGCATTTTTCCTCCTTCTCTCAATCTCAATTTCTCTCTCTCTCTCTCTGTTGCTCTCTCACTCTGTCTCTGTGTCTCTTTTCCTCTCTCTTTCTCATTTTTTCCTCTTCTCGTAGTTTCTTTCTTGTTAGTAATTGGGAAGAGTTTGATTTTATTCATGGACCCAGATATGCCAAGTGTTACTGTGCTCTGTTGCTCCTTGTGGAATTGCTGTAGGAAGTAGCGGATACATTCGCATTATACTGTAGTGGTCTTGTCAGTGACAGTAAGAAAGGTGTTTGCTAAGGTCAATCTGAAAGCCTGATGCCATCTAGTGTGTGGCTGTTTTCACTGTGTGTTTTTTTTTTCTTCCATGGCTGTTCAGATCCCCCCCCCCCCCCGACATGTTTCAGAGACAAAGCCCATCTTTTCAACCCTCTAAATGCGCATACATTTTGATTGGCCCGGCCCTCCTGTTCCTTGGAACCCGGAAAAAAGAAAAAAGGAGGTCAATCTGTCTCTATGGAGACCTCGTATTTGGATCTATGCCATCCCTGTCAATCAACAGTGTACACAGCTATTCTGCTGCACCCTCAGATCCTGCATTTATGACCATTAGCCCGGTGTAAAATTAGATCTTTTGTGTATGGAATGGAGCTGCGATACTGCCGGGGGGCTTTGGCAGCACGGAGCCTCCATAGTGAGTGTGGAGTAAGGTGTCTCAGACCCTTAATAGACTTGTTCCATGGGAATTCTCTGCACCAGATAAATATGTAATAAGCCCAGTCTCGGAGACTGAGGCAGGGAACCAGAGGGGTTTGTTTTACGGAGTTATGTCTTTGTGTGATGTATGTTTTATCACTTGTGTGTGCAGGACTGGTAGCTAGCCTGCAGCTGTCGTTACAAGCTCCCCAGCTATCTCCCCAGCTGCTAATTTCGAACAGGAGTTTTGAGGAGTTCATCAGTGACCCAGGGACACACAGATGAGCAGTTGGTTATTTCTTAATAGGCACACTAGACTCTGATGTACAGTATGTATTATTCACAAGCTTATCAGCATGCCATACGAAGTTACTGTACAATGAACTGCTATGTAGAAAAATCATGATGAAACTTTTACAACTAAGCTAACTAAGCCACTTAAACGAATAGATTACTACTAGCAACACAGAAGAATCACAGCTGTAAGTGTAGAGGTCCCAGACTCTTATTCCTATCAGGTATATCACACTTGTCTCACACCAGCAGTATTTCTGCCACACACAGGAAATAGGATTTCTTCTTTTCCCCCTAGCCGTATAGTGTTATAACCTACCATCTGCAATGCATTAGAAAAAGGGTTGGAATTCATGAATATCAAAGTGGGATTCTCTTCTGCGCTGGCAGCCCACCAAAGGAAGAGGACCTCTGTGTACACGAGGGATTATGTGCCCTTTCTCTGGCCCTGTGCCAAACCGCACAGACGAAGGGATTCCATCAGATGCAGGCAGCAGAGTTGAAGCACAAGCATTGACAGCTAGAGTCACATTGGGGGATCTTCTATGTGTTTACAGGGAGTTGTGCTTGAGAAATTATTTTTCCAGGAGTTATTCTTTTCGAAAAGCATTACTGTTCTTATTCTGGTGGCCTTCCATCCAGTTTATGCAACTTGTGTGTGTGTGTGTACATTTGTGTGTGCATTTGTGTGTGCATTGGTGTGTGTGTGTGTGTGTGTGTCTGTCTGTGTGTGTTTCATGTAATGAGTTGCCTCTGCATGTGCTCCCGCTTTACTTCTTCTCACCGGAAAGCACACAGAAGATGGAGCCGTTCTCCCCTCTGTGCCTCCCTCACGGGCCTGGCAAACAAACCTGATATAATACGCTGTCCTGGTGGCACACTGATGAGGTGACAGATCAATTAATAACAAACCCGGGCCACCAGTATGCTTCATTGTGCCCACCCCCTTCGCGCATACCCAACAGACATCCACAGATGCCAGCCTGTGAATTACTCATTCCATCCTGAAGGAAAACAAACATGCATAATGAATCTGTGTTCCTCTTTTTAAAAAGGACCAGCGCTCATGTCGCATGGGCTGTCCTGGATGTTAAGGGTGCAGTAGGTTGGGGGGGGGGGGTGTTAAGGTTGGGCTGAGGTTGGGGGGGCAGTGAAGGGCTGGGTGTGGGGTACAGCTGAGGGCTTCTGCAAAATGTGTCTAGAGTGTTTCAGGTCTGTGTGTTCCTGTCTATGTGTTCCTGTTCCCAAGTCAGATGGGAACAGACTGCCCTTTCTCTCAGGAGGTGAACTGAGTTAAAGCAACATGCTGTGAGTAACGCTGGCTGGTAATACAGTTCCTGCTCACCACTGGGACTTGCCGCCCCGACCCACCTCACCCCACCTCACGCCACCCCCCCTCACCACCACCTCCACCCTGGAGCAGGAGATTGGGCTTTAAGATAATTATGCTTCTATTTTAGTCGCATGAGATGAAAGAGGTCTTCCAGATACAGTTGGTTTGATCTTCAGTTAATGCATGAGTCAAGTAGTTTGTTTGCATTATTTGTTAGCGTGTTTATCACTTGTGTATTTAAAGGTAGGCCTAGAATCTCTTTGAGAAAAACAGATGTTTTACTACATTTTGACCTTTAAAGTCCTATGTTAATTACACCATCTTAATTCATCAAAAAAATCTTTGCTTTATATCAGCAGTTTCTTCACATCGTATGAAAGAGTCATCATGCTACCCACTGTGCGTGTGTGTGTGTGCGCACGCATGCGTGTGTGCACATTTGCGCGCATCTGTGTGTGTGTATATATGTGTGTGTGTGTGTGTGTGTGTGTGTGTGTGTGTGGGTGTGTGTTTTTGCCAATATTGGTAAAAGGCATGAAGGAGATGCCGCTGTCACCCCTAATTGGAGTGGGAGACAAAAGCAACGGCGAAAGGCGCACAACACGACAATTCCCATCTCCCATTTCCTAACGCTCTCATCCTGCCATCTCCTGTCCTGCTTTGGTACCCCCCCACGTCCGCCTTTTCATTTCCTGCCACACATGACAGCTTCTCATGTGGAGGTGGCGTAATTGAATGAGCTGTTCCTGCTGCCAGTCTCCCCCTGCATCGCCTGTGATCCTGTCAGCCCACAGAGCAAGGTGGGAGTGGGAGGAGGACTCGACAAAGAGGGGTGCGTGGGGGGGGGGGGGGGGTGTAGTGGGGGAGGTGTAAGAGAGCTGTTTTTATTTATGGGGCAGAGTCGGCTTGTCAACAACACTCTTTTCCTCTACCTCCTCCTCCTCTTCTTCATCTTCCTCCTCGTCTTCCTCAGCTTTCTCTGCCCCTTAAAAAAAGCGCACCCCCACCCTCACTCCCCATTCCCATGATAAATATCTATCTGTCTTCAAACGGGGTGTTCCTGTGGTGTGTACGCAAATACTTTCAAACACACCACAACACAAACACACATGGCAAACTTTTTCATCAAAAATATCCCTTTCCTCCCTAGTGCTTGGAGCTGTAAGAGGCAGACAGCTTTGGTGAAGGAAAAGATGAAGACGAAATCGACCCTCTCTTTTGCTCTCTCTATCTCTTCTTCTCTGCACACACCATGAAGTATCTTTGAGGTCTCTCTCTCTCTCTCTCTCTCTCTCTCTCTCTTTTTTCACTCTCTCTCTCTCTCTTTTGCTCTCTTTCTCTTTTCTCACTTTTCCCTCCACTCTTTCTTTTTCTCTCTCTCTGTGTCAGCTAGCACCATTTGCCATTTTCCATTTTCAGTAAGCCTGCGGGATTGTGGTGTTTGCCAGAACTGCAGAAGTTCAGGTTCAGCATGGGTTATCATCAGGAGCACAGTAGCAGCCTGTTCCTATGCCTGTTTACTCAGCTCGCTCTGAAAAACACATCATAAAATGTGACATTTCCTTTTTCCTTTTTTTTTCTTTTTGTGAGTTGAGGGTTCATTTTACAAGCCCACTCAACAAGGATATTGGTGTAGTGTTCAGCTAGAACATTTCCTGTTCAGTATTGACGAGGTGCAATGGCGGAGGTGAACATGGCACCAGAATGCCTGATTGGCAGTATAGAGCTCAGCATTGTGGTCCTCGTGGAGTTTGGCTGTGATGACGACAGACGAGTCACCATGGTAACAGTGGCATATACCCATCGGTCACCAGAGAAGACAAGGGGTCATACGCATGTCATGTCTTTTTTTTTGGGGGGGGGGGGGGTGGGGGGCTGCTGCTTCTCCAAGATCCAGTCACTCTTCAGGCTACGTTGGCCAACCCCCCCACCCCCTTATTTCCCCACCCAATGCAGTCTAGACACATATCTACCACATCGTGCAGGCATGCTTTGCTTCGAGACGTAGTAGATGGCAAAAAAAGGCCTGTGCACCCTGTTCCTCAGTGTAATCAACGGTGCTACACAGCAGATCACAAAAGGGAGACGAGAGTAAATGACCCACTAGAAAACGCCACAGCTCATTTGAGCCCCCACATCTTTGTGATCCCAAAGCGCAGAACTACGATGGACCCCATGGGGAGATAAAAAGGCTCCTACAGGCACCCTATCAGTCTAAGAGCTCCACCGCTACCTTTTGAAATGAAGAGATCGCTTATGTCCTTTAAAGTGGAGGGCGATTAGGGAAGGCAAAGGGGAGGCAAATCAAAATCCCACAGGTACGTGCCTTAGCTCGGACACAGAGATGGACAATCCTGGCCTCATAGAGTAAACACTACTACCAAGTTTTACCTGCACACTCATCACAGGTGAAGACACTTTATAGCTCATTTACCTTGCCGAAAAATTGTAATAAGTAGAATCAAAACGTGTATACAGAGTTGGAACAAATATGACTTGGAGTTTAACTCTCTGAAGCAATGTTACCCTCTGCACAGGCACTACCCCCAAAAAACAATGACTTTCATGGTCAGAAGAGCCAAGAAACATTCAGCATTAAAAGGCAGTATCTCCAAGCCAAGTCAGATTTATTATCTTACCAGGCCACATTAAGTTGCAGCCAGGCATTACCAAGCACACGGTGCATGCAAAAAACACCTGGTGCCAGTTGCCACATAAGTAGTGCCCTCTCCGCACCCCGTCTCTCTTCTGTAGCGGTATCCACACTTCCTGTCCTCCTCCGCTGTCTCTTTTCTCACTCGAAGCAAATCAGCTCACACCTGCTGCACTCCTTAGGGCAAAAAATACAATAACAACATGAGGGAATTGTTTCAAAGGTGCCCAAGTAAGTGAGTCTATAGAAAAACTACCATATGTGAAATCAGAGTTTAAAATTGGGCTCATCACAGACGAATTAATGAGCTCCACAAGGACATATGTGCCTTACTTCTCCTTTTCCCTGCTGCATCCCCGCTGATCACTGTCAGAGCATTCGGCGTGGACAGGGTAATTACTCTTGACAAGTAAGCGAGTTAAACGGAGTTTGAATAAATTGCACCTCTTTGCCATCTTTCTCTCTTTCTCTCTAACCGCTGCCACTTTACACTGCTTGTGTGCTTTTTTGGAACAATTTGAGTAATTTCAGAGATGACTCAGGACGTGTATAGAGTTCATCTCACCCACCGACGTCCTCAAGTGGTTTTATGTGCTTTAATTGTCATATTTCTCCCTGGATTCTAACCCCCACGCTGAATTATGCATCGCTGGGGCGGGTTATGAAGACATTGAGTAGGAATAATCATTTGGAGTATCTATCTGTCACTGCAAGTTAAATATTAATTTGGTGTAAATCTTTATCTTTGTTTTTTTCCCATTTAGTTAGTTTAGTTCTTTGAGTTACAAAAAGCAGCATGGTATTTTGAAGTTTGGTTTCCCAGAGCCAAGACATTTTGCTGTCTTTTAGGCCTTTTAATTAAACCCTAATCTCAATCTCAGCAGACCTCCATCAAAGTAATACTCCAAGGACCTCATCAGCGGACTGACCAAAGTCTGCGCCATGCTGAAATGTTAAAGCTCACCATTTGTGAGAAAAGACCTTTGTGGGCAGAGAATTACTTTGAAGCCCTAAAGTGAAATGTTAAAAGGGCCTTCAACCAAATACATGAAACCAATTTTCCAACTGTCCCAGGGTCCCACCACAAAATGTCTCCTGGGCCCTAAAAACTATTCTCCCCACCAATTCCAGACCTTGTAACTCCATGTGAAGTGTGTTTAATGTGATGCAGAGGTGTTACGGTGTGTAGATGTTTTGTCTTTGGCCTCGTTATTCCATATAGTCATCTTTTGTGCATGCAGTCTGGCTAAGTATTTTATATGATGCACAAATGTATAATGTATAAGGTGTATCCTCTACTTAAGATTGCCTTAATCTGGTATTTAAACAATGTGGTTTATTGTAAATAACACATCAACCTACAAAAACCTTAGTGCCCTATGACATATTTCAAACTGGGTACACCAAAGATGGCCTAAGAACTGAAAAGTTTGTACTCCAGACCCTTTTTCCTTAGACCTTGATTATCCGTTTCGTTTGTTTAATACAGTACTACACAAGCATCAGCCTTTGAGCACAGTCTCCCTTTTTACCTCCACCAAAGAGCATATTTGTTTTTTACCCGCGTTGGTGTGTCTGTTCATTTATTTGTTTGTTTGTTAGCAATTTTATGTCGAAAGTTATGGACAGATTTGCATGAAAGTTTCTGGGAAGGTTGCCAATATGCCAATGAACAAATTATTAGATTTTGGTGGTGATCCAGATCACCGTCTGGATCCAATAACTTTCGAAAGCATTCTTTATTATTTTTTATATAGGGCCTTAGCGGAGGTTTGCACTGTCCACTCTAGTTTTGCACACGCAGAGATGTCAATCCTGGGTTCAGAGCGTAAAAAAAAACCCTGCCACATTTTCCTTGTAACACAGTTGACTTCACTAAGTATCTGATCTACCTGTCTTTGAGTGCTCATTACAGTCAGCTGATTCAGAGCTGGTTGGATCAAATTTGTAGCAGGGTTTATACTTTCTGAACGCAGGATTGACATCTCTGTGTACATGTGTTTGACACAAGTCTCCATTCATAAATATATCAACCTGACTCATTCTCAGAACTGAGTGCATCTGAGCTGGTGACTCTCTTAGTTTTGTGCAGGAGGTATGGGCAGTTCCCACGCAACTGTTGCCAGCATTGCTGGTCAAGTTGACAAGTTGTGTTCTTTAAAATAACAATGCACATAATTGCAAACGTTCAGCCATGCACAGGCCAGAAATAAACACAAAAAAGAAAGTCAGGGTTTCAGACAATATAACATTTTTTTCCTGCATGTGGTTAAAGGGCTGTTATTTTAGACACAGAAATAGAAGCTATGAATATATGTATTCTGTCATCAAAGTGGGAATTTGCATTCCATAACCCATATTTCTGCAAGGTCTCTCTGGTGAAAATGGTTCATGATGTGTGTGTGTGTGTGTGTGTGTGTGTGTGTGTATGAGAGAGAGTGAGAGTGAGAGAGAGAGAGAGACAGAGAGAGAGAGAGACAGAGACAGAGAGAGAGCGAGTGAGTAACTGCTGCCTACACATGGGGGTGTGTGTAAGTGTGTCACAGATTTGAGTTGTTGCATAATGCTGTATGTGTCTGCAGTTGTGTAACGTATGTATGTGTGTGGGTGAAGAGGCACTTCGCTGGTGTGTGTGTGCATGTATGCGAGTGCGTGGGTGGGTGTGTGTGTGTGTGTGTCATGTGCCAGTGAGCCCTGTTGCGTGGTAGTGCTTGTGTAACGTGTGCATGTATGAGTGTGCATCACAGGGGTTCCTCCTGCAGGGTGTGTGGGTGTTGTGGGGGTGCCCTCAGCTGAATTAGGAGACACCCTCTCTTAGCGTGGACAATCCACAGGGCCTCCCCGCCCCTGTCTGCACTGCTCTGGTGATACACCGCTTATGTCATCACCAGAGGTACTTGGTTCATCTAGTTATTAAACTGTTTTTACTCAGCAGAAGTAAATGAGTCAGATGTAGAACAGTCCTGCTTTAGAAAGTAAAAGCCTTGCCCAGTATTTCTTTCATATAGTTAATATAATTCATATAATTTTTATCCGCGCAACACTTTAGCCAAGTAAATGATCCTGTTGGTGAAATGGTAAGTCATGATAATCCTGCCCACAAGTCCCTGACGTAGTCAGGTCATGTTACGTGGCATAGTGTTGATGCTACTCTGGGGCCCTATTTCCTGTCTCAGAACCAATTGCTTGACCCTTGAAACCTCAAGAACCAGTTTAAGAAGACCACTGACCCTCAAACCGTGTGTGTGTTTGTAGTGGAAGAAGGGCAGCGGAGATGCAGCCAGACTCCCTTTCTGTAGTAGTACCCTTCACACAAGGTCTGTGCTCTGATGCCAGAAATGATTTCGCAAAAGGTTTTTCCTGATCCTGTATGCATGTTAGTTTGTCAATATCAACCTCTCTCTGTGTTGCAGTACTTATTTTGGTATATGTACTGGTATTTGTACATGGACTCATTTTACTCACTTCTATCACCAGTATATAACTTAAAATAAAAATCTAACAACATAATGCAACTATGTTGTAATCTCTGTAACGGATGTTAATTAAATTGATCTCAGTGGAAAACACACATATTAAAGGATGACGTTTTTTTCTCTCTTTTCTCTCCTCCCTTTATGGTTCGAGGTTGAAGGAATCTTGTTTGCATCTTGTATACAGTAAATGGCTAGCCCTAGGCAGGTGTCAACATTTCTCATTATACGGTGACTCATGTGAGCCCTGGCATCACAGAACCTTTGCAAAACGCATCCCGAGTCATTCATCAGCACCTGACAGCATGTGAAATAATTTCAGGAACATGACCTTGTAAATACAAGCAGCCTTTATCCTCGCCACATGCTGGCTCAATGAGATGCGATGCCTGGCAAAGAAACAGAGGCACCTTACTGTCGGAGGACGTGGCATCAAAAGAGCCAAATCAATTTCTAACCTGCAGTAAAACAGATGTTTGACTCGTTCTTTTCTCTTGCAATATATTGCACCACATTTTTCTGAGTTCAATAGAGGAAGCTTGGCTGTTTGGAGGGTTTTTTTTTTTTTTTTTTTAAACGTCATTTTAACAAAAGTTGTCATTTGCACTGCTTGAAATGTCCGTCAAGTGTCTGTCAAAGTGCTTTATGCAACGATTTTATATTCCCCCTACACTTTTATACAACCGTATGGCAGCTTGGCCCCTTCATACTCATGCTGAACTGAGGAGAAGGCTGATGTTATTGGACTTGCAGACATTTACACCAAACGACACAATAGCTCCTCATTCAACATCTCCACATAAACAAGGAGCTGTCATATAGATCATGGCAGTTGGCCACCGTGGAGGCTGATTGAAATAAGGGGAGCGGAGATCCATTAGCATTGATCAGAAGGCACTCTCTCATCTCATCCCCCAGCAGCCTGTCAATAGGCAGGTGGCCCCCGCCATTAAAAACACGTTTAAACAGGAGGGAATCCCCCCTGCTCTGCTCTGTTCTGCTCCCCTCCTCTGTCGGATCGCAGGCTTAAATTCTCTTGGCAAATGAGATGACAATGCCATTGATCGTCCCATTCATCTCCAGACGGACAGTCCAATTTTCGCCCGTTAAGGATTAATTCACTGGATGGCGGTTATAGCCCTGGTGGCACAGACGTTCAATCTTTTTTTTTTTCCCCTCCTCTCCTCTCCTCTTCCAGCCCATCACTGTGTGCTCGTGTGGGAAAAAAATGGGAAGGAAAAAGAAAAGATAAAAAAAAAGTCTGCTGCCTTTTAGGTCCAGGGGTAATATCTGACCTGTGTCTCACCCACTCCCTCTCTCTCTCTCTCTCTCTCTCTTTTCTTTCAGCGACGGTCTGTTCTCTCCTTCCTATCTCCCCACTGTAGAGGGAGGAGAATGATTACTTTTCTTCTTTTTTTTCTTGCCTTTCGTGCCTTTGTATTCCAACTGTAGCTCTGGTCTGATACTGAATGTGAATGCACTGACTGATGGCTATTGTAGAGCTGCATTGATGCTGGCCTAATGAGTCTGAGTTAATCTTTTCTTTGCCCCCCCCCCCTCTCTCTCCCTCCCTCCCTCTCTCCTTCTCTATCTCTCTCCCCCCCTCTCCCCTCTCTCTGTCTACACACCTTTAGTGGGATCCCAGGAAAGAAGTGTGGCACCATCATATTCATGGCTGAGGAGCTCAGCAACTGCAGGGTTAGTTCCTATTTTAGCACACACACACACACACACACACACACACACACACACACACACACACACACACACTTAAGCTTGATGGTTGCAGCCCTTTACATCAGACATGATCTGTCAGCCATGTCAGGTGATGTGTTGTGTGGTGCATTGTGATCAGGACACCACATCAACATGGACCGATCCCTGTGGTGTCCCTCAGTGTCAGATAGCTATTGGAGCAGACACACAGGTATTGCAGCAGACACACAGGTATCCATGCTCTCCTCAGGCCCCAGAGAGCTCCCTCTGAGGTGCCCAGATCAAACGCCTGAATCAGGAGAAGTGAGAATGAGCTTGGGCACTTACTGTCTTCTGGTCTGTCACTTGTCTCTTTGGGCCTCTCTCTCTCTCTCTCTTTCAATCTGTCTCTCTGCCTCTTTTTCTGTCTCTTTCTATTTCTCTCTGTCTATTGCTCTCACACAGTCAGTCTATCACTTGTCTCAGCCTGTCTCACACACAGACACACAGACACACATACACACACAATCTCTTTCTCATTTTTCTTCGCTGCATCTATCTCACCCTCTTTTTCTCTCTTTCTTTTTCTCCCTTACTCTTTCTTGGGGTGTCACCTGTCTCTCTCAGCCTCTCTCTCTCTCTCTTTTTTCTTTCATTCTCCCTCTCGCTTTCTCCCTTGTATCACTCTCTTACTCTTTGTTCTTCACAAACTCTTGTTTTTTTTTTAAAGATCAGCCTTTGTCATTTTGAGTTTTGTTGACATGTTTTGGCTGTCTCTCTCTCTTTTTTTCCTCTTCTCAGTGCTTTCATCCCCTGAAGTATGTGTTGGCTTTTTCAATTTATTTACTTCACTGTTCAAACACTAATTTTTTAATACGCACAGGAACCAAAGGAATGTGGACCCAGCAGCAAAAAAAAAAACCAATACAATACAATAATAAAAAACATAAACAACAATGTCAGTCTGTGGCCAACTGTTCCTGCCGAGATGTGTAGATGCAAATGTGCAGTACGTAAATAAATAATGAAATTAGGAGCGGCAGTCAGTCCTCTCCAAATCATGCATTATTCATCCTTGCTCCAATCTTTTCCCTTTCTGCATAATTTGGTGTGCTAATTTTAAGGAGAGTTGTTGTGAATGGTGATTATCCCCGCTGGTAAGCAGCACTTTAAAGGGATCGGAGAGAGACCCAGGGAGACTCCCAACGAGGCCCCGCTGACACCTTCACCGCATCCTCACCGTGCCTATACTGGACTCCACACACACACACTAGGCTATCACCATGACGGAGTCACGACAGCAGTTACAGTCACACTGAATTTTGATTTGTGACAGCTTGTGCATTGTCCATGGGTATTTTAATGTTGTTTTAATTTTTTTCCCATCCTGGTGATGGGTTACCCTCACTCTTCATTCACATTCACAAAGCGTTTTAGATGATTTCATCAGCCATTCCCTGGTGGTAACTAATGGTCTGACAGGAAGTTTGGTTTGTTCCAACACAAGTACCTTAAAACTTTTTTGTTTCTGCTTTGTTCCTTGAGCAGCAGGATAGCTGGCTTTTTGCATTAACGTTCATGTCTGAATTTCATGCGTGTCCCAAGATGCTGTGCATTTAAAAACATTAGACATCCAGATTCCCTCTCCGCGAGCAGGGGGTAGACACTGATTGAATTACACCTGAAGCACGCAATGAATAATGTACACATATAGAGCCGGATAAAAGGAGTCTGTTTTCCCAGATGAAGAGTGTGAAAAGCAATCATCTGTTTCATCACACATAAGATTGTGCACACATGCATGGACAAATGTATACACACATGCATGCTTAAATGTAGACACACACATACACAAACACACACACACACACACAAACACACACACACACACACACACACGCACACACACACACACATACACACAGCACACATACACATACACACAACACACACACACACACATACAGAAGCATGAATACAAACAAACACTTAGCTTCTCTTTTCTTGTTCTGTTTGTTTGGGAAGAAGAGAGGGTGTGAGTCACACTGGATAATAGCTTCGTTTTAACAGCATATTTGTACAAGTGAAATGGGATGTTTTGCTTTGAATTATGATTCTCCTGTTTTCTTTGGAGAAGTGTGTCAGGCGTAAGTTTAGTTCTTTTTAATTATGTTGAACAGCACTTCTTCCTTCTCACTTCTGTTCTTTATACTTTTTGCACACTATAATTTTATTCATTAAATGCATTTTCTCTTCCTGGCTCATTGGTCTTGCCAGCTGACCTTGAAGTCTGTCCTCTTTACAGTTAGTGCTGGTACACAGATAATGGGTTTTTTGAAGCTGTTTGTGTTGTACACTTAGGTATAATTTATGTCATTATTCAAATTGTGATCTTATTTCTGACTTCAGTAGTTGCTGCTATCCATTATCCCCTTTGCTGTCATTGTTTCTGTCTCTGTAGGACATTGCTACTATGCAATTTTGTGCCAACAAGCTAGACAAGAAGGACTTCTTTGGCAAGTCTGATCCTTTCCTGGTATTTTACCGCAGCAATGAAGATGGCACGTAAGTGAGATGTTACCTCTTGCTCCTGTACTTTCTCTGGTGTGAGTTACTGTTTTGTTGGTTTGTATTTGATTTTTTCTATTACTTTTTTTAAGTGAGTTAAAAAAAATGCAGCTAAAGGTTGTCTCTTCTCGACAAACAAGCTGGTAGTGTTGAGTTCTAGAACAACATGTGGGCCTCCTGTCACATCCAGGGTCCTTGGAGTCATCCGAACCTCACCCCTTGCCCCCCTCTGCCTTATAGATCCCCCAGCTCACGATAACATCTCTCCTGTTTCCTGTTGTCCAGGTTCACCATCTGCCATAAAACGGAGGTGATCAAGAACACCCTAAACCCTGTGTGGCAGCAGTTTACTATCCCTGTGCGTGCTCTGTGTAACGGAGACTATGACAGGTGAGTCAGAAACTACAATGTTGGCCCATTTCCCCCCTTGGTACAACTCAACTGTAGGTTTCATAAAGGAGATGATATTCAAGGAGGAAAAGATTTTCAGCATGGGGTGCACCAAATTATGTGATCCCATTGTTCCATGTGTGATCCCTTCCATTAAAATAATCCCTTCAAAAAAGATATATATGTTTCAATGAATCAGTCAGTAATGGTTTTTAAATAGCTTATTACCAAGTAATCTTGTGGACTACTCTACAGGCTGCTCTCCATAGTATTATTTGCTCAGTTTAATGACCAACCACAGTTTTAGACCAATGCAGGGTGCCTTCTCCTTGTCTGTATCATGCAAGGGGTTGTTGGCCTGAAAAGAGTTTAAGACCTTTGTCTGCTTTGTTGTGCTATGATGTATCCTGTAAATATGCTGCACTTTAAATGAACTTCCTCAGTTGAATTCTGTCTACGCTGTATGTGCTTTTGTTGTTTCCTTTCATTGGTGACACCTGTTCCATTCTTCTTGTATGTTCCATGGTGGTGGTTCCATGTGGTGTTCTTTTCTGTTGCATAGAGTTTCAATCTATTGTGTTCTCTACTGTTCTGGTAGGTTGGGTGAGAGAAGATTAGTTTAAGGGTTAATGTGTGGTAAGATGTATTTTGGGATGGAATAGAGTCGGTGTGGGTGTGTGTACAGGTACACAGATTATGTTTCCTGTTGTTGCAGTGATCCTCAGAAACACTGAGAGCATTTTAATCAATTTTCTGGCAGGTCTTGTCTTATTTCGTGTTGTATTTTACGCACCTGACTTTAATCCAAATCCCACTCTTTTGGCTTTCGGCTCTGCGTGTCTGCAACCACAGACGCTGTTAACTCAAACTGGAACTATTTTGTGGAGCGGAGACTGGAGCGAACTGAAATACAATTAAATAACAATTTAAAAAAGTACTTTAAAATTGTGTGTATAAGCTAATTGTGTTGGCAATGGAAGTGTTGTATAAAAGCATTATAACACTTGTGTTCGCAAGATTGTTGTGGATATTATTATATCCTTACAGGTGAACACTACGTAACTGTTGTGTAGTGATGCCACTGTGTCTGGTGTTGCTAGATTCTTGCCAATACCCAGAAGTACACAGTAGTGCCTGTGATAGGGAGGTGTGTGTGTGTGTGTGTGGGCTGCTCTGCTTACCATAGAGGTGAAGGACACGGTTAAAGGGGTGCGGAGCAGGTGAAGCCCTGCTTAATGCTGCCCCAAAGCTGTCTAAAATCCATGCATTAGGGGAATCAACCATTTCCATCTGCCAAATGGATGGCCCCTGTCGATGAGATTACTGATGGGGCACGGCATGAATAATGTAAAGTGTGTAGGGAAGATGGATACGTATGGATGATACGAGGGGATGGATTTGAACAGGCTGATTGCTAAGGTTGCAAAATCAGGAGGCTGTGTCTGGGTCTCTGGATGCTCTGGATGACCTGAGGACAGAGTGGAAATAGTAGGGGGGGAAAGGGGACCTGAACCAGCTGATCGGTAATATTGCAAGATTGTATCACTGTATTGATATCACTGTATCCTTTTTATAGTGACAATAAATGCATCTTATCTTATCTTATCTTATCTTATCTTATCTTATCTTATCTTATCATATCTTATCTTATCTTATCCTATGGTAGCCTGAGGACTGCCGGCTCGCTCTCTCTGGTGGTCAGAATAATGCCAGCAGTCGGCCATGTTGATTGAAGGGCCCTCGCTGGTGTTATTGTGACCAACTGAAGGGAACTTTCTCTGCACATAGCCACCATACAGTCTGCTTGGTATTCAAACCTTGAGGGGTTATTTCCGTCTCTCAAAAATTGTAATCATGCAAATAAATTATTTGAAGGTACAAAATCAGCTCCAACTGTGTGAAGACTCTGTGTGGTGTGTTTCTCTGTAAAACACGAGTGTGCGAATATTTCTGTGTGTGTGTGTGTGTGTGTGTGTGTGTGTGTGTGTGTGTGTGTGTTTGTGTGTGTGTGTGTTTATCTGTGTGTTGACATGCTGTGCAATATGTGCATTTTGTGGGAAATTACAGCAGTGAGTGATTGCCTATTCACATTCAGATCCTTCAACAAGATTTCTCTCATCTCTCTCCTCACACACTTTTTTTTTTGTTCCGACAGATTTCTCCTTTCTTGCTCTCCACTTCACTTTCTTATCCTCTTCATCTTACTCTCAAATTTTCTTCTTCTCTCTTTTTTCCCCCCTGTCTTTCTATCTCTCTATCTCTCTCTTTCTGTAGGACTGTCAAGGTAGACGTATTTGACTGGGATCGAGACGGAAGGTAATTCCGGATGTTTGCTTGTTTTCCTGCTTCATTTTGAGGCCCCCAGGAGGCGGCATTTTTGCCGCTTGCGCTGCTCACTCCTCAAACATCACGGATACTGCCCCCCCCCCACCCCCCCAATCCGAAAGCCGCCCGCAAAATGTCAGGCGTGTGACTCACAAAACTCCCCATCATCTCCCCCCAGCCCCCATTACCGGCGTGACATTCTCAAGACAAAGGCAGTTTCCATCACATGCCGCACTACAGCGCGAGAGTGGGAGAGAGCGAAAAAAGTAGGGGGGCCACGGAGAAAGCCTGGAGGATTTTTGTTTTAATTGAGCAGGAGCGGTGGGGTGGGGTGGGGTGGGGTGGTGTGGTGTGATGGGTGGGTTGGAGGGTTTGGGAGGGGATTTTGTAGCAGGAGGATGAGAAGTGATTTAGGGCTCTCATGTACCTCTGAGTTATAATGTCTCTCTCTCTCACACACACACACACACACACACACACACACACACACACACACTCTCTCTCTCTCACACACACGCTTGCAAACGCGCACACAAGTACATGCATGCCCTATCCCTCCATCGTGACCTTCTCATCCACCCACACACTCGCACCCCTCTGTCTCTGCAATGGCCCCCTCAGGTAGGATCTTGTTCCAACACCGCACAGTAATTTATTGCCAGCAATATCCCAGGGCATGGGTTGATATTATAGACAGCAATGCACGATTCCAGAACCCCAAGGCCCCCCCTGGTCAGAGGTATTGCAGCAGGCAGAAGAACTGCCAGTATTGTCTGTGTTCTGCTGCAGGTTCATACTTCTCATTGAGTTCTCTAGTCCTCGAGGCAGATGATTTGAGTTGACATCACACGTGTGGTAAATGACACTGCTGGAAAAGTGCACTGCACGTACAGCCACTGGCATGTCACTGGTCCAGGTGCTGAGAGGAGTGCACTTGTGAACTGCACAAACGGGCCCCTGTCATCTGATTTTTCAGACTGTCTTCTTCATAACCTGTATGTGTGTGTATCTGTGTGTGTGTGTGTGTGTGTGTGTATGTGTGTGTATGTGTGTGTGTGTGTGTGCGTGTGCACACTGTCTTTCTGTCTCTCTGTCTCCCTCTCTCACTCTCTCACTCATTCTGCATGTGTGTGTATGTGTGACTCTTTAATGAGGGAGGTTGTTTGTGTGTGTGTGTGCCTGTCTGTCTCTGTCTTTCTCTCTCCCTCTCTCTCTTTCTGTGTGTATGTCAGTCTATCTGTGTGTGTGCATGTGTGAGTATGTGTATGTGTGTGTGTGTGTGTGTGAGAGAGAGAGAGAGAGACTCTTTGTTGAGGGAGGAGGGTGAAGTAATATCCTGCTGCTTCTCTCCCTCCAACACAGTCACGACTTCATTGGCGAGTTCACCACCAGCTACAGGGAGATCTCCCGGGGCCAGAGCCAGTTCAACGTGTACGAGGTGAGGCGTGTGAGCAATAAGATCTTAGCTGCATTTACAGATCATCGTCACAAAGTTCAGTGATACTAACTGACACTAGTATCACTGAGTAAATACAGCAGATAGCACTAGTATCACTGTAGAAATACAGCAGGGAACAGGCATTGTAAACAGAGGTGGGAAATCCAATTTCAAATTTGAATTGGATTCGATTAGGATTTTTAAAATTACCGCATTAGAACTGGTGATTTCGCTAATATACCTGGCTGAAGAGTTGCACTGATTAGAATTAGTGAAGGGTTAGTAAATGGCTGCACAAATACAGTATAAAGTAGGACTTTTCGTGGGGTAGTACGGCATTTTTTCCTCTCTGAAGCCTGGGTTTCTCATCTCTGATATGGACAATTAAAATGTCCGCAGACCTTATTATGGATGCTACAGGCAGGGCAGGTGCGTATCTGCAGAGTCAGTGTGTAGGAGTCAGCAGAGAGAGAGGAAGGGGTTAATTGTTGCTCTTGATTGTTACAGAAACTGCTGACTAGCCTCAGAAAGTTTTTAGACTTGTCCTTTTTGCTCAAATAATCACACCAGGCCAGAGAAGCTTAGAAAATCCGCTTGATGTCTGTGATTGCATTCTCCAGGCGCTGCAGGCAGTAACCTGCACAAGGTCAAGCCCTGACCGCTCTGTTTACTACCACTCAGTCAGCTCTGCGTGGTGTCTTCCTGTCTTTTGAACCCACGTCTGTGCTGACCTCTGACTGTGGCTGTGTTTCCACCCCAGGTGCTAAATCCAAAGAAGAAAGGCAAGAAGAAGAAGTATGTGAACTCCGGGACGGTGAGTAGGTCCCCCTGCACTGTTAGCCTAGTTAGTGCCGCTCAGCGCTTAGCCGTCTCCGTGACAACAAGCCTTTGAAGCATTTGTCTGTCTCGTCTCGGACAACCTCATCTGGCTGCCTGCCTGCCTGCCTGCCACTGTTTCCCTGCCTCTCATCCCTGTTTTCTTGCCTCTTATCTCCACTTCCTGTTTCTGTGTTTGTCTCAAGGTGACACTGCTCTCCTTCAAAGTGGAGTCGGAATACACGTTTGTGGACTACATCCGGGGAGGGTAAGCAACAGTGTGTTAATTGGGCTGCTCGCAAACATTTCCCTCTTCTTTCTCTTGGTTTGTCTCGTGCTTCTTCTTTCTTACTCTGTCTCTCTTAGAATCCATCAAGCTGCTTTCAGAGTTAGTCTGGGCTCTTGAATTCCTGGCTTTTCTTTTCAGAGTTGGTGTAAAGTGAAAGAAAGCCACCAAAAAAAGTTGTTCTCAGCCAGAGTCCTTGTCAAAATAATGGAAGTTTTGCCAACAGGCTCATATGTAAACAAGACATGAAAATCCCAGCCAGTGGGTGGGTGCCCAAACCTCTAGTTTTTTTTAGTTTTGTATGAATGTGTCTCAAAAACTCTGGTTATGTGTGAGTGGTCAACTCTGACAAAAGTCTGGACAGAAATTCAGAAATTGGCAAAGTTTTCCTCAAGTTTAAGTTTGCTAACGGCTTCAGTTTGCCTGCCCACCTCCCTCTCCCCGTCTTTCTGCATGTGTGTGTGTGTGTGTGTGTATGTGTGTGTGTTTGTGTGTTTGTGTTTGTATGTGTGTGAGAGAGAAAGACTCTTTAGTCTCTTTACTTTACTCTCTCCAGCCTTTTTTGTATTTATTTCAAATATTTATCTATGCAACATATTACTGACGGCTGTGTGTGTGTGTGTGTGTGTGTGTGTGTGTGTGTGTGTGTGTGTCTGTCAGTGTGTCTGTGTGAGGTATGGTATATGCCAATATGCTGGTTGTCATTTGGTAATGTAAGAGTGTGTCCCACTCTTTGTCTCCCGTTAGAACTCAGCTGAATTTCACGGTTGCCATTGACTTCACTGCATCCAATGGTGAGTTACTTCAAAACTAAGTCATTAATACCACCAGATTAATAACGGATATCAATTAGAAAATGTCATTTAATTATATATGGACTCATTAATATCGTGATGTCCTTTGAGCTTTTTTAATGTCATCTCCCTTGTAATGACTTCATACAGAAGTGTGATGTGTAGTTTAATGAAACCAATCCTTTGGTCTGCATCTCCATATGATCACTTGATTGTGTCCATTGCTAAACTTAGCCCTGAGTCCTGTACAGACCCTATTCATCTTTTTTTCCCTCCCAGAAGGGTTTTTCCCACCCTGCTGCACTTAATCATTTTTCTTCCGGATTTTCTTTTCTTTCCCCCTCTTTTTATAATGTAACACTCCACCATGCCGTATAAATGTAGGCCATTAGGGTAATAACCACGGCTAGTTCAGATAATGGCGGACGAAAGCAGCTCTGCCATTCAGACTGTAGGGTTGGGCAAAAAAAGCTTTGCTCATTGAATATGACTGCAGCAAGAGCAGAAGAAAAACACTCTGTCATTTTGACCACAGGTGGATATTGTTCAGATTTTATACAAATACTGTGAGCAATATCCTGATTGGATCTATTTTTTATCACTAAATGATATAATGTGCTTCAACTACCTCTCTTTTTTTTCCGACCATACATGCATTTGCATGCCTGCTAAAATGTAGTGCATTGTTCATAAGTACAGACTAAGAATAAACCACAATCAAATGCCTAGATGCAGTGTACCATCAGGCCATGCCAGGGTGTAAGATTTGAAAAGTGCCCTTGAATTAAAGAAAAGTGTTACATAAAATAACATGGTGGAGCTTACTGGCTGCTGACAGGCCTAATAACACTTGTTGCTATGGAACTGGGGCAACCTTTGGTTATTTTCGGTGGATATTTTTAAGAGGCTCTGTAGGAATGGGACTGGAGTATTCAGAAGCACAGTGGGTGGAGGTTTTAGGTCCACCATCAAGGTTTAGTGGGAGATGTCTTAGGTGCACCATAAAATCATGCTGAAAGAGCAATTTTCTGAAGCACTGGAAAAATATATATTCTGAAATGGGGTCATCTGTGAAATGAACAGTGACAATGAACACATGAAAACATTTTTTTTTATTTCTGCATAGCCCATAGAAAACCCCCTACAGTGTACATTATACATCATAGACGCCCTCTCTCAACCTACCCTCTGCCCCATAAATTGACACTCCCCCCCCCCCCCCCCCCCCCAAATTCTGTTTGGTCTCCTAGGTAACCCATCTCAGCCCACCTCCCTGCACTACATGAACCCCTACCAGATGAACATGTACGCCATGGCCCTCAAAGCGGTGGGTGAGATCATCCAGGACTATGACAGCGACAAACTCTTCCCAGCCTACGGCTTTGGGGCCAAGCTCCCTCCAGACGGCAAGATCTCCCACGCTTTCCCTCTGGTGAGGAGACCAAAGGCTGGTCCAACACTCTTCTTTTTCTTCCTCTCTCTCTGTCGCTCTCTCCATCCTTCTGTCTATTTTTTTCTTTCTCTCCCTTCCTTTTTCTCTGTCCTCTATCTCTCTGTCTCGCAGGACTCATTTACAGGAAAGACACACAAAGCTTCTGTTCGATCACATCGCCTCCGGGCCAACGTCACTCAGTTACTCTTGTTTTGATTGAGTCGGCCGACAGCTGATTAGCTCACTGAGCTGCGTGTTTTCGCGCTGATCAATAGAATCCCTAATAGGCCGCCCCACTTCCTGCCTCTGCTCGGAGTGAGTCATGTCATGTGTCTGCTCTGCGCTGCGCTGCATCGAAAGCCGTCCGTCCGCTTGGCGGGAGCCGTCACACGGGGTGTTTCAGGCAGGCTCTAAATGATAAATCAAGAGCTGCTGCATGGCGAATCACAGGGCCCAGAGGCAAACAGCGGCGTCTAGAACGGAGGCTGTGTGAAGTTGAGCAGTGGGTAGCCAATCACAGGGCAGTATGAAGGACATGTGGGGGGAAAGGAGAAATAACAGTCACAAACAATGCACTCACTTTTGCCAACTTTGCACGCCTTTGTTTCTTGAGCAGCAACAATAATGTTTGAACACACACACAGATACACAAACACACACACACACACACACACACACACACACACACACACACACATACATACATATACAAACACAGACACATATGCGCAAATATACACATTCTCAAAATCAGCTGCAAGACCATGAAATGGAGAGAATGTATATAAGGTACAGCAGGGACCTAAAAGCAGGAGTCGTAAAAAATAACACGTGGGGGTTTGAAAGGACTTCCGTGAGATGCTACTGTATGCCGCTTCATGTTTGAGAGCCATTAAAGCTGGCCAGGCAGCTGCAACAAATACAGACAACAGAGGACAACACTGGAAAAACTGTTTGTCCTTGAAACTCAGACATTGGTAATCTCGACAGGCAGCTGGTGCTCTGTGAGATTAAAGGGAGAGAGGGGTGCAGTGAGGTCATAGTGAAGCGTATGTCTTTCCCCTGTGAAAAGTGATTTAGGTTTTTGCTGTATTGGTCCAGAATATTATTTTGCAAAGGCTTAGGCTGGAGGACATGCCATTGCTGCCTGTCCGTTATTAGCATAGTTGCTTGATTCAAGTCCAGCCACTAAAATTCTTCACATATCACTGACGCAAGTTCTCTCTTCATTATAGGAAAGGTTCTTATGGCTACTAGAGTGAGGGTATGTGTGGGTGTGTGCACAGACAGCCTGGAGTTTTTTGTGCCTACTTCTTCCTGTGAAAGTGAAAGTTTTTTGTGAAAGTGTTTGATCCAATTTCTGTACGACTGAAGTAACAGAGAATGCCCCCGAGAGCACTTCCACGTATTGGGTAACTTGTCAAGCGATGCACAGCTATCAAAACACACTTAGATGAGCTTTTAACATTCTCTCCTCGGACCTCACCTCGGCTTTAATGGACTTTCTCAATTAGGGCTCACCTTAGCGTGACAAAGCCAAGACAGTTTAATTAGCCCAGGTTTCGATTGGATTATGAATTCTATTTGAACTTCTATAGCTGTCTGACTTTGAATCTTCTGGGGAGGATGTTCTGTTGTTCATCATCTTAGTGTTCAAGTCCTGGTTCTTTTCAGGCTGAGAGCTGGGGAGTATGAAGGTATTAGTGGGTGCGTGCTTAGCCAGTCAAATGTTTTGGTTTGAATTTTAAAAGCTGTTATAAGATAGAAGTTTGCCTAACCCTAACCCCTAACCCTAGATTGTTTAAATGAACTGTTACAGACAAGTAGCTGCATTTTTGATTTAAGGCAAACAGTTAAGAAGCCCCTGTTGGGTGTATGCTTTCTCCAAATCACCTCAAACGTAGCCTCTATGTAGCAGTGTCACTCCTGTAACTTACTCCCATAACAGAGAGGCAGTGGTGAAGGGCAGAGCTGCTCATTTCTTATTGTCCATCAAGATTTTATCCTCAGGTGTAGCCAGGCTTACAGTAATCTTCCATTATTTCTTCAATGTTTCAAATCAGTGCAATCTTGCATCACTTGATCAGTAAAGGCATTAATCAAGACTCAATACCTCAGGGGCATCAATATGTGACCGCAACCCCAGTCTCAGGGCCCCTAATCAACGGCTTTAGATTCCATTTCATTCCATCAGCGCAGGTACTGGCCAAGAGCCATCCGGCACTTCACCCGAACGGAATCACGCCAACTCTCCCCAAGGGCCTTATCAGGGTGATCTGGAATGTTCCTTGTGGTCAGTGGTATAGGCAGGGTGGACTGTGTGTGTGTGTGTGTGTGTGTGTGTGTGTGTGTGTGTGTGTGTGTGTGTGTGTGTGTGTGTGTGTGTGTGTGTGTGTGTGTGTGTGTTTGGGGAGCGGGGTTGGGGGGGTGTTGGTGTGGGTGAAGGTGAAGGTGGACACTTTAATTATGTGCAGAGGTTAAGGGGCAGGGAGGTAGACTATGTGTGCCCTTACCATTAGTGATCATTAAAAAGAAGAGTAGATGCTGATTGTAATTTTAAAAGGTGCATACATTATGTTGTTGTGTGTTTATCCTCCATGCCCTAACTGCAAAAGAGGCAAGATGGGACTAAATCAGTTTGATTACTTTATTGTTGACTGGAATGTCCTAACTGAATGCAATGCAAAGTGGTGCTGTGTGATGAAATGCAGTGTGACATTTTGAGCTAACTTTTGTCGGTCATCCTGTTTCTGTTTTTTGTATTTTTGTTGCTTGCATTAAAAAATATTTTATGGAGGGTAATCGAAGGGTTAAAATGTGATGGTTGAGTGTTCATGACACAACAATAAGGCAAATGTAATAGTTTCCATGTGGACAGAGAGCGACAGATCAATGCAGTTTGATCACGTTGCATGCAGTCACGTTGCATGCAGTTAGTACACGGTGTAACATCCATGTTTGTGGTCAGTATTCACTGACATGGCCTTTACACACTAAAAGCCAGTCATGTTTTGTATGCATCAGAGTCACCAGGCAGCCGTAGAGCCAGCCAGTGGAAACAAAATGTTGGAATGAAATTTGATTAAAAAGTATCTAGAGGCGACTGTCTTTCCTGTATCTGCTAACCTTGACCAAATACTGAATGAAAAAAATAAATAATGTTTTTGTTTTTAACCAGACATTGTTGCAAATTTAATTGCACTGCCTCTCTAATTAAGAAAAAATCCCATTGTGGCTTTGTGTGTGTGTGTGTGTGTGTGTGTGTGTGTGTGTGTGTGTGTGTGTGTGTGTGTGTGTGTGTGTGTGTGTGTGTGTGTCTTTTGACTCTTTAATTTGTGCAGAACTCTAACAGTGAGGATGCCAACTGTGTGGGCATCGAGGGGGTGCTGGAGGCGTACTTCCAGAGCCTGCGGACAGTGCAGCTCTACGGCCCTACCAACTTCGCCCCCGTCATCAACCAGGTGGCAGGGTAAGGTGTCTGCCTGTGTGTAAGAGTCGACAGGGCGCACTGAAACATGCCTTCGCTCGATGTGAGCCTGGTCAAGTCTATGTGACACGAAGTATCGTGTATCTTTCTCTGTCTTCTTCTTTCCCTTTTCTCTATTCCTCTGGAGACTCTCTCTGTCTGTTTCTCTGTCTCCAACTCTCTCTCACTCTTCTTTCTCCCTATCCCTTCTCTCTCTCTTTCTGTCTTTTCTCTCTTTTTCTCCCTGTCTTCCCTTTCTTTCTCTCTGACTGTCAGACCCTGACCTGCCATATTCCCCTGTGTTTTCTCTTCAATGCAACTTTAATAATGCGTTTAGTGAACAATACACACACACACACACACACACACACACACACACACACACACACACACACACACACACACACACACACACACACACACAGACTCACGCCCACAAAATACACATACAGACAGACACACACACAGATACACATACATTGCCCGGTAATAGCCCTTATCTCTACTGGGAAAAGCCTCTACATCAAGTAATTAAATAGCCAGTTAAACAATGGTCCACTTTAACACTGAATACTGGCTAGGCTTTGCAAGTGTACCATGGTGACACATACTGGTATGATGAAACTGGCAATGACCAAAGTCCCAGCATGCAACCTCTAGACAAAGCCACCCCCTGAAAGGTGTAGATATGATTGTCAGCGAGTGAAACAGCATGGGCGGCAGGCAAAGGCATCCTCATCCTGTCAGGAGAGGTTTTCTAGCTGGTCTGTTTGTCTGTTTGCTGTGCAGCGGGCAGGCACAAGCGGGTCATCAGCAGCAGCGGCAGCGGCGGCAGCAGACCTCTCACACCTCTCACACCTCTCAGACCTCTCATCTCACACACTCAGCTCACTCAGTGTGCAGTGCCTGGGAGGAAACCCACTCCATCGAATTACACCGCTTCCGCTTGCATTTACAGCAGGCTGGAGGTCCTGTCAATCAGAGAGACAGAGAGGCAGAAAGAGAGAAAGAGAGAGAGAGAGAGAGAGAGAGAGAGAGGGAGGGAGAGAGAGAGAGAGAGAGAGAGAGAGAGAGAGAGAGAGAGAGAGAGAGAGAGAGAGAGAGAGAGAGAGAGAGAGAGAGAGATGGTGTCTGTGTTTATTATTATTTCTTCTTTAATCATTCTGCTGTGTGTACTGTATTTCAAAAAGTATGTATGTCTGGAAAGAGAGATCATGAGAGAAAGAGGGGGTGGAGAGAAAGCGAAAGAGAGAAAAGAAAAAGTGAGAGAGAGATAGAGTGTGTGGGTGTGGGTGTAGGTGTGTGGGGGGGGAGGGTTATGATAGTTGTAAAAATATAGCCCTCAGTCTCTGCAGCACCTTTACTTGTCCGTTCCATCATCCTCTCTCTCTCTCTCCCAGCTCATTTATTTCTAGCTGTCTCATCGCCATAGTAATATTACACTCCCGGTGCACGACGCTGGGTTGTGTAATCGCATTTAGCACAAGAACTTCAACTATTCATCTCATCTCATCTCATCTCACAGACCTCCACAGCATATCTCTCCAGCGCCTACTCACAGGGATGGATACACACAGTGGAGGAGTGGAGGAGGCTTCTCTGGAGCTCGTTCTCTATCCACTTCTCTATCCTTCCCCTCTCTCTATCTCTTTCTCTCTCTCTCTCTCTCTCTCTATCTCTATCTCTTCCCTGGTGCTGTGAACACAGGAACATGTCATTTCATGTCTGTTTCTGTGGGTTTTCTCTCTCCCTTCGTCTCCTTTTGGGTCGGTTGCTGGCGAGGATTAAGGGTGGGTGGGTGGTAGGTGGGAGTCAGCCTCCTCAGAGTCCTCATTTCACCTGCCTCTCTCTCTCTTTCCTTCTCTTTCTCTCTCGCTCTCTCCCCTTCACTATTACTGCTTATAATCTACAGCCTCTCTCTTTCACTTTCCACACTTTCACTTTCTTATCTGTATTACTCCCAATCATCCACAGCCTCTGTGTCTCGGTCTGTGTCTGCCTCTCTCTCTCTCTCTCTCTCTCTTCTTTCTATTTCTATCTCTGTGTCTCTCTCTCACCATCTCTCTATCACACTTTTAACGAGTAGCGATGCATTCATCATTCTCACTATCTCTACCCCCAGCACGTACTTTGCGATAACAGGAGGCATTCATGCATTGCAGTAGATCAATAGTCAATAGTGGGGCCACACACACACACACACACACACACACATACCGTATAGCTAATCTCTGGCGGTGCATGAGAGAGGGGGGATCTGAGTGTGGAGGTATTTAGTCGATTTTAGCCCCTCTGCCTCTGGGCTCTGACTGATGCTGAGTCAGACAGACACGGCGTCAATGGCGGCCCCCTTTTTTCCTTTGGGCGAGACCGTTACCTGCTACAAGAGACTATACAAGCACAGCCGTGCACACACTCACACACACACATACAGACACACACACACACACACACACACACACACATACACTCATACACACATGCACAACACATACACACACGCACACACACTCACATACAACACACATACACACGCATGCACGTGCACACACACAAACAACATACACATGCCACCCACCTACACATAAACACTAACATACATACACACACTCACACAAACAAGCATCTACACACCATACACTACACAACACTTACATATACACACTGCTCTTGACTTAGGGCAAAACTGATTAGATGCAGAAATATGCCTGATTATTGTGCTGAGGAAAAAATAATAAGACTGATGGAAACTATTATGGTTTTTGAGCTGCTCATTTTTTCCAACAAATATACTCGGATCACAGAATGTGGAATTACCATAGTTTTCCATTATGATGCAGTCATTTGCATAACATAGATGAATTTCCAACAGTAAACTTGTTTTGGTAACTGTCTCCATCATCACTCAAGGTTTGTTTTTCTGAAATGTGCATCAGCTGTCAGTTCAAACAGTTTACTGTCTTTGACCTTGCTGGAATTCCTCACTTAGGATTCCTTCAAATAGCTCCGACCTATTAAAATAATGAGTATTTTAAAAAGTAGAACAAGTGCACATTTGTTTTAATGTCATCAATAGACTAGATTTACTGTACACATAGTGCTGTCTCAACTGTATTGATTTAGACTGCAGCCGATACACCTCAATGTGTTGCTAATTAGTCAAGCTTCGGGTTTAGTTTTACCGTTTTAAATCCGGTCCCCAGACCATTAAATTAATAACTTACTTCTAGTGCTACAGACATTGGCAGAGGCAGGAGGAAAGTAAACGTTCACATGCTGACCATTATTCTTTCACCTATAATAACCTATTTGAAACAGCGATGCAATAATGAGTAATTTGATGGATCACCCAGCATAATGATTCCCACTGCATTAAGTTGACACAGTTATTTATATATATAAAATACAGATATATATATATATACTGGACAGTTACACAATGAACCTTTCCATCCTATTATACTTTAGGTCAGTGAACTCTGTGTTATGTCTCTCAGCATAATGAGCTAGTTAGCCCAACTAATGCAGAAGTGCTGAACATATTTGTGTGATTGTTATCTCCCAAGAGCGTGTCTCGCCGATGGTCTCGATCGTGTCTGATTGCTCTTACGCCAGAGCCGAGACTCCCAGTAGCTCTGTGGGAGTCGGAGCTGGGCACTGCACCAAGGCAGCTAAATAGCTAGTTCCCCGCAGCTTTGTCGCTTCAGAGCATACTTGCTAGGACTCTGGCTCGAGGCTCTCTCCACCACATGTCTATCTGACTAGCTCGCCCATGTGGAAGCCAGAGCATCTCTTGAGTATGTGCTCCTTAGTTTGTAGCTGTTAGCATACCAGGCAGTGGGCTGCTGTCAGTCAGACAAGTCAGTTAGTGGAGTGTCCCTAGGCAGCTGTCCATGTTTGCTAATGCACAGGCTGTCCAGGTTGTGGAGATGTGTGATGATGTTCCTCTTAAGGGGTGGCAGAAAGAAGAGTAGAGGACACCCCTTCTCCCAAAATATGATTATTTTTATTATTAATAAAAAGTTACTAAAATGTCAAAAATGAAAAAATGAAGCCTGATTTCTGCATCAGAAGCTTCCTAGAACAACATCTAAAAGGTTGAATTTTTTTTTTCTTTTTTTTTTATATTTGGGCTAGTGGGGGTTAAGAGGTGGCAGAAAGAAGAGTAGAGGAGACCCCTTTATTATTACCCCCAAGTCATGTCTCTCAGAGCTGTGCTTGTGAACACTGCTGCTCTGCTCTGCACTGCAGCTGATAGCACTTAAATCAAATGTCAAACTTGTATTAAAGGTTAGCAGTAATGAAACTCTCCTCATACACTCAGGAATGTGGTCGGCTTCTTGAACTAGAGCTGAAACCGAATGACTGTTGTGGCATACCCTTGACCAACGGTTATGATTGGAACCAGACCCCCAAGCACTTTAGCCACCTGGTTAAGAGTGACCTACCAGGAGTAACAACATCAAGCGAACTCCCAAACCACTAAGAAATGTTTTTAGATGGTCCCTGTCTGAAGCTCCATGCTTTCCTAATGTAATCGGATTCGGTCATTTTCCCCCCCTGCCGCCGTTTATTGGGAGTTTTGCGGGGGCAGATATTGCAGGGCACAGCAGCTGTCAAAGGCCACGGCTGTCCTCCGCACCATAGCCAGATGGACAGGGTGACCGCGGACAGATATATGTGGGGATTTATTTGCTCTATTTATTTCATTTGATCCCTGTTGAGATGGCAGATCATTGTGATGGATACGGAAAAGTGATGGGAAGGAAGAGGGGGCGGGGCTGTTATTTTTTGAAAGGACAGCGTGACATTTGGAGAATGTCCTTATCAGCCTGTGGGTTGTGTGTAGAGAAGGGGAAGTGTGTGTAGAATGAGTGAGGATAGGATATCACACCCATAACATAAAAAAAGAAATATTCTTCTGCACCACCCAGCCCACCCCACCCCCACCCCCATCCAGCTCAGCCAGCTTTGGTTGCTCTGTACACAGGACAGGCTGAATACTAACTGCAGCACCTATTGCAGTCCCTCTCCCTCTTTGGATGCACAAATCCCAGGCCACAGACACAGCAGCACCTCCTTGAGTACATCTCACACTAACACACACCACCCCTACAGAGCTTGACCTCTGCACATCATGAGACATCATCACACACCACTGCCATGATCATCACACACCACTGCCATGACTTCCACCACTGTCAGATACCTGTGCAAAACTTAAATCATATGTCTTCTGAATGAGAAAGCATGTGGTCAATTATGCTACTGTATCTTTGATCATTGTGACAACGGTTTAACTTGATGTTAAGTCAGCGTTTCAACACACACTGCTCAGGAACACTGAAGTTAACTAGTTTGTCTTACAAAGAATGTGTCTGCTTCAAGTACCGTGTGCTCTGTGTGAGTGTAATACATTATGTTTTAAATGTGTCGTGTGGTTCCCTCAGGGCTGTGCAGAATTAAGACCTGAATTGACATTGACCCTTAAATTTCAACTCTGCTCTTAAATTTTTAACTGTATTTTGAACTGAAGTACCAAAGAGGAATCAGACTTTGCAGCTCTAATTTCGCACAGCCCTGGAGTTTTTCTGTATAACGATGCACTGCATGGCCAAAACTGCCTCTCTGCCCCCTGCAGGCTAGCGGAGGAAGTGACGGATGGCTCCCAGTACTTCGTGCTGCTGATGATCACGGACGGGGTCATCTCCGACATGGTGCAGACCAAGGAGGCCGTGGTTAACGTGAGAGAACCTCCACCTGCTCCAGATACTGCCCGCCCATAGACAGCGGGGGCTACACTGCATGCTCTCAGTGGGGACTGCATGCCAAAATAGCATCTGACTCTGACATTCTAAGCCTATTTTTCGGGGTGGGGGTTTTGTTGTTTACAGTGCACTCCCTGAGTTATCTTACAGTGCTCTCTCTCTCGTTTTCTTCCACCCGTGCTCTACCCCCCCCCCCCCCCCTCCACTCCTCTCTCTCTCTATGCTTGTCTATCTTTTTTTACAGGCTGCTGGTTTGCCCATGTCAATCATCATAGTTGGAGTAGGACCAGCTGAATTTGATGGTAGGTGGAGTTAAAGGCATACTGTACTGGTTCTTACCCCATATACCAGTTGTCAGATTCAGTGAGCCACACTTCGTCCAGCCACCCCACTATCTGTTCAGTGTTGGCACCCAGGTGTGCATACCCAGGCCTTTGTAAATGAGCAGCTGACCAGGCCAAATCATTACAAATCCCAGCCAATAAACATGGGGCCTTAGCAGCATGGTCGGGAGAGGGTGTCATTTCAATTGGATTAAAAAAACAACTTTTCAGAACCTTTGCAGAAGTGAATCCCACACAGCCTGTTTAATGTGTTTGCTTTTGGGAAAACTGTTACAGGGTGGTGCTGGGGGTGTGTGTTTATGGGGGGATGTGGGAGGGGGGGGGGGGGGGTGTTAAAAAAGTGGTGTCTGATGTTTGAACGATCCTTCATCTTATCATTTGCATTGCCGTGTGTCTAGGGAGCCATTAGTCTGTATTTATTTTGCTTGTGCTAATGAATAATGAATTTTTAAAAGGAGGCAGTTACCAGACAGGTGGATCTGAAAAGGAAGGGGCTGTTTTAGAGGGAACAGGTGAAGCTGCCGTGAAGCAATTAAAGGAGAGCCCAATCTGGTGGGAAGCGAAAACCGAAACTATTTAACGATGCAGTGTGCCATCCTAAATGTTAATTGGCTAAATGATTGGTGTGAACGGTGTTGGGCTGCAGGCGAAATTGGAGCGTTTTTCATGTCTGGTCGACAGGTGATCTCTCACTGGGACCCATTACTATCTCTTTGTGGCTGAGGGTGTGACACCGTGTGCTTCTATTAGTCTTGTGTGCATGTGTATGTGTGTGTGTGTGTATGTGTGTGTGTGTATGTGTAGTGTGTATGTATGTGTGTGTGTGTGTGTGCAAATTGCAAGCGTGTATGTGTGTATGAGAGAGATATATAGGGAGGTATTACAGTATCAAAGCAGTAGTCTTGTCTTAGTGAAATCCGGCTACGACCTTGCCTTATTGTATCATTTATACGTACAAGAAAAGTATTCTCAGAAAAGTTTGTGCATTTTTAAAATTTGATAACTTACTTGATGACTTACTCCCCACATATATTACATCTAGTGTCCTCAACGTCTTTTTTCTTTACTTTTAATGTGGAGCTGCTTACCATGCTATGCTGTTAATTCATTCCTGTACTTTGTGTACCAAGTGTAGTAATTTAGCTCATCTTGCCAACTGTAATGTAATCATGTGTTACATCTAGCTATGAGGGTCACAGGTGTGTTGTTGGAAAAAAAATATTTAGTACATCAGTGTTTAATTCTGTCTCCATCTTATGATAAACGAACATTTCTGGTATAAGCATGTGTATGCATCTCTAAATTGATAACAAACACATACTCTGAAATGTTGCTGTTGCTCTGTTGCTTATTTTTTTTGTATAAGGGTTGTTTCTGTGAGCTTCTGTACTTTGTGCTAAAAATGTAAGTAAGTGAAGTTGTGCAGGAGTGACCTTAGTGTTGTGCTGCGGTCTGTGGTTACTTGGGCCTGACAATATGTGATTTCTCACTGGGACCCATTATGGGTTTTCTCTGGGTATTTGTGTGAGAGTTTTTTTCCTCATTGTATGTGTTTGTGTGTGTGTGTGTGTATGCGCACACGTGTGTGTGCGTATGTGTGTGTTTGTGTGTGTGTGTGTGTGTGCGTGCGTGCATGTGTGTGTATGTGTATATGTGTGTGAGTGTGGGTGTGTGTGTGTCGAGGGAGGCAGGTGAGATGCACCTAGCTGGGGCTCCCTGGGCACCACGCAGCCCTCAAGCTCTTCCATCCCCAGCAGTGCACCTCTCCTGCTGTCTCCAAGCACCATCTGCCAATCTCTGTGCCATGTCTACACACACACACACACACACACACACACACACACACATACACACACAAACAAACAAACAAACAAACACAAACATGTGCGCACACGCACATATGTGCACACACACATACATAAGTACACATAAACACACACACACACATATGTACATAGGCACATAGGCACATATGCACAAATACACACACATACACATGAGTCTACTCTCTGTCTCTTTTCCACTCTCTCTCACACACATGCGCACACACACACACACACACACATTGACTCACACCAAGTAACCTATTTCCTCTCTCTGCCTTCTGTCACAAAAGGGTCTCTGGGACACGGATAAACACACACACACACACGCACGCACACACACACACACACACACACACACACACACACACACACACACACACACACACACACACACACACACACACACGAAGCCAGTACACTCTGCCATTGTATGTTTGCCTGCAACAGAGGTTCTTCTCTCTGTCAATAGGCATACAGTGAATCTAGGTCCTACCCCAGTAAAAGTGGTTCACTTTTAAAGCTACATATAGCCTAAATAGATCTAAAAATATTTGGTGTGATTGTGAACAAAAACTGTCTACGAGTGCAAAATCACACTGCTGCCTTCCTATAAAATGAGACAGCAAATAAAATGATTTACCTTAAAAGTACAAAGTATGTCTAGGACTCAAAACGATGTGAGCTTATGGCCCCATAACCAGAAATATCTCTGTTGTTTATTATGCTAAGACTTAATTTGGCCATCCTGAGGACAATATCTGTGATGTATAACAAAGCTGGAATGGTCTGCAGTAGTCACTGTAAACATAGAGTCTGTAACACTGATGTGCCCTCTCTTGGCAGCTATGGAGGAGCTGGATGGGGACGAGGTGAGGGTGTCCTCCAGGGGGCGATATGCAGAGAGAGACATCGTCCAGGTAGGATTGTTGTTTTTTCTCTTGCCATCTCTCTTTCTTTCTCTCTTTGTCTCTCTTTTTTCTTCCTCCTCTATCTCTTTCTATTCATTTATCTATCTTCCAGTCTCTCTGCCTTTGCCTGTCTCAGACAAGCTCTATGCCTACGTTGTGTAATGTCTGTCTCTATTTTGTAAACTTTCATTTCGACTCTAATTGTGAAATCTTCATACACTCTAAACAATAAAGGTGCTTAAATGTTTTTTTTGTAATTTCTGGATGGTTCTAAGTAGAAACTCTGTGTTGAACCATTGCATTACTGTATGTGAAAGGTTTGCAGTGTGATGGAGTGACCATCACTAGAGTTGTGGGTGTGCTTTGACTGCCATACCAACAAGCCTGGCACTTTGGCGTTGTGGTCAAAGCACATGTCTGGTACCCCAGAGACCTGTATTCAAAGCCAGGTGTGGAGTGACCTTCCCCTTGCTACATATAGCAACACTCTGAAGAGCTGGTGCTGGCCCCGTTATTTTTTAGAGTGTACTATAAAAGCAGCCTATTTACTGTCATGCGTGTGTGTGTAATTGCCATAACTGCCTTTACCTAGCCACTGCTCACTGCTCTTTTATGCATTTTAACCCCTTCCCATTTTATATGCAGTTTGTGCCATTCCGAGACTACATCGACCGGTCGGGAAACCAAGTGCTGAGCATGGCGCGGCTGGCCAAGGACGTGCTGGCCGAGATCCCCGACCAGCTGCTGTCCTTCATGAAGAGCCGGGGTATCGAGCCCAGGCCTGCCCTGCCCAACAACACCAATAACAGCCAGGCCCTCAACATGCGCATCTGACATGGAGGGGGGGGTGGGGTGGGTGGTCCAATAAAAAAAGAAACAAAGAAATAATAATAAAAAAAAACAGGGTGCGTCCTGGCCCGGACCCTGGAACTTAATCAATGCTGCCAATCACTTCAGAAATCAAGTTCATCAACAGCAAGCAGTTATCAAACCTAAACGTATGGGGTGGGAAGGTGGTGGTGAGGATGGAAACATGTTGACTCTTTGCCCCAACCCCTGCTATTTAACTCCACAAACTCTGCCACAACGCTTTTCTCAAAACCACTGAAAACTCAGCATTCATCACCCTTCCCGTAGCCCTTCATTGTCCTTCCTGCTGAAGTGCTCTGAACCTTTTCTTTGCATCTTTATTGTGTGACCCACATCACTCAGGCAGGGAGTGATGCCTGGCAAAAGCAAACTTTTCTAATTAACAAAGCTTTCTGCCTTGTGCTTATTCCATCTGACAGGATCATGGCTTTGTCTCCTAACAAGTGTGGCGCAGATGACAGAGAAACAAGGATTTGGATCAGAGGAAAAAACAAGCTCTTATTCTCCCCCACACACACACATACAAACAATCAAGCATCTCCTGCATGCTGTGCATTCAAAACCTTTGTGCTCTGAGCTTTTGTGTAGAAGGTCGCCGGTGGGCTGCAAAAAAGGCTCTGAAACATGACTCTGTTTGAAGACCGGATCCGGGCAGAATTCGACTTCATCTCCTTGCTCCTTCTGTATAGAAGTGAAGTAGAGTTCACCTGATTGGATGAGCACAAAAAGAGAATGACAAAATTGAATAGCAGGAGAGGTGTCACCATTCTCTCTGGTGACGGCTACAGTGGTATTTGGCATCTCTGCATCTGTCAAGGACAACTTGCTTTGAGAGTGTCATTTCGCTCAATTTTGCTCCGCACGACTTACATGAAAATGCTCACCAACTGTCTCCTGCCATAGAATCTACTGAATGAGTCATCTCTGTCACAAAATGGGTTTCCTGTGGTTTGGTAGCCACTGCTGTGCTTTGGACTTTAACTAAACGATGGCGAACTGTCAGTCTGTCAGAATAAAGACAGATGTGTCGTAAGGTTCTTAGAGACTGCAGGGCACACACTGACACAATTGTAAAGTTTTAATTTTTGAGAATATGTGCAAATAATGGGAAAAGTTCATTACATTATCTATGGACCAAAACAGCACCCCCCAGTGTTTAACACCAAATGCCGTTTGTTCAGCGTGTTACCTGTTGCATTATCCAAACATGTATTGGGTAGCCAACATGTCACTTTCTGAATTTAAATTTAGAATTTATCAGCTATTTTCATTTATTTTGGTAGTTTGTAAGATTTAGCTGACATTTTGACACATAAAAAAATGAATAGATTCTTGTAATCCACCACCTATATTCTGGGTTGGAGTACGGGCTGGAGGAGGATTTAGACGAGTTTAGTCTTCGTGAATGTTGCTACTGCTGTCATTTCTATCTTCATTGTAGAGTTACTTCCCCACTCATCCATCAGCCATCCATGTGTGGCTCCAGCAGCCGTGAGCTGATATGAATTATTCATGGTCTGGCTCACAGCAGCATATCAGCACTCTCCTTTCACAGGCCTCAGAGGCTGCTGCACTTATTTAGAATAAGAATGATCCACCACGGCACGGCCACCTCGCAACACACCACACAATCTGGGACAAAAGTACTCACATGTAGTCCAAGGTGTGAGAGAGAGAGAGAGAGAGAGAGAGAGAGAGAGAGAGAGAGAGAGAGAGAGAGAGAGAGAGAGAGAGAGAGAGAGAGAGAGAGAGAGAGAGAGAGAGAGAGAGAGAGAGAGGCAGAGGCAGAGGCAGAGGCAGAGGCAGAGGCAGAGGCAGAGGCAGAGGCAGAGGCAGAGGCAGGTGGGAGTGGCAGGGACAGGAAAAGAGAGACAGAGAGAGAGAGAGACAGGTTATGGTCCCTATAGGTCACCTCAGCACCCTTATTGAGAATGGCAGAGAGAGTCAGCAGGATTGGCTCTTGAAAGCCCAGCTGTCAGGCCATTAAAAAAACATTTCTTGGAGAGGCTGCAAAACTGGCGCTTTTTACTTCTGCAAATGTATGCATAGTTATTCTGAGGCTATTGGGGCATTTATACTATGTATGTGGGTCTAACTGCTGTACACTGTCATATTTTGGTATAAATATGCATGAGAGTTTCTTTTTTTTTTTCACAATGTTGTCTTTTATATTCTTCGACCGAGTGCAGCTCTGCCGTTAGGAAGAAACAGGTGTGGCAGTGACAGCTGAATGAGTCTGAGGTTGTGTATGTGCATGTAGCCAAAGGGCAGGTAGGTGGTCTGGGGCTATGTACAGGCCTCTGGCATTAAACTGACACGATGAATGATGAGCCCAGAAAAGAACAACGGCAATTCCGAGTCAATTTTAAGTCAATTGAACCATAACTCACATGCAGGGCACACGTATGTTTTTTTAATTATTAGATTTGAACTCTGCCAACAGTATATCACAATCTTAGTTTATGAGTCAACATTGCCATTGTGATAACACTGACGTGCGTTTTACACAAGCATTTATATTTACAACACATTGTAATAATTAAGGGTTTTAGGATGCAGGTTGTAGCGATGCCATGCTCAGGAGGAGCTGGACATAAGGATGGACTATGGGTACAGAATGTGGCCTTATTTCTTTGTCAAGTGTACATGCGAGTTGATGTAAATGTCGGGACAGTTTGTTATACGATTATGTTGTTTGGTCTGATTTTTATTTTGCATGTTATTAATGGGACCATTTATGGCCATTTGAAAAAAGTGACTGTACACCTTCATTTGAGATCAACAATGTTGTAGATAACTGTGAATATAGCTAGGAAACTGTGAATGTTTTTATGATGATGTATTGTTGTATATTTTGATCATGTTTTCTGTTGCAGTACAGTGTCCATAGCGATGCTGGTGTAGAATGAGGCAAAAAGTATTATGTAGCTTGCTACCAATAGGAGATATTTTCTAAACATTATAGAACACAAGTATGTATCAGTCTAATGTTGCAAATATACAGCTGCAACCTTTGTGTCTAAATTATTTTTAAAAAGTATTGATTTAGTCCAACCGCATGCACATAAATTGTGTGGGAGCTAGATGAAACCTCATTTAAATATGATGTAGTATTTTTTACATTGAGCATGATTTGTCAACAATGTGTTCAGTGAGTATACTGTAAAGGTTATTTCTCCTTCCCTATCTTGGTCGGACCCTAATCCTTGCACAAGCCAGTAAGTTTTATTATGCTCTTACATTTGCACTGCAGTATCATCAGAAGACATTGTACAATATTGCTTTGCAATCAGACTTCGGTTTAAAGGCCAACGGGTGTTTTATTTCATTCATTTTTCAAACTGTTGGACCGCCCAGTTCAGTCAGCCCAGGTCAGTCAGCCCAGGTCAATGTCAAACCCTTCAGTTGTGCCTGAAGAGGCTGCCAGCCTACATAGGCTACTGTTTCCACAGCCATTTCCTTTTAATGGGTCTTCATACAGACTCTTTAAAGATACGTTTTACAGAACTTTGATAAAGAAGGATATATATTAGATCAGAACAAAGGAGAATATTAAAAGGAAGACTGAGCTACTTCATCTGGAAGCCAGTTAAAGTTCTTGGGTAAACTCTGTTCTAATGTTCAACACTTCTGTGTCACTCACTGCCTGCTTTTTTTGAGTGGATGATGACGTTTTTATGTAACTTTAAATTAAATAGGCCTGTATTCACGCTGTTGAATGTTACAGTGCTCTCACCACAGAATGGGACGATATCATTTGATTTTTACATCCTGTGACAGGTTTCTCCATGCGTTAGCCAGCGCTCACTGTACGAATGTGAAAATGTTTCGCAATAATAAAGCACTTTGAAGTAAAGTCCTTGTTGTTGGTTTTCTCATTAAAAATGATTGAATTTATATTTTTCTAATGACTGTGGATATTTCCAGACATATAGCACCATCTAGTCGTAGGCCTGCGTTTTACAATTTTGTACATTTTTCTTAACTGCGAAAAGTTGTCAACAAATGTTTTATATAATTTCAGTTTCGATATTTAAAATAACATGGTTATTGTTTTTTTGGGATTACAGAATTTCATTATCATTGTTCATACTATGTCTTAACTGGTTATCCTACGTTCCATGCCGATCCGTTCCACGGTTTGGCCATGCTTCTCCACATAACTCTTGTAGCTTGGACGGATCTTATTAGACATTTGGGAAGGGCGGGCCTTTTATGTGTTGCTGCTACAGGGATACCAAGATGGAAATCCAGGGGCTTGCTGATGCCCAAAACACTCACTATCAACATGGCGTCCCACGTAGAACAGGTTTGTCTCCGCCGAGATCGACAAGGGGGACGTGTTCTAGCACAATTTCGAACGAAAACGAAGTGGGAGCGATTTCAGATTCTTCTAAAACGCACAGTGACAACAACAACAACAGGCCGAGGACATCTCCATTTCGCCTGCTGGCAGAAAATGGCAGCGGTGTCTGCTTGCCTGTACTCAGTAAGCCAAATGGGAAAAATATTCACACGCAACATCATTCGCAAATCCATACAGGGAACAGTGGGCATCGTAACATGACAGCGGTGAAGGAGAATGACTTTGGTGGGTTACAAACAGCTTCCGACTTGGTGAGAGATGTTTCGAAATACGAAGCTGAGAACGAAGATCGCGCATTGCAAATGGCGCTGCCGCTCTTTGACGGGGAAGATGGCTACTCTGAGCATTCGCAACAGTGTCAGCAGCTAACGTTAAACAAGAGTTTACGGCAGCAGCATCTAGACGGCGCCACCCTTCAGCAGTCTTTGGTAAGCGAAAATACAGTAACGCCGAGGAGCAACATTACAGGCATAGCCAACGTCAAAACGGAGGATTTTTATGTGGATTTCAGTGTTGTACATGAAGGAGATGTAAACAAGGCTGAGAGAGACCAGCCAGCCTCTTGCTTGACTAAAGATGGGGAGCGGGTGAACGGTAAGGCCGCGGAATCCTCTGAAATCAAGGTGTTTAGTTCAATGGAGGTGCATAGCACACCACTACTTTTAGAACCGGATGATGAGTTGAACAATGTTATTAGCCGAACTCTAAATTCACAAACCACTCCACTGCCAGATGTTAGTTTTATTAGCGCGTCTGAGCGAGTATCAGAGTGCACTGTTACTGATGGAACAAGACGGGAAACCTGTCTTGAGGCCGAGAATGGTAACATTGTTTTGTCCAACGAATATGGCGAGACGGTTCGTCACAGTCATCTCTCTCGCGGAATCATTTCTCAGAATGACCTAACATCCACGGAATTAGCTTCGAGTGAACTGTCATCACAGTCAGAGACAAAGAGCAGCTGTGCTATGATCACAACAAACGAAGATATGATGGGTTCGGTAGAGATGCCTGACGCCAGCAACAATTCAGAGTACATGTCAGACTTCACAGGTTTGTCGGAAGCACCCGCCGGCGTTGACAACCGGACCTCAAGTAGCGTTGCTCCTCAGTCGTCGCACGAAACCTTCTCAGGCACGATAATGATCAACAATCAAAGTATTATAGTCACAATCGAGAACGGAGTTTTGACTTTAGCAGCACCGCCAGATGGATGGTCCGCCAAAGACGACGGGATGGTCAGTTTGAAAGAACATCTTGGTATGAAAGATCATGAAGATATTGTTCTTCTGAATTATGACAGCGGCACCAAATCGATAGGAAAGATAAGCAACGTTGCAGTGACTGCCCAGCAAGATGAGCCCAAAGCTGGTTTGTCTGTAAGTGACTCTGAGCTTAACCTCGCTGATGACTGCTCCCTGTCAGAAATTGGTGCTACCTTAGACTCCTGTGCATCCATCAAGCAGGAGGATGTCCGCTTCTGTGGCCTGGATGAGGGCGACCCTGTGACAGAGCAGCCTCCTAAGAGCACCCCCACCGTGGCGGGCGAGGATGACCTCCAGCCCATGAGCAGCCTGGGCAGCATCGCAGGGATGTCCAAGAAGGCCGCCCTGGTGACCTACTGCTGCCCGCAGCCTGGCTGCACGAGCAGCTTCGAGACCAGGCAGAAGCTGAAGCTCCACCTGCTCTTCCACACCGAGGACCAGCGGCCCTTCAAGTGCAACGTGGAGGGCTGCGGCTGGTCCTTCACCACCTCCTACAAGCTCAAGCGCCACCTGCAGTCCCACGACAAGCTGCGGCCGTACCGCTGCGAGTGGGAGGGTTGCGGCCGGCGATTCACCACCGTCTACAACCTGAAGGCGCACGCCAAGGCCCACGACCGAGAGAACGCCTTCGCCTGCGAGGTGTGCAGCGAGCGCTTTCGCAGCGCCACGCGGCTCGCCAACCACCAGCGGACCCACTTCGAGCCCGAGAGGCCGTACAAGTGCGAGTTTCCTGGTGAGTGACACCCCTGGCAGCTTCCTATGGTGCCCTTGTGTTTACACAAAACCTGTAGCACTCTCTAAGCTTAGTGTGAAGTCAGTCAGAATACCAGTTTTTTTTTTTTACTGCTGTTCAGTTCATCTAGTATTTGGTACATAGTGTGGTCTTTTTGGATTTTAGATTTTCATTTTCACTGCTTGTACTTGTGTGACTGATGATCATCACCCTGTTTCAGGCTGTGAGAAGACCTTCATCACCTTCAGTGCCCTGTTCTCCCACAATCGGACCCACTTCCGGGAGACCGGCCAGTTCACCTGCACTTTCCCCGGCTGTGACAAGCGCTACGACAAGGCCTGCCGGCTCAAAATTCACCTGCGCAGCCACACAGGTACCTGTGCTTGTCCATGTATACAAGGCACCTGCAGGGTATGCTGTAAAGATGGTTAGGTGACAACCCTGGTTTATTTAACCCAGAGGTAGTCGTAAACCTGTTAGAAGAACCCGTTGGTTTTTGTATAGTTCAGAAAATAAAGTCCTGGGCTCTTCTACTGACTGATTTGCCTCTACCTCTGGATTACCTAAACCAGGTTTATCACCTTCTGACAGACAACTTCACGTTAAGCAATGCACCAGATGAGTTTGGATAGCCTGTATGAAGTTTTATATGTCTTGTCTTATTGCAGGTGAACGGCCATTTGTGTGTGACTCTGAGGCTTGTGGCTGGACCTTCACTAGCATGTCAAAGTTGCTGAGACACAAAAGGTAAGCAAGCCCAGTTAACAGGAAGGAAGACATGTCCAGCCCTCTCATAAAAAATTGCATTTTTGTGTATTCAGTGTATAGATACTGATAAAAGGGTTCTCTATGTTTGAACTCAGCAGCCATCATCGGTTTATCCTTCTGACCTGTTTGCCTCTAAAGCAGTCAGTTGATTGGCCTTAATTGTTTATCCCTCCAAACAGCATACCAAGCCAAGACTGAGCACAAACACCAGATACTATCAATGCGTACAGACTTGTAGCAGACAACAAGGAGCAATTGAGTGAATTTGACTGAACGTATATTGGAGTAGGATCACAGGCTCTGCCTGTTAAGTGCACTACTTGTCCAGCCTAATGCAGGACGACTGTATCTCTGGGGGAGGCCAGTAATGTGTGTATGTAGGACATCAGATCTGGGTTACAGTTGAAGGAAGGGTTGGAGGGGGGTTTGTAAATGCGGTTGTTGTCACTCCATGGGGACTCATGGTGCCCTCTTTCTTTTGTTTTGCCTCTCTGTCTATCTCTCTCTCTCTCTCTCTCTCTCTCTGTCTCTTTCTCTCTCTCTCTCTCTCTCTCGCCCTCTCTGTAGGAAGCACGATGATGACCGGCGTTTCACCTGCCCGGAGGAGGGCTGTGGGAAGTCCTTCACCCGCGCCGAGCACCTGAAGGGTCACAGCATCACACACCTGGGCACCAAGCCCTTTGAGTGTCACGTTGAAGGTAGGCCATCCTTGAACTTTTTGCATCGCCCTTCCCATCATGCTGTCCTCTCAGCGATGCTTAGTGCGCATCTGCATTGTCTGGTAGTGAGAACTGGTCGATTTGACCTTGTGGAGACTTTAATTGAATTTGCATGTGGGGAAAAAAAATTACTGGGGCAGGATTTTCTACCATTATTGTCTGTTACATCTAGACAGTTAAAGTTAGCCTAGTTCATTCCAGCACAATATGGAAACTTGTCAAAGCAAAGAATACTTTTAATGAGCCTCGTCTGTGTCTGTGTCTATGTGCAGGGTGCAATGCTAAGTTCTCCGCGCGCAGCAGCCTGTACATCCATTCGAAGAAGCACCGTCAGGATGGAGCCTGTCTGCGCAGCCGCTGCCCCGTGGCCGGCTGCACCAAGCACTTCTCCTCCCGCAGCAGCCTCAAGAGCCACATGCTCAAGCACCACAATCTCAGCGCGGGTATGCCGTCAAGTTACGCAACATACTACAGTCCTGCAAGCCGGTTGTTTTTTTTTTAATAAAGCAACACTAAGTAGTCTTTTTATCCCTAAAAAAATGTTTTCAAAATAGTTTTAGGGGTTCATCACCTTGGTAACAGGGTGAAAGGCACTTTTGAATTCACTTTGCCACCCTACAATGAGCTATAACCACACTAAGTAAGTTTGGAGGAGCAGGCTGTCTGTAGTTCAAATGAGAGACAATTCCGCTTCCAACCTGTGGGTCGCCCGAAGATGAAAACTACTTGGTGTGGCTTATATGACATGGCAGAATGATTTTATGTTTTGCTAGACCTCTTACAGAGTTTTTTTGCTAGACAAGGTGTAATTATTTAATACACAGCACATCATAGCCTTGTTCTGCAGCACCCACATATATCACAGGCATGAAGAATGTCCTTTCCACTGTTGTGAGGAGTGGCACAACTAAAGTAGTTTTCCTATTTTATTCTCTGCCCCCCCACAGATGTATTAAGTCAGCTGGAGACCACCACCACCACCTTGACCCCCAGCAGCGAGCTGACCAGCAGCACCCAGACAACAGGCCCCAGTGCCGGGCCCTCAGGGGCCGAGCTGGCCAGCCTGGACCTCAGCTCCCTCTTCTCCAGCGTCCCGGGAGGCACAGCAGCCGGCACGGGGTCCAGCGTGGGGGGTCCAGGCTCCGGCACCACCTTCACCATGGACATGTCCCTGGTCAGCAGTGGCATCCTGACCATAGACCCTGGCTCGGTGGGCTCCACGTTGGGCACCAAACCCGTGGACCCGCTGATCCTGGCGGCCAGCGCAGACATGGGGCCTCATGTGCTGGACGCGGGGCCCCCCGGGGTCCTGCCGCAAGGGGCCCTGAACCTGGACGACGTGCAGACGGTGAACCCCGAAGCGCTGGGCTCTCTGACGGCCCTGGCCATCCAGGGGTCCGCCGGGACCGAGCAGCTGCACGCCCTCAGCTCCTCCAGCTCGCTGTCCTCCGAGCCCCCCGCTGCCTCCCTCACCCCCACGCTGTCCTCCGCGCTCACGCCCACCCTCGCCGCCTCCGCCGTCCTCTCGGGCGCCTCCGTGCCGGACCTCCTGTCCCCACAGCAACCGCAGCCCAAAGCGGACGCCGGGGTGGTGGGTCGTGGCACGGGCCCGCTGCTCGGGGGAGGAGGGGTGGAGGTTCTGGGACAGACAGACAGCAAGAGCATGGCACAGTTTGTGTTCCCCACTCACAGCACGGCCTACGGCACCCAGAAAGAGACTGAGCTGGCCACCGTCACACCGAGCTCCTTTCTGGTGAGTTTAACACAGAACTTTTGTTTTGACTTGAAGTTCATTACCAGCCATGTTTTTCTTTTCAAAATTTCAACGTTTTTGTTACTGTATTCCAGTGTTAATACACATAAAACACTCACCCATAAAAGACATTTTTCAATCTGAAAGTTTGTGTAATTCCAATAGAGAAATGAGTAAATTTAATTATGTACATAATAGATAAGTAAAAGGGTTTTCTAAATACACATAAAAGGGTTTACTACATGCATACATGCATGCATACGGCTTTTTATTGAAGAGAATTGTTTATTTTCTGAGTGTGTTATTTTGTGTACACAACAATAGGCAGCATGCCACCAAACAAATGGTTTGTGAAATTCAGGTATGTTTGACCTGAAATATGAGTTTATATAATTTTTGTGTCTTGTGCCTTTTCAGGAGAGTGGTGGTTCAGCTCGGACAGACTACAGAGCCATTCAGCTGGCGAAGAAGAAGAAACAGAAGACCCCGGCAGGCTCGGCAGGTAAAAAGGCAGGCAGACAATGTGGGTTAGCCGAACTAGGTCACACCTTTGAATAATCGCTGTGGTACAGTGACCCACATACCGTAGCTCTGTAAGTGGGGTACAGACAACGTTGGCTGGGACCGGGGCTACGAACACTTCCAACCAATCATCATGCTCCTTAAGTTGCTTGGAAGGAAGGAGGGTGATTTCGATTGGCTGTTGAGGCTGCACATCAACAGCCTTAGCCAGAATTAAACACTGCCCCTTTAGGGAGAGCAGCATTAACTGGACTCTGATTAAGTGACAGTCCAGATGGTGTCTGATGTGACGGCTAATGTATGACTCAGATGAGTGACTGGAGTGACGTGACTGCTAGCTTGTGACCAGGATCTCTGTGACACAATGGCTGGCATGTAACTGATTTCTGTGACATGACTGCTGGTGTGTGATTGGCTAGCTATGATCTTTGTGACGTGTGATCTGTGACGTGGCAACTTGCATGTCACTATCATTCATCTGTGACATGACTGCTTTCATGTCACTATGATTTCTGTGACATAACAGCTTACATGTCATTAGGATTTTTGTGACATGACATCTTGCATGTGACTCTGATTTGTGATGTTATGGATGGCCTGTAAGTGTTATTTCTTCTGGATGGTGGTACAGGTGCAGGCCAGCGGAAGGGCAAAGGGGGCAAGGGTGCCAGCGCCGCTGTGCCCATGGCTTCATCCAGTGGCCGTTTCGGGGAAGGAGCCGCCTCTGCCAGCGGGGGCCTGACCATCAGAGACCCAGTGACGGGGGCCCAGTATGTGCAGATACAGCTCCTACAGGTGGGCTCGTGTTTCATGTTGACCAACTAGCCAGCGTTAAGTTACTGTTTGGCTGGAGAAGTCAATATTGGAAGACTAACTGTGTGTGTGTGTGTTTGTGTGTAATAGGATGACCCTGCCAGTGACGGGGACCTGGCTTTTCAGTTGAGCTCCCAAACATCCAGCTCGCATTCACAGCTAACGGTTGATTTGCCAGTCAACATCCTTCAGGTAAAGTTGTGTAAACACACCCACAGTTCTTGTTTTATGGGGGAAAAAAACAGAGCATTAAGCGTTTGGATTGGTGTTTGTGTAATCAACAAAGCTGCCAAATGCTAAACACACAATTGACCTTTGACCCTATTGTTGCTTGCTAAACAGCCACCAGCAGGCTGCCAAAAAAAAGGAAAACTGATAAATTGTACAAATAAATGTTAGCCATCCCTTATGTCTTATTTATTTTTTTATAGCTTTTAAGCAAAGTAACATTATTGTTGTTGTGCAGGAACCCTCGGCCATGGCGGAAGACGATAATGGATCAGACAACTCTCAGTTCACAGGGAGCACCATTAATCTGCAGGACTTGGAATGAGGACTAAGTGGAGGGCTCACACCTGCAAACTCATAAGGACCAAGAGTGTGGTTCATACACACACACACACACACACACACACACACATACACACACACACGCACATACACAATTGTCCAAGGCTGCCATCTTTGGGCGTGATTGGGCCAACGATGGATTGAAAAAGCCTGGATGTGGCCTGTCAAGTTTTTGATTCCAAAGGAACACTTTCTGAACTTTTTTTTTGTTTGTTTCCTTGTCCTTCTTTGTACAGCCCTTTTTGTATTTCTGGTGACTTTAAAAAGTAATTCAAAGTTTTCAAATGGGGAAGTGATGCACCTTGGGAAGGATTTGCCATTGATCTAAATCTGGGAGCAATTACTATTTTTTTTTTTTTTTTTAACGGTTTATGGTGTGTGTTGAGGAGTGCCTGGTAACCTTAGTTGTGTTAAAGGCGACATCCAACATGACGTTACAGATCATTTGCGAGTGACATCAGCCAGATACTTCACCATCTTCCTTGAGTTCAGTGTGAGGCGTCATGGCACTTCTGTCCAACTTTTTTTTGTTTTGTTTGTTTGGTCATGCCGTTTGGCATTTCTAGGCTTCAGTGCTTAATGCCTTTTCACATAACGTCTAAGCTTTGCTACTATGCCTTACATATGCGTACATAAGCAAAAACCATGAAAACCTGATGCTCAAGGCTATTGTTTTGGTGATGTTTTCTGTTACTTGACATTTATTTTTGTACTCTTAATGTCTAAGATAAAGAAATCATGTATGTTCCCATGTTTATAAAAAAAATCAAATGTTTTTGTTTTTGTTTTTATATCTGTAATGTAAGAAATGAACTTTCATCTTGTTATTTATTAGGTTGGGTTTACATGACTGAGCAATCAAGTTGAATTAAAGGTTTCAGTACCTATAAATAGTTTAAGTGCTTTGTGTTATTAAACACCAATATTGTGTGTTTAAGCTATTTGTGTTACTGTATTGGTTCATGGTGTTAATCACAGGCTGAGAAGTAAAAGGAAATCAGATTTTTCAACAAACCACACTTTATTATCAATCAAAACACAAGGAAGTATCTTTGACTGAGATTTTCTTACAAGACAAAAAAATAATTCATTAAAAAACAGTCTTTAAGAATGACCATGTTGGTCCTCAGTATAACTTTCAGTTTCCCATCAGTTAGGTCCTGTCTAATTCAACTCCAAGCTGCCCTGCAAAACCCAACCCAACACCTGTCAATAATCCAAAACCAATCAAATCCCATCAACTTTGAGGTTAGAAATGATTAATAGCCCAACTTTGGCCCCCATAGCATGACCTAACATTATTTACAGCTGTATGTAATATATTCCCTCAGGCACCTGCTATGACTTAATTGAGATGGTAATAACTTAAAGCCACAGGTGCTGTCTCCAACTACCACCCCGTCTCTTAGGTGAAAAAGAACAGATGGTCTTCTTTCTCTTTGTCGGAGTGGTCTGTCTGCTGGACAACGTCCAGCTTGCGAGATGGGGGCTGGGACCTTCTCATGAGCTTCTTGCCCACCTGTAAAAGCAAAAAGAGTGTGTCGTCAGACTTGAGGCGGACGTCCTTACACCTGCTGCACAGCCTCACGTGCTGTTCGCCCCAACAGTCACACTCACAAATTTCTTGGTGTCAGCCTGGGACCTCTCCAGAGCCTTCTTGATCCGTTCCTCCTGTAGCTGCTTCTGCTGGTACAGCTTTTCCTCCCTCGTTCTGGGGTGAGATGAGAGAAACAGACGAATGAATCTGGGCAGACGTTTTACATGAAGGAGAGACCTAATGTGCTTCTTTGGGTTTTCTGATATCCTTAGTCACATTGCTCTTGCGTATGTACACACCATGTAAAGTTACAAAAACGTGAAGCAAAACACACAAAGGCAGTTTCAAACTAAGATTAAATGATGACATGTAATGAAGTAGCCTGCAAATTTTGCTTATTCAATCTGTGTGAATCTACAGGGTGGGCCATATATACCAGACATATTTGAAATGCTAGTGGATTATAAGATTACATGTAGTACCAAATATAATTTATTAAATAACTGATATTCGGGGCTTTACATATTTTGTAAGGTTTTACTACTTTTTACAGGTAGTTAGTGTTAGTTAGATGGACTTCACGTGTACACAGCTGTAAATGATTATAGCTCCTCAATCATTGGGGCTACCACAATTGAGGAGTGCATGGGAAAAGCAGGCATGGTCACAAAATGCAGTAACTGTACAGAAAATGTAATTCATAAGTTTGATTTTATTAGTAAATGCTATTTTAAAATGCTTCTAGCTCTAGACTATGCTCATTCATTCACAGGATCACTTTTGAAAAAGCTGGGGTTTCAATGTAACTACCAGTAGGGGCAGTAACTTGAAAAAATGTGATTTTGACTGCCCATTTTTCCTTCTCCTCAACTAAAAACTAATTAAAGCTCATTCAATTCTCTTCCCACTGATATCATGATTTATGATCATGCAAGCAACTGTATAATGACCTTGGCCAATAAAAAAAAAACTACCACTGAAAAAAGTTTCTAAGTGCGTTTGGCTTTATAACTGGATAATTTGTTTGATTTTTTTCATGAGTTTCTTTTTTAAAAACCTCCACTCGATTATCATCTCCCTACATAGCCTGGGTTTGCTTCCATAGACATGGTTGCTTCAGGCAGCATCTTGCCAGCTAACCAGCAAACATGGCAGGGCTCGTGAGCAATGACATCGACTTTGTGTGCTACATTTGAATTGCAGTGTGTAGGCAGGCTTATAGCCTGGCTAATTGCATACATCACGACCAGACGTTAGCCATTGGGTAAAGGCAGATCCAATTGTTTTAAACTTCAGCAGAGTCTACACCTCCAGGAAGAAAATGTTTCTCCATACAACATAGCCAAACTGTCGTGTAGTATGAGGGGCTGGTTTACAAGGCTAGTATTTCAGTACATTCCGAAAATGATCATGAACCATGACCATATCTATGGCTACCAGGTCAACAGATTGTCTTACTCCTCTTCTATCAATGCAGTCAAAACTGACTGACTCCTATCTACCTGATTCTCCTCTCCCTCTCCTTGGCCTTCTCGGCGATGAGGAGCTTCTCCTTGGGGATGACCTCCATGCGGTCCATCAGCTCCCCCAGGCGGCTCTCGATGACGGTGAGCATCTGCAGGGTGCTGAGGTTGGCCCCGCTGTCTCCCACGCAGCACTGGTACACCTCCTCCACCTTGCCCTTCAGCGTGTCCAGCATGGCGTCCTGGGACGGGAGGGGAGCAGAGGCAAAGCTCATAAGGAGGCCATCTATCCCTGGATCTATCATCAGATCTAACATCTAAGTACTAAAGCCTAACAACACATACCAGAACAGCAATTGCAGTGTGTGTGTGTGTGTGATTGCATTGGGAGTGCGGGCTGATTTTGGACTAAATCCCCAATGTCTCAACATTTTAACGCCTCTGCAATGCCACATTAGGCACATTTTAAATGCCGTTAGAAAAATTCAAAGTGTTTAGCATCACTTAAAATTCACATAAAAAGTTTGTGAATAAGAAATTATTTTAGTGTAGAGGGGTTGATTAACTCCTGCTGAGGGGATAATGCAACTTAAGTTCACAGGATGGAATTTATTTGCATTAAACAACATTTTTTGCAATTTAATTAGGTGTTAAAAGTCCAGTAAATCACTAACAACTTGACATTTGCAACCCTCAGCTGTTCACAACTCATCTCTTAATTCATAGTGTCCATTTTTAATTAATGGAAACAGCTTATATAACTATGTGAACACTCACATTCCTTTGCTAAGTTTTCATGACTGTGCTCAATACATATGCAAAATCCCAGGTGAAGCAATGAGGGAAGTCTCACCTGGTCCTCGTTCTGTAGCTCTCCGAAGTTGAAGAGCCTGACCCTTAGCTCCAGCTCGGCCACCTTCTCCTGCTCCCGCTGCATGGTAGAGGTCATGACCTCAACCTGCTTCTTCAGCTCCTCAGACTCAGCACCCCTGCAGAGAGGAGGGACAAACAGAGGCCGCGATGACTCACTGCACTGCCATGAGTAGAGTTACGCTCCATAGCTAAAACATTACATCTTTGATTGCATTGACTGTTTTTATTTTCAGGAAAATGTTCCTGGTTTTCATCTCAAAGATTTGGTGACCATCATGTAGAGGAGCAGAGGTGACGATTGAGAACAGAATTGACAAGATATGAAGGAATTTTTGCAGATACTGTAAGATCTAAGTTGTCTCACATTTTCTGGGGGTGCAGATGCCCATACCATGTATCTGAGGACCAGGGTTCGAGTCCAGCCTGAGGTCATTTTCCAAACCCACCCCATCTCTCTCCCTCACTCACTTCCTGTCTCTCTCCACTTTCCTGTGTTTTTTTGGTAACACTTTTTACGGTTTCTTTTTTAGTGTAATTACATGTAACAATAAGTAGTATTATGTACTTACACTGTACATACCTAACCCTAAGGTGCAGTGTAAGTACATTAAGTAACTCTATCTGACTATTGTTACACACTGTTTTATTTTTATTTTTAAGGTCTCACATTTCCTTGCGAGTTTTCTCCAAAACCCTCTGGAACTCCTCAATGGTTTCCTCTGTCTCGCTGGTGTTCTGGATCAGAGACAGGTTCTGCTCCTCCAGCTCAGTGAGAAGGTCCAGAAGCTGCTGGGGGTCAGTGAAGTACAGCTCGGGATCATCCTGCAGGGGGCGCCATTCAGCATTACTGTTAGTATTCATCAATACCGTAAGCAGTCAGCAATGTACATTACACTACCAGACACCACCACCATACGCATTTATCATCATGAACATCATTAGCTTTCAACATTACACAGCCATTACATTAGTAATCATTAGCACTAACTAAGAACAATTTTAAGCTTTCTTCAGTAATTGCTTAAGGACTAAGTTATTATTAGCATCTTAAATGTTCCTTTGATGCCATACATATACTGTAAAACGGAAAAGAACTCCTGCACATTGACTTTCAGAATTTCAGTTCTTTTCAGTTTTATGGTCTTAGACCTGTTATTTCTCATTTACACCCTTGTCAAAACTTAAGATGTGCAAAAGTTTGTTGCTTTTAAAATACCAGACAAATAAAAGATTCCCCCCAACCCAGTCACCCACCCAAACACACACACACACACACACACACACACACACACACACGCACACGCACACGCACACGCACACGCACACGCACACGCACACGCACACGCACACGCACACGCACACGCACACGCACACATAGACGCATGCATAAAACTGACCTCATATTCCGAGCTGTCGTCCTCAATTTCAGGTACTTCCACTCTGTCCCTGTTAAGACATATCGCAGACAACACAGTATGTTTGCATTACTAAATGTACTGTAGGGACTGACCATAATAAACTTCACCTCATTACTTTAGTAACATTTGAGTACTAAAGTTAATTCAGTCAGTCAGATGGCAGTGTTAACTCACATTTTGTCCCCCCGTAGCTGGTTTCTAGAGAAGGCAGTGGATAATGCCTTGGCCTCTCGGAGAGGAGGAAGGCCCTGGCTTGCTAATGTCCTCCTTGCCCCAGCTTCAGCATTATTTGGAGACAGCAGTGGAGATGGAAAAGGAAGAGCATACATAGATTTATAGATTTTAATATTGTAATATTATATGTTAGGTACTTTTTAAATACTATTACTGTTTGAATAATGTTAAGTTAAAATCAAACGTTGTAAATATTGTAAATAAATATATTGTAAATGTACAGTGGTCAGCCAGTCAATCAATGGCTATTTCAAAACCTACATTTGTCTCCAATGGAGATGCTCCTGGGAGTCTTGATGACGATCTCTCTCTCTGGGGCCTTCTCGAGCTTCTCTCGCTCCTGCGCCTGGGCCTGCTGCCGCTCCTTTCTCCTGATTTGCTGCTGCTCCTGCCACTCAGGCGGTGACAGCTTAAAGAGGAAGTCCTTGTACAGCATGTACTCCTTCAACTTGTCCTCATACTTAGAGATGTCACTACACA